>OY856411.1:1393735629-1394335629 GCA_963693085.1 Alisma plantago-aquatica | reverse complement strand
ATCAGCATTTTTATCAATTCATCAACTTGTTGCAATTGGACCTTCAAACCATTAGATTATCTCAATCCTAGACCTTCAAACGGTCTTGGGTTGTGCCCAAATGGTCTTGAGACCGTTTGGGTCCTTCAACCCAAAACTCAACAAGATCTATGCTTTAAAACAGTAATTTCAACCCGATTAGGGTTAGGATGTTGAAGTGCCTTCAACTCTCAATTGGTTAAGAATTAATCTTCGATTCTTTGCAGGAATAAAATTCAACATATTACCAACAGACCCTCAAACGGTCGTCCCTTGGTCAACCCTATCAAATGGTCTTGAGACCGTTTCAATCCAAATGGTCTTGCAAGACCGTTTGAGAGCAAACGGTTTGAAACCGTTTGACCTTAAACGGTTTGCAACCGTTTGGACCAAAAGGGTCCAAGGTCGTTTGATAAAGTAGCATAGGAATTCACGCCCATCATCTTCAACCTTGGTTAAGGTCGGTTATCCCACTGTTTTACTTGCAAAAGTGCAAGGAAAGAGGGAGGTAAAAGAAGAAGTATCATGCTAATTTGCAAGAACTAAGTATGCATATAAAGCAAAGAGTTTAGAGTTATAAAACCCGCCTAAAGGTCGTTCCTTGAGTTCCAAGCTTTCAAGCTCCAAGATTTAATGGCGTCTTTGAGCTCCACAGGTTCGGCCAAGGTGAATTCTCCAAGGACAAGTTGGAAAGAGATGGCTAGAAAGATAGAGCTAAGTGAGCTAGCCATGAATTTGACCTTGAATCCGAGTTTCATCCATGAATTCAAGCAAAAGGGATGATCCAAACTTACCTTGAACTCCCTGGTCGTTCTCCTATGCTCTAGAGCTCTGCCTTAGTCGGTTTGAGCAAGGGGGATAAGTGAGGGAATGAAAGAAACGTTCCTTTGCTTGCAAAGGAAGTGGTATATATATATTGGGTGAAATTCCAACATAAGAATATATGTTTTCCTCATTTCTCATCTAAGTCCTTCCTTTCTTCTTTGCACGTCCCCACATATTATTTCTAAGGACAAACTTCTTCTAAGATCAAGAATTGAAGGCAAAGAGGATCAACCCATCACTAATGCATACACATAAAAGGGCTATTATACATACACCTTGTTTATTCAATCACAAAGGTGTTCTTTGTTATATGATTATTCAAATGAAGTGCCCTCTTCATCATTTCTACTCTAAATGATGACAAAAGTTATAAAAGATAATTTAGATGATGTATTTTACAAGTTGCACCCCTCAAATTGGGTAAATTGCACTTTTCCCCAATTTAGGGTTTTCAAGCACCGGGATTGCTTCCACAGCTGCACCTTGGTGCCCAAGCTTGGGAAATCCCTCAAACCTTACCATCATCATTCTCATGATGTCTCAACATCAGAGGAACATCTCAACATGTGCAAATTGCAAGTTAACCCTTCTAACTGGGTAATTTGCACATAGGTCCCTATATTACAAAACAATGCTACAACTTTATATAAAAAGGAGCAAAAACTGAAATATATGCTTCTGAGAAACTTAATTACATGCCCAAAGTTAATCACAAGGATTTAATTTAATATTTAGGCAAAACACCTAGGGTTAACTCATAACCCAGGTCAGGGATGTTACAACATATAAACTGATTATTGGCTATATATAATATTTTAGTCATTTGTATTACGCCGGTTGTGACTTCAGAATAGTAAATGTGGGATTTCTAATGCCATAATTACTTGGCGATGTACTTAGAGTTCTGACTGCCATCAAAGAATAAGTGACTATTGAAATGTGGTTTTTTGGTGCTTCCAAGACCGTGATCTTAGCTCCCTTATGTGTTACGTAAGTTTTTGGCTTGTTGTTTGTATGTTCTAACCTATGAATACAATTTGTGTGATTTAATTTTTATTTTATCTACCTTCAACTTACTTAGAAATAGGCATTTGCAGTTGTTAGTGATTGTTCTCGAGACTTAGACTATGTATTTCTTTGATCCTTTGGGTGAAAATCTTCCACCAAATTAGGGACACCCAATGAAATTGGCGATTCATGTGTAAGTATGGTTTTTCGGTGCCCAACATTTTTGTTAATATTTGCATCATATGACAGTTTCGTAATGCAACATATCTGTTAATTTAAATTATAAGAGTGTGAAAGCATTGCGTACTGGAAATGGGAAAGTAGATTAAAAAAATAAGCAGTAACTTGGAAGAGTGTTGATGTAAATAGTTTTCTCATTCCAATTGCATAATATATGACCAACTCTACTTAATTATATTTATTAACATAATTGTAAATCTACAGGGCCTTATACATGAAAATGGTTAGGCATGCACATATTATGTGATATTGTACATGCAGCCGATTGTCACTCACGCGAAACAAATCATATGCATAGATAGTGTAAGTTATTAGTGTTGGATAATTAATTTTCTTTTGATAATACAAACAAGAAAAATTTAATTAGAAGTCTCATTATCTTTGTAGTCCTTTCCGAATACTGAACCCTATACATTGGAATAGATGAGTGACCTATGAGAATAGTGGGCAGACTGCTTCATCCAAAATGTGGACTTGAATGAAAAATCTGACAGATGATTAATAATTTTTTGGTAGTTCAAACATTGATGTCAGATTTTTGACATGTATTTATGAGTGGGGATTGAATGTTGATATGTATTTGTTATATAATTACATAATGACTTAAAAATATGAGACGATAGTTGTGGTGATATGTATATGTGAGTGTGAATTGAATATTAAGTGCATATGTGTGTGTGAAATTGAATGTGAATGTATGAGGAAGAGAATGATGTTTATTTGTGCATGTATGTATGAAATTGAAGTGTGGTTGAGAAGTGAAATAATTGAGTTGTGAGTTTATGGATTTGTTTGCATTTTGAAGTAAAAAAATGATAGAATGTGGTTGTGCCTATTCTGTATAAATTTATCTTTTTCTTGCAGGTTTTCTAGCATGTTGTTAAGTTGTGATGCTTGCAGAGAGCTTGGTCTTCTTCAAAACTTACAGCTCTGAAGAACAACATGCTTTAGAAAGGCTAGTAGACTATACAATAGGTCTGCAGACCTGCTATATATAAAAAAACACATTTCTCATCAGATATTTGTTAATAACTGACTACATAATGTTTTCACATTGGTCATTTACAAATAATCAACTGGATTTACCTAAAAATGTCATTGTTCTATCACTGATAAAACTAGACATAATCTTATTTTTGTCGATTATTTGTCATTAACCAACCAATAAGGAAAGGTCAAACCAACACTCACTGGGAGTTAGGTCGTCAACTCCTTCGTAACAAAGAACCGAAGATGAAATTTTTTACCGTCAGTCAGTTTAATTGACAAAGAATGGTCTAGTTCTAGTGTCACCCACTTGGTTGTCAGTTAAGAAGCGACGCTAAAAGCCTAAAATAAACGACTCTGTATCCATATTTTGAAGTTAGTGGACCTTGTTGGATCCACTTGAAGGAGTAAAACTCATAGGGTGTGATTGGGTCTTCAAGAAGAACACTGACATGGATGGTTGTGTACAAACTTATAAGGGCAGATTGGTTACAAAGGGTTTTAAACAAGTCCAAGATGTTGAACATGGTGAGATCTTTCACCAATTTCCATGGTTAAATCCATCAGAATCATGCTTTCCACTGTAACTTAGTGTGACTATGAGATTTGGCGAATGGATTTTGAAATTGCATTCCGTATCAGGAACATTGTAAAGGATGTGTGATTGACACAACCTGAAGGTTTTATATATCCAATTATTGCAAGTAAAGTTAGTAAGCTACAAAACCTATTGATTGAAATAAGTATCTCAGAGATGTAATCTATGATTTGATAAGATAGTCAAAGAGTTTGACTTTAGTCAAAATGAAGATGAAATCTATGATTACAAAAGATTAGTGGGAGAATATTTATATTCCGCATAATGATGGGGAATGACATCCTTATCCAACAAATTTTAAAACTTGGCTAGGAAGTACCTTCTCCATGAAGGATATAAGCAAAGCATCCTATATTTTAGGAATCAAGATCTATAGAGATAGATCTAGAAGGATTCTAGGCCTAAAATAGAGCACATACATTGACAAAGTGCTGAAGAGGTTCATCATGGAGAACTCAAAGAGAGAAAACTTACCCATGGTGTTAGTATCTATAGAGTTCAATGTCCCAATTGTTAAGAAGAATGGGAACACAGGAGCAAGATGTCATACGCATTCACAATTAGATCTACCATGTATGAAATGATATGTACTCATCTTGTGTCTCGTATGTATTGATCATGATGAGAGAATATCATTTAGATTTCAATGAAGGTCATTGGACTTCCATAAAGAACATCCTTGAGTACTTGAGAAGTAGTAAGGATCTGTTCCTGGGTTATAGTAATAAGGAGTCGGGTGTAGGGTTACCTAAAGCAACCATCCAAATTGACAAAAAAGATTAAGGATTGCTATCAAACTTTGTGTTTGACCTCAAAACAAAACTATAAGCTGTAATAGTTTCAAGCAAGAGACGACAATAGAAGTCAAGCACCTTACTATTATGAAAGCAGTAGATGATATTGTATGGATCAAAAATTTCATTTAGACAAACTTGTGGGAGGTCCCAACCATTAATGACATAGTAGAAATACTATGACAACAATGGATTTACTGGATAGGCTAGGAAACTCAAATAGCATACTACAACATTTCCATCTCATATGATAGGTCGTTGAGCAAGGGAATGTGAAAACTTTCAAAGTACCAACTAGAAGCAAACGTTCCTAACCCACTACAAAAGAACTTGCAAAGCAGAATGGATCTACTAGACATGTTAAGATCTCTCAGAATAAGATTTGTAAGTGATTGGCTCTAAGTGCAATTTGTTGTCTTTTGGTATTTTTCCCATAGAGCCAATTATATGATGATTGTAACGAGGCATTATATACTTGATTTGATAATAAAGGTAGTTCCAACTATTATATTTATCTTAATCATGAGATGATGACACATACATAATAAATATCTAAATAATTATGATACATGATATCATATGTCTTCAGGTTGAGGACCTAGACAATGAGATCAAATGTATGATAAGAGTACATGCATTCTTGTTATGTCCCTAGTCGGGAATTACTATGGAAGTAAAATAGATAATAATAATACACAAGAATAGAATGTGTCTTGATTGATGACAGAGTCTCATTATTCATGATATGGGATATCAAGTCAAACATATAGGTGCTTGTTAGAGAATAGTCCATCGGACATACCCACCTTGGGTGATACAAAAAATAATTGAATGGTAGTCAGAATCAACTCTCACAAGGATAGTGGTGATTGTGGTTCTTAGACATTAGGTCACTACACTCATCATATGTCATTCTATCTATTTTGACACCATCCAACGTGACCTTGAATAAGAGTTTCCATAAAGGTGGTGCTCATGTACATTGTGGTACATGGAGATTGATTGTGGGTGATGTAGATGAGATTTTCTCCTCCTATTGGAGTTGATATCTTGACCACTTGATAAGCAAGACTGATAAAAGTATGAACATACTCATGTGACTCAATATGCGATGTGTGAGCTCACATGCATCTCATATAGTCTGCTCTAGTTCAAGGAATACAGATTGAACATTGAGAGGATGATGATTCCATGCCTTGATTTCAATCTGGATATCATAGACAAAGGAATTATACAATTACAGTAACACTGATCATATATCTAGGTTGAAGTTGTTCTCCAACTTTCTAATTACTTGGGTAGCAATGATGTGTTGCTAGATACTGCTCATTGCTTGTGATGTCATAAATTAGGTATGGATGTTCACTACCAATGTAACTTGGGACCTATAGGGTCAAAACATAGGATAGACCTGGAATAGAAGTTTACTCATTAGGGTTTGACTTGATTACTAAAGTGTTTAGGTAATCAATTTAAATTATAATTGGCTGATAAGGAATATGAATCAGCCAAATCATGTGTTCATTCGACCAATTCATGTGTCATGATTACTAAAGTGTTTAGGTAATCAATTTGAACAACATTGGTTGAAAATTGGTTGATTGGAAATTTTAATCAACCAATTCAAGTGTTGAGTAGACCGATTCAAGTGTTGAGTCAACCAACTAGACGATCAAGTAGACTAGATGCAGGAGTCATGTTGTGCATTGATCATTGCATTGAAAGCCAAAATGTTTGCAAATAGAAAAGCATTAGTCGACTAAGTGGGAGTCCAATCATCTAGATGGGGTACAAATCAACCGACTCAAGTGTTGAATCGACTGACTCATGATTCACAATAGCCAGAATTTCATGAAAACCCATCTCTTCGACTTCTAATTGATCTAGAAACCTAGAACCTGACTCTCGTATTAATATAGGGGTAGTCAACGCTTTCAGAAGGCACAACGAATGTTGAGAAAAAATTGTCCTCTCACAGCTGTGGTAACATGAGATCCTGAGCAAGTCTTACCTATAAAGGGAGAGACAATCAAGGAGAACAAATCAGCGCTAGCACATTGACATCAAAGGGACAAACTCCTTCCCATTGGTTCTAGAAAGAACAACAAGGAGCTCAAGGTGGTCGACTATGATAGAGGCATGGAGGTCGTTGCCAACACAATAGGAGGACTATGACAACCAATGTCTGTTGTGTCACGCCAAGAAGCTTCCCTGACTGCCTTCCACTTACTATCAGATCTAGAAGCACTGTGCTACAAGGATTGTCATTGGACTTGCTCCAGGACTAGGTATATACCTCACAAACTTTCTTTCCTAAATGCATCGTTGTTGATGTGATCTACTTATTTGGGATACATGAAGATTTTTTTTTGTTTCCACTGCCTTATCTTTTGTCCAAAATCCCTACATTTTACCCCTTCTGGTGGATCAACCAAGGTCCACACCTCGTTGGTATATATATAGTCCATATCAGATCTCATGATTCTTGGCTTCAAGATATTGCTCAAAATCTATTCCTTAATTGGCTCATTATAAGATTTTGGCCCATCATTATCAATGACCAACACATCATTTTATTGTCATAAGAAATCCATATCTCTCTATCTCAAGATGTGCTCTACTAGATATGTGAGGTTCATGTGTTACAATAGGAACTTGATACACAACAATTTGCAGTTCCTCTTGTTCCTTATTGACCTCCATAGGCTCAATGTTATCTTGTTGGTGTTAAAATTCTTCATGTTCAATTTTACTCACACTAGTTCCTGTGAAAATGAATTCCAATACGAGGAATACAATATTTCTGGTAGTAAACACTTTGTTGTCAGATGGAATACAGAAGTAGTAACCTTTATTTCTTTAGGGTATCCAACAAAGAAATATTTATCCAATTTGGTTCCAAGTTTTTTACAAAATTGTTTCTTGACATAAGCTTCACATCCTAAACTTTCATAAAAGAAATATCAAGATGTTTCCCATTTCAAATTTTATATGATGTATTTTCAACAGATTTTGAAGGTACTAGCTTAAGTGTAAATGTGAAAGTTTTCAAGAGTAGGTCCCCATAAGGAAATAATAAGATTAGGTAAACTCATCCTTGATCGAACCATGTCCAACAAGGTGATTCCTTCAATCTGATATACCATTATGTGGTGATGTTCTAAGTGGAGTCAACTATGATACAAAATCAGAATCTCTCAGAAGGGCCTTAAACTCTTAGCTACGATATTCTCCACCACAATCAAATTGTAGTGCTTTAATATTCTTACTAAGTTGGTTTTATACTTCATTCATGAATTCCTTCTAATTTTCAAGAGATCATAATTTTTGTTTCATAAGATTCGCATATCCATATCTACTAAAGTCATCAGTAATAGTGATGATGTACTAATATCCACCTCTATCACTTATGCTAAAAGGTCTACAAACATCAGTATGTATGAGTCCTAATATGTCACTAGCTCTCTCACTATTTTTGGCAAAAGGTTCTTTTATATTTCACCCAATAAAAGGGATTTACATGTCTAATTTGATTCAAAATCTAAAGAGTTTAGATATCCATCTTTATGGAGTATAGAAATATGATTCTCATTTATGTTCCCTAGATGGAAGTGCCAAAGATAGATTCTTTGCTAGACATTGAGTTTAGGATTTTTAATATTTATATTATTGATATGTTTATCAAGACGTAATAAATATATACCATAAGACATATGGTCACTATCGTATAATAGCTCATCTCTTGAAATAGAAAAATCACCATTCTTTATTGGAAATTCAAAATTGTTCTTGTCCAAAATAGGAAATATAAATGATGTTATTATTTAAGGCTGGTACATAATAGTAGTTCTCTAATTATACTACAAACCCACTGGACATAGGCAAACAATATGTGCCTACAACAGTGGCAATGACTCTTGCTCCATTTGGAATGCATAGTTCTACCTCCCCTTCTTGAAGGGTCTGCTTCTTTTCATATCTTTTATATTTGAGAATGTGTGAGATCCACATCTGGTACCCAATACCCATGTTGAAGAAGTAGATAAGTGTAACGCCCGGGCCCACTGCCCAAGGCTCTAGTAGAGTTTCAGGAATGACGATTGGCCCCACAGACCACCACTAGCCTTAACCGCGCACTTTGTCCACACTGACGCACAAGCCAGGATCAACTTCCCGACTGGTCACCCATCCTAGTACTACTCCAAGCTGAGCACGCTTAACTATGGAGTTCTTTAGTGATGAGCTCCCGGAAAAGGAGGTGCACCTTGGTGATATGGGTAGTCCAATCATTCCTTTTAAGATCAACTTATCCGAGGCCTCAAATCCTGGGATGTTACAATCTCCCCCACTTAGACTCTTGACGTCCTCGTCAAGTTTGAACTATATGGCCTCATAATCTAACCCCATTTCAGTGCAGACCCACAATGGCCCATAGACACCCAGCTCCCGATCATGGAATACCAGTGCAAGGGTGGCTACGTCAACCATGGACAACCCTTTCCTACATGCCTAGACCACACGGCTCAAGACTGGCATGCCATGTCCATGTGGGCCCACCTACTGGAGGGGTTATGGCTCTGATACCATTTGTAATGCCCGGGCCCACTGCCCAAGGCTCTAGTAGAGTTTCAGGAATGACGACTGGCCCCACAGACCACCACTAGCCTTAACTGCGCACTTTGTTCACACTGACGTGCAAGCCATGATCAACTTCCCGACTGGTCACCCATCCTAGTACTACTCCAAGCTGAGCACGCTTAACTATGGAGTTCTTTAGTGATGGGCTCCTGGAAAAGGAGGTGCACCTTGGTGATATGGGTAGTCCAATCATTCCTTTTAAGATCAACTTATCCGAGACCTCAAATCCTGGGATGTTACAATAAGTTCATTCTTATAACATATATACATGATAGGAAGATATCTATCCCCTGCTTCTTATTCTTTAGCTCTCAAGGTAGAGAGGGCAATTTCTCTTCCAATGTACATCATGGTAATAATGCCCTCTTCTAGCCACTTATCCTTTTGCCTCAAGTGCATAAGAGTTTTGGCTAGCCTTAGAACCTTTTTTGTCTTTGTCTTTGCACTTGGAATATCCTTTTCCTATGCTGACCACTAGCATAGATCTAGGCATCTTTCATTTGCCCTTCATCTATTCTTAACATATCAAGTAGCCGTATCAGTGATTTAATAAAATTGTTGATGTTGTAATTCATGACGAATTGTTTGTATGAATTTAGAAATGCTTGTAGAATCACATTTTTTTCCAAAACTTGGCCCAAAGAAAATCCCAATCTAGTTAGACTTTTTACAAACCCAATCAACTTGAGTAGATGGGGTCCAGTTGGATCACCTACTACAATCTTGCATTTAAACAACACTTTGGAGACATCAACCTCTCTTGTCGTGCTTTTTCTTGGTACATGTTCCTCATATGTTTTATAATCTCAATAACATCCATATTACCATGTTGCTTATGAAGATCATGATTCATGGATAATATCATAATGCACTTGATGCACATGGCATCATCATAATGCTTCTTATGAGCTTCCTTTTTGGTCCTAGGTGCAATAGGAGTTGGTTCATTTGATACCGGTGCATCTAGGATATAGCTTATGCTCATATTCTACAATAATTCACCATGTAACATATCAAGATTCAGTACTAAATTTAATTTTGATCTAAGATACGTAATCCTGTAGAATTTAAATTCTCTTTTACCAAATTTCATTCATATTTACACTACATTGGATTATCCTGAAATTTTAGCAACAAAATGTAAATTGTCCTCATTTTGATTGAATCATCCTATTTGACACCCCCAATTGAATAATGAAACTCAATTAAAGATTATTGTCTCTGGATCGCACAAAAATGCAACTAGATAATTATAGTTGTATTAATTAAGATAGTAAAATTATTAGCAACCTGAAAACTGTAAATATTGAAGCTAATATTTTTACAATGTATTTTAATACAAATTTAGACATTGTGAAATTTATAGGGAAAGTAGGTGAGTAATTCATGAGCTAGAAAATTCACAAACTCATTTCAAATGGGTGAAATGAAAATATAAAAGATATCTTACGATCAAATGATGTTTGACCACCCCTAACCTCACTAACCCTGGAATCCCGACACACTGACTCCGTGGGAAGTTGTTACATCAAGATGATGACAAACCTACTCTTCCCTCTCTCTCCCCCTGTTTCAGTAAGTCCCATTGTTTTGAAGCGGCCATCGGTTCCCTTCCCCTACACTATCCTAAACCCTAGGCACCAGTCGACATTATGGCAATAACCTCGATAAAAAACATATGCCAAGTTTGATAGCATGAGAAAACCTTTGATACCTTGATCGTCATGACCTTTTTCTTCTTTGTTTCCTCTTCTCAGCTCCCGCTTATCCCAAACACCATCAAAATCCCATCAGTACTCCCCATCATCAATGTTAGGACTAGCCACTAGCGAAGATAAAATAATAGATCGATTGTGCCAATGAATTAAATGTTTCATTTTGGATAATTTCATATCTTGATACCAAATCTGAACAAAATCATTTTATTTTGAAATCTTGATGTTGGTGTTGAGAATCTCTTTGTTGTTCTCGTTCCTATTTGAATTAATGTACCCTTTTGAAACTAAAATGGTAGCTAGACTATCTTCCTGTTAATACCATATTGCGCCAAGTAAGCTTGCCTGTATTTGATTATGTAAATCATTTTTTAAAGTAGCTTAATAATTGAAGATAGTACCAGCCATGTTGATCTATAATTTCCCTTCTTGGGGTCCAAGTGTGGTTTCGTTCCCATAATTTACAAGTATAGAAATAAGAACTAGAAGAGATGTGCAGGTGTTGTCCCCTGTTGAAGACTAGATAGGAATTATTATCTATCCTTAATCATGTTTTCTTATGTTTAAATCTTCTGTGACTCTGATGTAAAAGCATGATTGTAATAAAGATTTGTCTATAGTTTTCATACATTTTGTAAATACTTGATCGTAAAGATTGGGCCTTTACAATATGGTATCAAAGCTATAAACAACCAACAACAATGCATGTCTCATAGAAATCAGGGTTAAATAGCTAGTACACCCAAAACTTAGTCAAATAGTCCACTGTAAACCTTAGATTTGCTAACCCTACCTACCTAAGATTGAAATACCAACTTAGGTGAAATTAATTAGCTAATACACCATTTAATAATATCGAAAAATTAGTTAAGATGGGTTGAGAAGTCATAAGACACAAACAAACTAGTATTGGAATGGAAATAGTGATACAAGATCTAATTAGTGAATCTCCCTTAGTAGCAAAAAATATCCTTCTTCCCTATCATAAGTGAAGTTATTCTGGTGATCCTTTAGGTTCCATATAAATTTTATTTAACTATTAAGTAAACTAGTTAGTATGGTGAATGTTGGCAAGAGGTGATTGTGACTTAGTCATCACATTGATTTTGACCCTTTTTCAGCTTTATACTGAACGGTTTTTCCATCAAGAAATTATTTTCTTTATAATACTATATGTAAAAATACGAATGATTACATAGAATTTCATCGATGATTTCTTGATCTTAGTCACAATCATGGAGATGTGATCAAACCCTAGAGGAGATTCAAATGAAACCCTTAAAACCTAGAGTTAGGTGCAAGGTAAAGTTTAAGAGAGTAAGGGATACTACATTGTAGTTGACATACCTATTTCAGATTTCTAGTTGAATCATTTGGGGGGGGAATATTATCTGACAAGACCATGGTCTTGTCAATTTTGACAAATCATTTTAAGGAGGGAGAGTTGTAAGATACTAAAAGTCAGTACTAAATTTAGTTTTGAGCTATATACATGGTCCTTGAAAATTGAAATTCTCACTACTACAAAAAATGCTTTTTACAACGGGAAAAATACAACAGTTCTATTGGTTGTGTTGTAGTTAGCATATCTTTTACAACAAGTCTATGTGTGTGTTGTGAATTATATATTTTATACAACACAAGTTATATACAACGGGCCAAACTCGTTGTAGTATATGTGATACTACAACAGGTGCTAAATTGTTGTAATAGACTGTAATATCACAACATACTCAAACCCGTTGTAAAAGACCATAATTACACAACATGCTCTAACTTGTTGTAATAGTCACGTATGCTAACTTGTTGTAATAGATCATCATTACACAACATACTCTAAACCGTTGTAAAAGATCATAATTACACAACATGCTCTAACACGTTGTAATAGTCATGTATGTTAACCCGTTGTAATAAACCATCATTACACAACATACTCTAACCCGTTGTAAAAGATCATAATTACACAACATGATCTACCCATTGTAATAGTCACATATGTTAACCCGTTGTAATAGACCATCATTACACAACATATTATACCCATTGTAGTATACTATAATTGCACAACATGCTTTCACCTATTGTAATAGTTACCCGTTGTAATAGACCACAATCACACAACAGGTTTGCACGTCATTTGTTGTATATGTACAACAAAGAATATATGTGTTGCATAAAATGAAACTGGTTCAGCGGTTTCAGATGTGCCTTACTTTCAAGTGGTCTCAAGTTCGAAACCTTGTGTTGCTATATTTTCCTTTTGTCTCAACATGTTATATACAACACCCCTATTACAACAGGTGTGTTCAATGATCTACAACATGTATTAACTGTTGTATAAAATACATATATTACATCATGTGCAACACCTGTTGTATAAAGAACCCCCCCATAAGACCACACGATCTAATACAACAGTTGACACTCATTGTAAAATGGAAAAATGGACTGTTGTAAAAACCATTTTTTGTAGTAGTGTCTTTTTTGTCAAATTTCATTCGTATTAACACTTCATTGGATTATCTTGAAATTTGAGAAACAAAATGCAAATTGTCCTCATTTTGATCGAATCATCCTATTTGAGAACCTTAATTTTAAAAATTAAATTCAATTAAAGATTCTTGGCTTTTTTTTGGGGTAGATTCTTGGCTTTAGATCATATAAAAATGTGATTAAACAATTATAATTGTATTAATTAAGATAGTAAAATTATTAGCAACCTCAAAAATCATATATGGAAACTAATATTTTTATAATGTACTTTAATACAAGTTTTAGTCATTGTGAAATTTATAGGGAAAATAGATGGATAACTCATGAGTTATAAATTCACAAAGTCATTGCAATTGGGGCTTAAATAAAAATATAAAACATATCTGACTGTCAAATAAGGTTTGACCACCCTAACCTCGCTAACTCTTGGAAACTTAGACACATTGAGTCAGCGGTATGTTGTTGGAGGGTGACAAACCAGATCTACCCTCTCTCTCCCCTATTTTAATAAGTCTCATTACTTTAAGCCGCCATTGGTTCCCCTCCCCTACACCATCCTAAACCTTAGGCACTAGTCGACATTATGACATCAACCTCAGCAGAAAATGGATGCCAATTTTGCTAGCATGACAAAATCTTAGTGCAGTAGTTACCCTCTACTACCTCAATCATCATGACACTTTATCCGTTGTTTCCTCCATAACATACTCTCCAATCGACCTGCAACCAAGGATCCAAAATACATTGCCCATTTTTAATTATATGCAACATAAATAGTAGTTCTGGTTGCATGCAAACATCACCATGCTTAAGCTATATATTTTCCTAAGTCCTCCAGATCACTACACCATTAGACCTAACCCTAGAAACCTCCAAGGTTCTACAGGGTGTGTTCCATTCTCTTATGTTTTCCCTATCAACATCACACTTTCATCTTCCTTGAACCTACCTTGTCTCCGATCCTCCCCAACATCCACCAATACTCGGTTATCTACAGGCTGATGATAGGTCATGAAACTATCATGAAGAAACCATTGTCACCTCCTAATAAGTAACTTTTGCCCTTGAAACCCATTAAGGGTGTATTGTAGGTCTATCTCCCAGACTTGATACCAACATAACTGATACCACCTTCTCCAAGATAGATCTGCTCAAGAAGAGCTACTGACTTAACCTAGAACATTTGGGGATGTTGTCATTACAATCCAACTGAGAGACTGATCTGTGAGTAACAATGTTTATATGAGCATCTATAGGTTAGTTTTTTTTGTACCCTTTTTCGGAACCTTTTTCAAAGTATTAATGTATTGAACAAAAGAAAGAAGAAATTCAATAATGGTAAGAGATAATATGTATATATATGTACGTATTATATGTATATATATGTATATATGCATATATATGTATGTATGTGTATATATATATGTATATGCATACTTATTTGTGCATCTAAAAAGGCATATAGTTAAAGATACATATTTATTATTATGTAAAGGTGTAGTGTTAATCTTGTTATATAAGATTATGAATAATATGAGACCAATACTTTTCACATGGAATTGGCAATTATTGTGAATTAGGTTACTCATACAGACTTGTATATTA
This sequence comes from Alisma plantago-aquatica, assembly GCA_963693085.1. NCBI lineage: Eukaryota > Viridiplantae > Streptophyta > Magnoliopsida > Alismatales > Alismataceae > Alisma > Alisma plantago-aquatica. The sequence goes on along the minus strand of OY856411.1, from coordinate 1,394,320,705 downwards.
TAAGTTATATATATGTGTATAGATATGTGATATATACTAGTATATCCTATGATGTAGACAATATAATGTGTTAGGTATTATGTGAATTCAAAGTCTAATGACTTAAGGTGAAATAAATCCTGGGATGATATTATGACTCTAGAGAACACTGTTACACGATAATGTAAAGATATATGTAAGGTTGTTTGATTTCATGCAAATACCAATATATATACTTCAATATACATACTTTAAATATAATTATCACTACATGGTTTATGGGTCATACATTTATGGAAGTATTCTCAAACCCTAGGAACGCATTAAGGTGTAATGTTTAAAAATACTATATTAATTAAGAATGTATTCATATTCAATAACTATGTATGCAAGTATAAGAATACCTTGAACCCTAGATATATCTAGTAAGAGTATATTGATAAATGAACATATTTAATCCTTGTGACTAGATATATTTATATTATATAAGGTATAGAGAAACACATTACTACCTAACCTAGAGAAATTGTGCCAAAAATGATTAGGCATGTGACATTAATTTTATATACAACCCAATTGGAAATATATAGTCTACATTGATGGGAAAATCTGGGATAGAAATTCAATATAGAAAAATGAATTATTAAATAAAGGAGTTGAACAAACAATGAATTCCAAGACAATAATCATTTAGTAACAAAACACATTATTTTTCTATATCTTGCATGCTCAGGGTTCAATCAAATACTGAGTGGAGAAAAATATTGGAATCTTATCTTGAGATAAACGTACTAAGTTCTCGATTCTGTTATTGAACTGTTTATTTCCCTCTTGAGTTTTGCATACACAATTTTGCAAAGGTGGTGAACCAATGTTGTTATTGTCTTTACTTCTTGTTAAAAGTTCACCATGACTAAATTGAATGTTGAACATTTTTGAATAATTGAAATATTGGTTGATTTTGATATTGGTACGAAAATTTAAAATATTGCCTAAGAGCTTTGGTTTGCTAGACTAGGAGCCTCATACCCCAACCCTATACAGTGAATAATGGAAAATTAGTGATCCACCAAATACTAGTTACCCCTACAGGTGAAAGTGTTGCCACTAGTCTTTAGTTAGGCTGCCACTATTGTAACATCGCCAGATTCTACCACCTCAAGACATAGAAGGCCTGAGAGGACAAATTTGAAAATATTAGGCAATTGTTTTTGAGTGTGTTGCAAAAGCAATTTACGCATACATGAACATGCAACCATAACATTTCTCAACATTCAACACGAGTATATTACAAAATAAATTATTACAAAACGATTTACAATTACATATTGAATGAAAATTCTACAGTCTATGAACATGTATGCTAACTAGGATCTACACAATAGGTACAACATGAACGCTGCTCACTTCCTGTCTTTTCTCCCATTCTAGATCTGAACCTAGAAAATATGTGAAACATACGACTCAACAAAAGTTGTATATGTGGGTAAAAGTACTTGTATGGTAACTTAAATAATGAAAGATTTGAGGAAGAAAGAAAAGAAAATATTATATTAGGGCAAAAAATTAGGCAAACACTTCTTTTATGCATATATTTAGAGGTAGTTGTACTACTAAGTGTGTCAGCACCTTATTTTACATACATGTTGGGCCTTTCCCCTCCCCTAGGGCTATGGGGATCCCCGCCTGTTAGGCTATGGTTTTTTGCTCGACATTAGTATTTAGAAGAGAGAGGGAATACTATCTTGCTTCAACAGCTACAAATCATCTTAATCTTTTATGTTTTTTATGTTTGGCGAAGCATATACTACTAATATGCATCCAAGAATTTATATGCAAATAAAAGCATCCAAAGTACATCGTATCATTATGCATCCATAAAAACTAGTCTTATACTTAATAAAACCCATGTACCTGATTCTAGAGATTCCTTATACATCCAGGTTCATCTACTACTCTGGTCATCACCTTATTACTAACAATTAATTATCATTATTACTTAGTTCAACTTTATTCTTACCATTTTAGATCCAAATTAATGTTTAGCCAAAACCCTTATTATGAACTCATGAATAGTAAGACTTGAGACCTACATAACTGATACCACCTTCTCCAAGATAGATCTGCTCAAGAAGAGTACTGACTTAACCTAGAACATTTGGGGATGTTGTCATTACAATCCAACTGAGAGACTCATAAGTGAGTAACAATGTTTATATGAGCATCTATAGGCTAGTTTTTTTTGTACCCTTTTTCTGAACCTTTTTCAAAGTATTAATGTATTGAACAAAAGAAAGAAGAAATTCAATAATGGTAAGAGATAATATGTATCTATATGTACATATTATATGTATATATATGTATATATGCATATATATATGTATGTATGTGTATATATATCTATATATACATACTTATTTGTGCATCTAAAAAGGCATACAGTTAAAGATACATATTTATTATTATGTAAAGGTGTAGTGTTAATCTTGTTATACAAGATTATGAATAATATGAGACCAATACTTTTCACATGGAATTGGTAACTATTGTGAATTAGGTTACTTGTACAGACTTGGATACTATAAGTTATATATATGTGTATAGATATGTGATATATACTAGTATATCCTATGATGTAGACAATATAATGTGTTAGGTATTATGTGAATTCAATGTCTAATGACTTAAGGTGAAATAAATCCTGGGATGATATTATGACTCTAGAGAACACTGTTACACGATAATGTAAAGATATATGTAAGGTTGTTTGATTTCATGCAAATACTAATATATATACTTCAATATACATACTTTAAATATAATTATTACTACATGGTTTATGGGTCTTACATTTATGGAAGTATTCTCGAACCCTAGGAACGCATTAAGGTGTAATGTTTAAAAATACTATATTAATTAAGAATGTATTCATATTCAATAACTATGTATGCAAGTATAAGAATACCTTGAACCCTAGATATGTCTAGTAAGAGTATATTGATAAATGAACATATTTAATCCTTGTGACTAGATATATTTATATTATATAAGATATAGAGAAACACATTAGTACCTAACCTAGAGAAATTGTGCCAAAATTGATTAAGCATGTGACATTAATTTTATATGCAACTTAATTTGAAATATATAATCAACATTGATGGGAAAATCTAGGATAGAAATTTAATTAGAAAAATGAATTATTAAATAAAGGAGTTGCACAAATAATGAATTCTAAGCCAATAATCATTTAGTAACAAAACACATTATTTTTCTATATCTTGCATGCTCGGGGTTCAATCAAATACTGAGTGGAGAAAAATATTGGAATCTTATCTTGAGATAAACATATTAAGTTTTCGATTCTGTTATTGAACTGTTTATTTCCCTCTTGAGTTTTGCCTACACAATTTTGCAAAGGTGGTGAACCAATGTTGTTATTGTCTTTCCTTCTTGTTAAAAGGTCACCACGACTAAATTGAATGTTGAACATTGTTGAATAATTGAAATATTGGTTTATTTTGAAATTTATACAAAAATTTGAAATATTACCTAAGAGCTTTGGTTCGCTAGACTAGGAGCCTCATACCCCAACCCTATATAGTGAATAATGGACAATTAGTGATCCCCCAAATACTAGTTACCCCTACAGGTGAAAGTGTTGCCCCTAGTCTTTAGTTAGGCTGCCACTATTGTAACGTCGCCAAATTCTTCCACCTCAAGACATAGAAGGCCTGAGAGGACAAATCTGAAAACATTAGGCAATTGTTTTAGAGTGTGTTGCAGAAGCAATTTACACATACATGAACATGCAACCATAACATACACCATAACATTTCTCAACATTCAACACGAGTATATTACAAAATGAATTATTACAAAATGATTTACAATTACATATTGAATGAAAATTCTACAGTCTATGAACATGTATGCTAACTAGGATCTACACAATAGGTACAACATGAACGCTGCTCACTTCCTGTCATTTCTCCCATTCTAGATTTGAACCTAGAAAATATGTGAAACATACGACTCGACAAAAGTTGTATACGTGGGTAAAAGTACTTGTATGGTAACTTAAATAATGAAAGATTTGAGGAAGAAAGAAAGAAAAGAAAACATTATATTAGGGTGAAAAATTAGGCAAACACTTCGTTTATGCATATCTTTAGAGGTAGTTGTACTACTAAGTGTGTCAGCACCTTATTTTACATACATGTTGGGCCCTTCCCCACCCCTAGGGCTATGGGGATCCCCGCCCCTTGGGATATGGTTTTGTGCTCGACATTAGTATTTAGAAGAGAGAGGGAATACTATCTTGCTTCAGTAGTTACAAATCATCTTAATCTTTTATGTTCTTTTATGTTTGGCGAAGCATATATTACTAATATGCATCCAATAATGTATATGCAAATAAAAGCATCCAAAGTACATCGTATCATTATGCATCCATAAAAACTAGTCTTATACTTAATAAAACCCACGTACTTGATTCTAGAGATTCCTTATACATCCAAGTTCATCTACTACTCTGGTCATCACCTTATTACTAACAATTAATTATTATTATTATTTAGTTCAACATTATTCTTACCATTTTAGGTCCAAATTAATGTTTAGCCAAACCTAGCTCCAACTGATCTAAAACATGTTTTATTGCTATGAGTTTTCTTAGATATTTGCTATGAGTTTTCTTAGATATGCCAAACCCTTATTATGAACTCAAGAAAATAGCTCATTCGGCCAATAAACACATGTAAACGACCTATTTTACTGTTCATGAGTTCATAATAAGGGTGTGGTCCTATTTTCATATTTTTCTGATGACTAGTCTATTTGCTAGAATTAAAAAGAGGCTAGAAGCAGTTATTTGCATTTTAATACCAAAACTACTAATATCGGGCAAGATAGTTCTAATCAGGGTCCAAATATGGTACAAAATGAATTTTATATATGACATTTTTTCGGAGATTTTGTTTCGACCATATATCATTTATTACATTTAATTTACCCTAAAAGAAGCTTCATATTGTAATTTAAAAACCATAGAAATTGCTGCTTCAAAGGTCTGATCTAGTTGGCTTATGATAAAGGGTGCATTTTTTTGAGTCCAGTGATATTTTTGGGGGATTTATTTGCCGAATGAGCTATTTTCTATGAGTTTTCTTAGATATGCATATTATCTAAAGTATTTACCTTACCCGGGAATTCACTGGCGGTCAGATCTACTCATCTGGCGCTGGATAGGCGCCACGTAGACACAGGGAGGGGGTGTGGTTCGCGCTCGTAGACTGTTTGGACCATCCGGTTCCTAGGTTTAGCAGTGTTTGGACCGGGCCGCTATCCTTCTCTCCTTCTCTCCTTGCACTGGAATGGAGCGCTACTTCAAGATTGGATTGCCGGTGAGCAAAGGTGGATGCTTGTGGCCTCATCCTCGAGGACCAAGGGTCGAGAAGCTTTGCTCTCCTTCTTTCCTCCTCATCGGTACTACATCCCATGAATAGGGAAAAAGGGGGCAAGGAATTAGAGGGTTGCTCGAGCGCCCCTATTCGGATATGAGCGCCACCATGGGGATGGGTCATGGCAAAGAAGCGCCACAAGAATAGGGCCCATCACCGCAAGAAGGATATTCACTATGGTCTGATAGCTCTGCAAGATCTTCACGGACAGGATAAAAGGTTCAAGAAGATCTAGGAGATGCCATCATGCTTTCCTCTTCATTCTGTAGGATAGGGCGCCGCCGTGAACAATCCCGATGAGTGATCTGGTGAAGCCCCATGCGTCCTCATGCAAGATGAATAGACCTCCCCGCCTTTTCTCCGGTTTTCCAGTGACCCCCCTCAATCTCAACGAGGAATGTCTCTAGAAACTGAGGATCTCACAGTTGGCTGTCCCATCGCAAAATCTCCACCAAATACTCCTTTACCCACTCATCCCCGTTGTCTATAGTGGAGAGGTAGAGAAGTGGAGGAGGTCGACCTCTGAGTACCAAAGGTCTCGGGTGTTGTGTAAGGGGTTTTGTGTTTGGATTGTCCCATAAATCATGTTTTCCCCAACGTTATCTCCTTTAATTGCCCCCATCTTCATCGGTTCTGGAGGTCACCTCACTGAGTTCTGTTCCTCCATTTTCAGAGGTTAGGGACGACTTGGTCCTTGGAATAGTGGCGCCACACAGCCGAGCTATATAAAAGACTACGTGACATAATAATAAAAGGATAACTTAGGTCTACATCAATTAATCAATAATCATGTGATCTAATTTCAAACATCCATGTCTCTCACATGGCTAGCACAAATGATACCAAATTTTTGCTTATATTTCCGCAGCATGGAATCTAGCATCCAGTCAAATATTAGACCAAAAGCCCAACATTCATTCATTAAATTGAATTCCTCAAATAATATCACAAAGAAGTGTGTAAATCCTAAATATAAATAAATTTATCACCAACCTCAATGATAAACATTAATCCCATTATCTTGGTAATTAAGCACCCCATAACTCATAAATCAACAACATGGATTTCTATATACTCCAACTGATACTGGAAATCATAATAACACCAACATTATCAATACAAGCACAACTTATTTAATCTAACTTTATAACACATCACGATCTGTCAACATCTATATTAATTCATGTTTGTATTCAAATACTATATTGAGAATCAAAACCCTAAAATTAGGGTCATCACATTCACCTCGCCTTATATGGAATTTTGTCCTCAAAATTTATCTAGTATCATACTTAAGGTAATATCAAGCGTTCAACTTCATATAAGTCACCACTTCTTTGGTTCTGAGGCCGCCATAGTTTTCACACACCCTAAGTTGTCATCTTAGGATCTAAAGAATCTTGGGTGCACCCACTCCCACCTTATAAAGATTGCAGCATCATTTAATGTCTTAGTCATAGTATGGCATTCTTTTATGTTAGGACTTACATCCCCTAGTCCCTTATTAGGGATTTTCTTTTCCTTTGCAAATTTGGAATTGGGAGGGTAAAATCCAGGTTTCATATTCCCCCTACTCACCTATGTAAGGTGATATCGAGATTTCATGTCATAGTACAAAAGACTTATCACACGTAACATCAATAGTGTGGTTTATGATCAACATCATACTAAGAATTCATTTTTAGAGAAGAGGTTCCTTTACATACTCAAATGTTAGGGTTTCATACCATTGTGTGAATTGTCGTCAACTAGATGCTTAGTTGTTGAAGATTTGAGGTTAAGGAGTATATTTTGTGAACATGTAATCAATGATCCAAATATATCTTTATTTCAAGCTCATAATTCCAAACTTATATATTCATATATGATATGAAGGGAAGGATACTATTGAAAGATCTAGGGGGGTGAATAGTGCTTTTTTGGATAATTTAAAAATAATTAACAATTAAAACACTCAACCAAACAAGGAGGAGGAAACAAGGAAGACACTTCGATTTAGAGTGGTTCCAACCTTTGAATCAAAGGTTGTCAGTACACTACACAATTATTTTTAATTGGGATTTTGAAACTAATTTATTTTATTACCTCACAAGGATGTTACATTATATACAATCACCTTCCACTCAAAGTTGCCTTCACCTTGAAATAGCCTCAACCCCCTTGAAGCAACCTTCTTGAAGTAGCCACGAGCAATCCTTGGAGCAGCCTTCACCGTCTTGAAGTAGCACCACCACCTTGAGATAACCTTCACCTAGAAGTAGCTCCAACCTCCTTTGAAGTAGCCTTCTTGAAGTAACCTCAAGAAATCCTTAGAGCATCCTTCAGCATCTTGAAGTAGCTCCACCACCTTGAGATAGCCTTCACCTAGAAGTAGCTCCAACCTCGTTTGAAGCAGCCTTCTTGAAGTAACCTCAAGCACACCTTGGAGAATCCTTCACTTTAGAGTAGCACCAAGCAACCTCCTTTCAACAACCTCCAACCCTAGGAGTAGTCAAGGAGAACAAAGTACAACATAGAAGAAATAGATTGGAAGAAAGAAAATACTTATCCAATAAAGTACAACACTTTGATCTTATATTAAGCATTTAGATCTCCTATCCACTTAACATGTACGTGGCTATATGTGGTGTCTAGGATATTGTAACTATAGGACACAAATATTGAGCACAAGGAAGAAGATGGCAAGTGAATTCTAGCTTTGTTTCTCTCAATAGTGAATACTCAAGTGTAGCTTAGGTATTGTGTATGCAAGTGGTATTTGGGTGTCATAAGGCCTTTCATATTTATAGGAATGGTTTACAAGTGATTAGGGACATTGTAGGGAGTGTCTAGAGTGTTCTTAGCGCTTAATTAGCCATTAGGTGTACATTAGTTGGATAGCAATTGCTAATTTGTTTGTGCTTGAAAAAAACAATCTAGAACTCGACTCAGTCGACCATTTAGTCGACTGAACTGTGTCTCGCTTGATAATTTATTTGACCAGACCTGGGTTTAAGGAAAAAGTGTTGCAACATCTATTTTCAACTCCCAACTACTAACCACCCAGTCTAACAGTCACAAGCTTTAGACCGTTGCTTACTCAGTCGAGATTATTTTCAACCGAAGACTATTTTAGAGAACAATTGTGTAAGTTGTTGAATAGTGCTCACAAGTTTGACTAAGGTGGTTCTCCATCGACAAAAACTTTGATTGAGTGTGTCTCAGTCGACAAGTTCTTCGACCGAGGGTGTCCTTGTTTTAGACTTTTGAATCACCTACTAAGTGTGTGTTTGAATGTGTGTTGGTGACTCTAACTTTGGGGGAAAACCAATCTAAGGGTTATAAGTGGGTAGGGAAGATCTAACACTTAATTTATATGATTTCTAAGTAATTGTACATTATATTTTTGTACAAGTGTTTACATTTGTACAATCATGAACATTTATACAATTAAGCGCATTTGTTCTTCAATTTGCATTGATCTTCATCTTCCCACTTAGTAGGATTTCCTTATTCCTTTGAACCCTAAAATACTCAAATAACATGTTAGTTCCACAAGTGTGAAATGTTTGTCATCAACAAAATAAAGGGTATATTAATTTCCAATTTAGCCAACAATCTCCTTTTTGAAGATGACAAACATTTCTAAAATATAATAAAAATGATTTTAATGAGATGAGTTTCATACCTGAGATTTACTTGATATGAATAATAGTTTCTTATGTTCATAAATTGTGTGCTAATCATTCCTAAAGAGGTGTGGAACATAGTATCCATCTCTTAAGGAATGTAGCATCTATTAATGTCAAGCTAAGAGAACATGAAACTCATTTATTTTGATTTTAATTTATTTCTCCCCCTTTGTCATTTCAAAAAGATAGACATATAATCATATGTGTAAGTCAATACGACTCCCCCTTAATTGATTACTCACCCTTAATTTATTACTTCAAAAAGAATGTAAAATTTATCCACAATTCAAAAACCAAGATTAATTTATGAACCATTTGTAAGAGACGTTAAGCCCTGAAATGATATGAGATTCCTTTAGGCTCATGGTCAGATCAATGAATGTATTTTTATATTAATTTCTCAACCATTTACAAGGGATGTTAAGCCCTGAAATGATATGAGATTCCTTTAGGCTCATAGTGGAATCAATAAATGTATCTCTAACCAAATATAAGAGATGTTAAGACCTAATTGGTGTATAGAATCCAATTAATAGTAAAATATACATTATATCTAAGAATTTTGTGAGCTTACCCTTAATCTCATAACAAAAGTGAGCTTAAAGATACTATGGTATTTCAAATCATAACCAGCTTTAAAATCAATTTGATTAAGACTGTGAGTCAATCATTATAAGCAATCTTGTTTCTTGCATTATCTTATTTTTTTATTATAAGTATTTAAAATGATGAGAAACATACACATTTAATATACCAATGTTGGGTGCAAGTGAATGATTTGATTAACAAATAAGCATTTTTGTCAGGCTTATTTTCGGCCGACCATGACTTTGATCGGGGCACCCCTCAATCGAACTCTTTTTCGGCTAAGAGGCATTTCTGCATATTTCCAATTAATGCAGCTTTATCTAGAATGAATTAAGATATAATATTATATTGACATAAGTAACCAGTCAACTTCTTTTGGTATACATATTCAATCTTGTTTTAATTCAAGTATTTAACGATCCTTTTATTTTAACACCCATTTCAAGAATTGATGTCCTAATGACCTCAAGTCTTATCTATTAATGCACAATTCATATCAAAATCTATTTCCTTTCATTATATCCTAACTAAATTTATTTTTGTCATGCCCATTTAGTTCCAATTGAAACTTATGCATTATTTAAGATCATATGGAAATTGTTTGTTGACTTAAGAGTTCTACATTGTCCATATTTTGATAATGACTTAACCATTCCATTCCTTTGTATCTAATATGTTTGTTAAAGATTGTTTTTAGGCTCCAAGTACATGAAAAGGATCAAATTACACAAGCCCTAGGTTGTTCAAGTCAAATGCAATGCAAGTGTGCAATTTGAGAAATCACTTCTAATGACCTTAGAAGATTTTTGTAATCACTTGTATTGATGATATGACTTGTAACTAAGATGAGAAAAATATAAGGGACACAAAATACCAAGGTATAATCACTCAAAAGTCAACTTTGAAAATTTGTCACAGGCTGTTTATCGGTCGAGTTGGAGACTCGACTGATCCTATGATGGAATTTCTGAAGATAACCCATCAGTCGAACTGCACACTCACAAAACTCAACTGATCGACTCACTGAGCAAATCTAATTTTAGCTCATCGGTCAAGTTTACCAGAACAAACTCGATCGATAGTTTCCAAATTGGCTTTGTCTTTTAGTTGATTGGTTGAGTTACTTTATTGAAACTCGGTCGAATGTACTATATAGAAAGCACAGAAAAAGTGATTATAATTGTAGGTGAGTTGTTTTGGGTGAAAATAGATCCGTTGTTTTGTGGAAAATAGCTATATTTTGACCCTATGTGATCCCCAACTCAAGGGAACACCCCCAACTATAAATAGGATCCCTTGGAGTTGATTCCAAGTTTGCTCATTCATGCTATTCTAAGTCCTTACTATAGTTGAGTGTGTTGCAACTCCTTGAGCTCCTTTCTCTATCTAGTTTACACTTCATTTCATGATTGTGAGTGAGTTAGGCATATTGTAAGCAAGCTACTCCCTTGTTCATGTAAAGCTCTCATCTTCTCCTACTTCCCTATCCCTTTCCTCCATGAAAAAAAGGTGAAGTAAGATTCCCCGAGTGAATGAGGAGCTATTGTTGTGCCTCTTCAAGGTTGATGAAGAGGTGGTGATCTTCTCTAGGTGAAGGAGAAGGCAAAGGCCGCAGATCCAAGAAGAGTTGAAAAGTCCTTGAAGGCGGAAGACTTGTGCTTGAGTGGGTAAGACCTTGGAAGAAGGCTAAAGACTTTAGCAAAGTGGGTAAGTCCTTGGTAAGGTGGATTGCTCCTTGTGCTTGGATGGGTGAGTCCTTTGATGGTCTTGTGTTGTAACTCTTATTGGTGATAATATAGAGAAAAACACTTGTAAAATCATATAGGTTGACCTCTCTAGGCAGTGGACTGACTCTCTCCTAGTTTGGAGAGTGGAACCACTTTACATCACCTTGTCAAGTGTTTGCTATCAATCTCTCTCACCCTTGCTATGCTTATTAGTTAGGACCTCAAATTACACTTAAGATATTGGTTTCAATTTGATATAATTTGAAGGTCTAATCTATCTTGTGAGAAATTTTGTAGCTCTATTCACCCCTCTCTAGAGCCCTAGACCCAAAAAGTGGTATCAGAGCAAAGGATCTTCTCCAACAATCTCCCACGAGATGAAAAGATGGGAGACAATCTACTTGGTTCTCGAAACCTAGATGGAGGCTTCTCTATGCGTCCTCCGGTCTTTGATGGCACCAACGTCCTCTATTAGAAGAGGCGTATGCAGTTCTACATTTAAGGGATGAACTTTGACACGTGGAAGGTGATGGTCGCACCTTCTAAGGAGCCAACCGGAGCTATTGAAACATGGAGTGAAGCTGCACTCAAAGAATCCCAACTCAATTCCAAAGCCATAAGCATCCTCTGCACATCCCTCACCCCAATAGAGTTCAACCAGATCTCATATTGGGACATCGCCTATGAGATTTGGGACAAATCGTACATCACTTATGAAGGCACAAAGTAAGTCAAGGAGGCAAAGATCTACATGTTGAACAACCTTCTAGAGAACTTCAAGATGGGTAAGAAAGAAGGAATTGCAGAGATGTACTCAAGACTTAATGTCATCATCAATGGGATGGCTGATTTGGGCAACACTTTGGATAAAGGTGTAATCAACTCCAAGATCTTGATGACTCTACCAAAGAGATGGGAGTCAAAGGTAACCTCCATTGAAGAAGTGAGGAGCCTTCGTGACATCTCAACTGAAGAGCTCATTGGCAACCTCCAAGTCCATGAGCCAGGGCTTGACAAGCAAGAAGAAGAAGCCAAGCAAGAAGAGAAGGAAGCTAAGAAGATCAAAGATAGTGCTTTTAAAGCACAACTGGAGGCTGTCATCCTTCAACAACAACTTTCTTGGCAGACTTCTCCTTCCTCTAGTGAAGATGAAGGACCAAGTGAGCATGAAGCCAACTACATCAAGGGCAAACACTTCAAGAGAAAGCAAGCCTCCTCCTCTTCTACTCTGAGATGCTACAAGTGTGACCAAAAGGGGAACTACAAGAGTGAATGCCCCAAGTCAAGAAAGTCACAACACAAGGGAAGTAAAGAAGGAAGAGGTATACAAGGAGACAAATACAAGAGGAAGGATAAGAAGTAGAAGAGATATAAGAATGCAGCTCATGCAGCTTGGGAAGCTTCATCTTCAAGCAGCTCAAGCTCTGAAGAAGATGGAGAGTGCCACCTTGCACTCATGGCCTCTACTAGTGAAGATATTGGTGAGGTAAGTTAGGTAAGTTTGCATGAGTTATCTAAGGAAGTTGTTATTGACATGCTTATATCTACCCGTTCATCTTTTTCTAAGTGTAAATCTAAAAGAAAACATTTAGGAAAAATCATTGATGATCTATATGCTAAACTTGAAATTCTTGAAATGAATGAGAAAGCCAATCTTGAGAGTATTGATAATTTGCAAGGGAAATACCTTGATCTTGAACTCCAATACAATAGGGTTGAAGTTGAGAATGGTATCTACCTTAATATCATTGAGAATCTTAAGGAAGAAAACCAAAATTTCCTTAAAGAGCTTGAAATAGTTAAAACTAAAAATGCTGAATTTAAGCTCCTTATTGATGCTCCTAGAGAAGAGGGAGATGTCTATCTTAAAGAAATCTAAATGATAAAATTTAAAAATGGTAGGTTACTTGGTCAAGTAAATGATCTATCTTCTAGACCTTTAATGCCTACTATAAATGTTGCTTCTATCTCTCTTGAAAAGGATTCATATTTAACTAAAGCTTTATGTCTTGAGGCTGATCTTGTGCATGCTAGGGATGACATATCTAGTTTATCTTCTACCATTATTTCCTTAAATGATGATGACCATAGATTGAGAGCATCCCTATGGAAATTCCTCAAAGGGAAGAACTCCCTAAATGAAATCCTTGACCATTCTACCAAACAAAGTGGTACTAGTGGTTTGGAATTTGTATGGGGAGAATCAAAGGGCAAGAGTAAAGCCAAAGGTAAGAAAAAGTGCAAGTATACCTCTTTCTTTGTAGGAGAATCTTCTAGCACTAAGAATCCTATGGTTTTTTCTTATTGCAAATGTGATGATCATTACTCCACTTATTGTCCTTACAAGCCTAAGGGGACCAACCCAAAGATGGAATGGGTCCCCAAGCTAACTCCGGATCCCAAAGTTTGAGTTGGGAACCGACATTCTCCTTTTTAGTAGGAAAAATAAAGACGGATTGTTGATAGTGGTTGCATTAAGCACATGACCAGTGATATAAGCCATTTCAACAATTTCACCAATAAGAAAGGATGATCAGTCACCTTTGGGGACAACAAGAAAGTTAAAGTCAAAGGTGAGGGTGATGTAGGTGAATCCTTGTGTATCCACAATGTTCTTTTTGTAGATGGGCTACATCACAATTTAATTAGTGTTAGTCAACTATGTGATAATGGTTACCTTGTGTTATTTACTTCCTTTGAATACTTGATTCTAGATTCCCTCACCTACCAGGTTATATATAAGGGAACTGGAAGTGGTAATCTTTATGTTATTATTCTCGAATCTACTACGCCTGTTGTTGGTAGATGCATAGTAGTCAACTTGAATGATATTTCTCTTTGGGACTGCCAAATTGGTCATGTAAATATGCATTAGTTGAAGAAGTTGAGCAAAAAGGACTTAGTCATGGGACTTCCCAAATTGGATTTTGAAAAGGATGAGGAATTCCAACCTTGTACCCAAGGAAAGTAAACAAAGCCCTCCTTCAAATCCAAAGAAGTCCTTAGTACCAAGAGAGATCTTGAGATTCTTCACATTGATCTATTTGGACCAATGAGAACTCAATCACTTCGTGGTTCCAAGTATTTCCTTATTATTGTCGATTTTTCTATATAAACTTGGACCTTCTTTCTTGTTTCTAAAAGTGATACGCTTGATGTTTTCTTGAGCTTTTGTAAACTAGTTGAGAATGAAGCTTCTTGCCACATTGTTTCCATCCGTAGTGACCATGGGGGAGAATTTGAAAATGAGTTTTTTGAGCATTTTTGTCAAGAATCTGGTTATGCACACAACCTCTCTTCACCTCAAACACCTCAACAAAATGGGGTTGTAGAGAGGAAGAATAGGTCTTCACAGGATATGGCTAGGACCATGCTTCTAGAGTATGATACTCCTAAGAAGTTTTGGGCCAAAGCTGTCACTACCTCATATTTTGTGCAAAATTAGATTTTTACTCATCCTTCACTGAAGAAAACCCCCTATGAGATATGGCATTGTAGGAAGCCTTCTACCAAGTATTTCCATGTTTTCAAATGTCCTTGTTTTGTTTTGAATAAGAAAGATTTTTCTCGACAAGTTTGATCTAAAATCTTACAAGCCTTTCTTTCTTGGCTATAGCACTACTAGCAAGGATTATAGAGTTTTTAATATTGATCTTGATAAAGTAGAAGAATTCATAAATGTAAAGTTTATTGAGACTAACCCCTCTGTTCCCAAAGATATTGTTTCAAATGATGATGTTGTAGGTGAAGTAATTCTAATTCTAAAAGAGCTCAATATCACCCAAAAGGGAAAAGAGGTGGCAACTTAAGAAGAAGAGAAAGATGATGAGAAGAAGGATCCAACCCCCCAGTTTGCAAAGAATCATCCAAAGTTGTTGATTTTAGGTGATCCATTTGAAAGAGTGAAGACGCGGGCTGCATTCAACAAAGAACAAGCCAACAATGCCTTCATCTCACAACTCGATCCTAAGAATGTCAAGGAAGCTCTTGGGGATGAAGAATGGATTCTAGCTATGCAAGAGGAGTTAGAGAAATTTGAAAAGAACAAAGTTTGGACCCTTGTGCCAAGACCAAGTGATAGAAAGATCATTGGCACCAAATGGGTCTATCGCAACAAGCTTGATGAAAGCGACAAAGTGGTAAGGAACAAAGCAAGGTTAGTGGCTCAAGGCTACAATCAACAAGAAGGTATAGATTTTGATGAGACATATGCACCTGTAGCTAGACTTGAGTCCATTCGTATGTTCTTTTTCTAGTTATAAAGACTTTCTTCTATATCAAATGGATGTTAAAAGTGTGTTTTTGAATGGTACAATTGAGGAAGAAGTGTATGTTACACAACCTCCGGGCTTTGAACATGATAGTTTACCTAACCATGTTTATTTGTTGCAAAAATCTCTCTATGGACTAAAACAAGCACCGAGGGCTTGGTATGAGAAATTAAAGAACTTTTTGTTAGATCATGGGTATATCATGGGCAAAGTGGATTCTACCTCATTTCTAAAGCACACTTCTAACAATTTTCTTGTCATACAAATATATGTTGATGATATCATTTTTGGCAGGAACTAACCTTGATCATTGCAAAGAACTTAGTAATCTTATGCAGAGTGAATTCGAAATGAGTATGATGGGTGAGCTAATGTTCTTCCTCAGCTTTCAAATCAAGCATATAAAAGATGGGAACTTCATCAACCAAGGCAAGTAAACAAGTGAACTACTTAAGCGCTTTGGGATGGAGAACACCAAGTCGATGAATACACCCATGCCAAACACCACCAAACTTGATAAAGATGAAGAAGGTGAGAAGGTAGATGAGAAGCTCTATAGAGGTATGATTGGAAGTTTACTTTACTTAACTACCTCTAGACCTGATATAATGTTTAGTGTTGGCTTGTGTGCTCGCTTTCAATCAAATCCTAAGAAATCACATCTTATAGTCGTTAAGAGGATTTTGAGGTACTTAGCTAAAACCCAAAATTTTAGACTATGGTATCCCAAGTCAAGGGACTTTACTCTTACTACTTATAGTGATGCAGATTATGCAGGGTTCTTGACTGATAGAAAGTGCACAAGTGGCACTTGTTTCCTCATAGGACCATGCTTGGTATCTTGGTTCTCTAAGAAATAGAGCACAATGATATTATCAACCACCGGGGTTGAATACATTACAACCAGGAGTTGTTGTGCCCATGTCCTATGGATGAAGCAAATGCTCTAAGACTTTAACATTCATTTTGATGCTTCTTCTATCTATTGTGATAATATTAGTGCAATTAACTTATCATACAATCCTATCTTGCATAGTAGAGCTAAACATATAGAGGTTCGTCATCATTTTCTCCATGATCACATTTCCAAGAAGGATATCTATATCATGCATGTGGACACAAAAAATCAGTTGGCGGACATTTTCACTAAACCTCTAGCTAGATAGCAATTTAGCTTTATTAGAAAAAAATTGCTTATTACTACTTTGAATGAATTTGATATGCCTTCCAGCTAGTTTTCATCCATCCTATCTGTCTTGCCTCTGTCTTGATCATATTTTCTTACCAATTTGTTTAACATCCATTTTTCATGTTTATTTTGCTTCTTTTTTTTCTCTTGTTTTTGGTTTTTTTCTCGCAAACCCATGTTTTATAACAAAATAGTACCCAATGATGAGTGATATGTGCCTAAGTATGTTCATAATACATAATGGACTTAAAAAAATTAATTAGCACTCTAATGGCTAGAAATTAAGTTTGTTGGTTTTAGGTCAGGTTGACCATTGGTCGAGTTGCCAACTCGACAGATTGATGGCCGAGAGTTTTCTTAAAAACCCAATCGGTCAAGTTTCTGAGTTCACAGAACTCGACTAATGGTTGGGATGGAGGTTTCTTAAGTTGGGTTCAGCCGACTATTCTCCCTCTCAACTAGATAAAAGTCGATCGATTCCACCTCCATTAGCCCTAAGCTCTCTACCCTTGCCCTTCCTTTCCTCAAGCTAGCCCTAATCCAGCCTAGTTAGACCTTCCCCCTTGCTAAACCTAGGTCTGTGGACATTTTTGGTGGTGATTTTTAGCTCTTTATCTCTCTTTCACCTCTTGCTTGTCTCCATGGCTTCTAATAGGAGGAAGAGAGCCACCCAGCTAATGCACCATCCTCTTCATCCTCTTCCCGCTTGAATTCATTTGATGACACTCTTTGTCTCAAATGAGGCTGTAAATAGGTATAAGGACCTCCTTCCTCAGAATCCTTTCCCTTTTCACACCCTCTTTGAGCCAAGCCCTAGACACAAAGAGGTCATAAATCAAGTTAAGAAGTTGTTACACATTCACAATCTCTCTTCCTTGGGTGTTGAATGCACGTGCTATGACAATTCCATCACTAGCACGAAAGCGGTTCACGAATTCTATGCTAACTTATGTTAGAATTAGGAAACCATCGTACCCCTCCTAATACTCAAGTGGTCCTAACATCAATGATAGTCGGGAAGAAATTCCAAGTCTCAGAGGATACCATGAATATCTTTTTCTCAAGTACCGATGAGAATGCACCTAGCATAAGGATTACCCCAAGTATTTTGACCTAGTTGAGCCTGGGGCATTCTACAAGCAATATGATCTCACTCTTCCTAACATTCATCATTACTTGAAGAGGCCTCAATTTCCCTATAAGAAGAAGAGCACTCTTCCCACCTCTACCTTGGATCTCAAGAGACGCATACTTGCCTTAGTTGTTAATTGCAATATCCATCCAAAGAAAAATCAAATAGGGATTACAAAAAATACATCGATGATCATGTATTATCTCTTAGAGAATGTTAGAGTCAAGTGGTCTAGATACATCCTATACTACATGACCTATTTTGACTCAGGCAAGAATACCCGTGGCACCCACCCTCCCTACCCAACCCTGATATGTGGTCTATTTCAATTTTCCATTGACAAATCTCTTT
Organism: Alisma plantago-aquatica; assembly: GCA_963693085.1. Lineage (NCBI taxonomy): Eukaryota > Viridiplantae > Streptophyta > Magnoliopsida > Alismatales > Alismataceae > Alisma > Alisma plantago-aquatica. The sequence continues at coordinate 1,394,302,335 of OY856411.1, read as the reverse complement.
TTTCATGACTTTCATTGCAAACCTTCCTGGAAAAGAGCTTATATCAGTGAGACCACTATTCAGAAGTCCATACCTATCCTCTCTTCCAACAAACCTAGTGCCTCTACCTCTACCGCTACCCGAGCACCTCCACCACCTCAGCCTACCTGACCTGCCCGTTCCTCATTCCATGTATCCTATGAAATCTTATAGGCTACATGATGCATCAACAAGCATACAACCTCCAAGTCTAGGAGCACATGCATCAGGACTTATTTTCAATCATATCCAACATGAACATGTCTTGTGCACATCCCTACCCAGCCTACCAGCCCTACCCGGGTAGTGATTATGCATCATATGCATATAATCACTTTTACCCATCCCCTCCACCTGCACCTTCGGCTGCTGCTACACCCTCTGCTGTTGGTGGACCTACTCCTGTTGTCCTGCCTCTGCCTGCTGGCCCTTTGGCCAATCTACTTGCTAGCTGTAACATCCCAGGATTTGAGGCCTCGGATAACATGATCTTAAAAGGAATGATTGGACTACCCATATCACCAAGGTGCACCTCCTTTTTCGGGAGCCCATCACTAAAGAACTCCGTAGTTAAGCGTGCTCAGCTTGGAGTAGTACTAGGATGGGTGACCAGTCGGGAAGTTGATCTCGGCTTGCGCGTCACTGTGGAAAAAGTGCACAGTTAAGGCTAGTGGTGGTTTGTGGGTCCAGTCGTCATTCCTAAAACTCTACTAGAGCCTTGGGCAGTGGGCCCGGGCGTTACAAATGGTATCAGAGCCATAACCCCTCCAGTAGGTGGGGCCCACATGGGCATGTGGCATGCTAGTCTTGAGCCGTGCGGTCCAGGCAAGTTGGAAAGGGCTATCCGTAGAGACGGGATGGAGCCACCCTTGCACTGGTAGCCGTGGATGGGAGCTGGGTGTCCATGGGCCATTATGGGTCCGCACCGAAATGGGGTCAGATTATGAGGCAATATAGTTGAGCCTTGATGAGGACGTCAAGAGTCTAAGTGGGGGAGATTGTAACATCCCAGGATTTGAGGCCTTGGATAACATGATCTTAAAAGGAATGATTGGACTACCCATATCACCAAGGTGCACCTCCTTTTCTGGGAGCCCATCACTAAAGAACTCCGTAGTTAAGCGTGCTCAGCTTGGAGTAGTACTAGGATGGGTGACCAGTCGGGAAGTTGATCCTAGCTTGCGCGTCACTGTGGACAAAGTGCACAGTTAAGGCTAGTGGTGGTTTGTGGGGCCAGTCGTCATTCCTAAAACTCTACTAGAGCCTTGGGCAGTGGGCCCGGGCGTTATACTAGCCTTGACAGTTCTGCTCCTTCCTTTTCACAAGACAATGAGCTCCATGCTCTTGGTATGTCTTGGGATGAGTCGAATGCTCATTAGCCAGGTCATGGTTTCAATTCCTCTGCTGATGAAGAGATGCCAGACCAGGATGATGAGGAGGCTATTGATGATGACGAGGCTGATGATGATGATGAGGATGATGGTGCTGCATCTGACGATGATGATGGATCTAATGGCTTTGCTGGTGACTCTAGTGATGAAGGCGATGCTACTGCACCTTCTGATAGAGATGATGACTACGAGCCTGATGCTGAGGATGATGATGTTGTTATTATAGATAGTTAGATGTCTAGTTGTTCTTAGTTTTTAGTCTAGATGCTGATCATATATATCTTTCTAGGCTATTTTGTATCAAAAACATCTGGGCACATGATCTGAGTTGTACTATTTTATCATCTTAGTTTTCATCATTTTGGCTTGTACCTATTTTATGAGAACTTGCATTCTAGGTTGTAATCTATATTCTGAGCATACTTACTTTTTCATCTGATATATCTTATGAGTTGGTTCCATGTTTCACCATATTTTGATTATGACTTAGTTTGGTTGCTTCTCTCATCTCTATTTTGGTGTATGTTTTTGAGATTGCATGTTATAGATATATGCTTGGTTGTGCTTGGAGAAGACCTATTTTTATGCTCTTCTACCCCCTTCCTTTTTGATAAAAAGGGGGAGAGAATTTCAATGTTTTAAAACTCAACCATATTGTTTTTATTGTCTATGTGATCCTTTTCTTGTTCATTATATGCTTTACCATGTGACTTGCTAAAGGACCATATAGTATATGTATGTTATGTTGCTTTGTGTAAATAGACTAACTATGCAGGTTAAAGTAAGCATCGATTGTGGGGGAGCAATTCACATTGTTTAAATCCCGAATCCCCTTACAATTCACAAGGAAAAGGTATAATTTCAGTATCCTTTTCAATATGATTGAGGAATGGTTTGTCATTGTCAAAAAGGGGTAGAATGTTGACTTGAGAGTTCTACATTGTCCATATTTTAATAATGACTTGACCATTCCATTCCTATGTATCCAATATCTTTGTTCAAGATTAATTTCAGGCTTTAGGTACATGAAAAGGATCAAATTACACATGCCCTAGCTTGTTCAAGTTCAAGTCAAATGTAATACAAGTGTGCAATTTGGGAAATCACTCCAAACGACCTTACAAGATTTTTGTAATCAGTTGTATTGATGATATGACTTGTAACAAAGATGAGAAAAATATAAGGGATACAAAATACCAAGGTTTAATTACTCAAAAGTCAACTTTGAAAATTTGTCACAGGCAGTTTATCAGTTGAGTTGGAAACACGACTGATCCTATGATGGATTTTCTGAAGATGACCCATCGGTCAAGTTGCACACTCACATAACTCGACTGACCGACTCACTGAGCAAATCTAATTTTAGTTCATCGGTCGAGTTTACCAGAACAAAATCGGATGATAGTTTAAAAATTGGCTTTGTCTTTTAGTTGATCGGTCGAGTTACCTTTATTGAAACTTGACCACATGTACTATACAGAAAATATAGAAAACATGATTATAACCATTGGTGAGCTGTTTGGGGTGAAAATAGATCTGTTGCTTTGTGGAAAATGACTATATTTTGACTCTAAGTGATCCCCAACTCAAGGGAACACCCCCATCTATAAATAGGACCCCTTGGAATTGATTCTAAGTTTGCTCATTCATGCTATTCTAACTTCTTGCTATAGTTGAATGTGTTGCAACTCCTTGAGCCCCTTTCTCTCTCTAGTTTACACTTCATTTCGTGATTGTGAGTGAGTTAGGCATATTGTAAGAGAGCTACTCCCTTGTTCATGTAAATCTCTCATCTTCTCCTACTTCCCTATCCCTTTCCTCCATGAAGAAAAGGTGAAGCAAGCTTCCACGATTGAAGGAGGAGTTGTTGCTATGCCTCTTCAAGGTTGATGAAGAGGTGGTGATCTTCTCCAGGTGAAGGAGAAGGCAAAGGTTGAAGATCCAAGAAGAGTTGAAAAGTCCTTGAAGGAAAAATACTTGTTCTTGAGTGGGTAAGACCTTAGAAGAAGGCTGAAAACTCTAGCAAAGTGGGTAAGTCCTTGGTAAGGTGGATTGATCCTTGTGCTTGGATGGGTAAGTCCTTTGATGATCTTGTGCTATAACTCTAATTGGTGATAATATAGAGAAAAGCACTTGCAAAGTCCTAGAGGTTGACCTCTCTAGGTAGTGGACTAACTCTCTCCTAGTTTGGAGAGTGGAACCACTCTATATCATCTTATCCAGTGCTTGCTATCAATATCTCTCACCCTTGCTAATCTTGCTAGTTAGAACCTAAAATTTCACTTAAGCTATTGGTTTCAATTTGATATAATTTGAAGGTCTAATCTATCTTGTGAGAAATTTTGTAGCTCTATTCACCGCTTTCTAGAGCCCAATATCCAACATTGTCCAAAAGGCAACTTGTTTTAGGATATGATTAAGTCTTTTTGTGTATAATTATCATTCATTCTTCATTTCTCTTAGATGTAGACTTATAAATCTTAAATACTTTGCTAAATGTTTAATATTCAGGATACAACCTTTTGTGCCTTAAGATCAAATTTGTCTTTACCTGCTTTTGTTATAGAGCTAGATTTATGTGAAGGAGTTAAAATTTTTCTTTTGTTTTCTTAGAATACACCAATTTGAGATTTATCACAAAAAATTTAGGTAATGATTCTAAGCAATTTTCTTGTGTGAACGATCCTTTTATTCCATAACCAAATTATTTTTGCAAATAATGTCCATAGTGTTAACATGTTTACAATTTCCTTTAAAATTTTTGATGTTTTTCTATGAATATAACCATTGTTATAGCACTTGTGATGTAGTTCTTTGAGAAATAACACATTAAAATTTGTATCAACATCACCTATGCCAATATATTTACCTTTGAAATTTTCTTTACATATGACCAATAATTTTACCTTTTCTCTAAGTGTGTGAAAATCTTCTTATTTTTTATTATATGCTTGTTGGGTCAATCTCTATAGGCTATCCAAAGTTGTAAAGTCTAAAGTTTTGGTCCCCATATAGTGGTCCTTTTGGGTAGGATTTAGAACAATCTATTATGAAGAATACACTACACATTTGGGTCATCAAATTCAATTGCAAACTGATAATTATATTCTTAATAAACAGACCAAATAGAACTATTGTCGGTCAAATATATCTTCGGCCGAAAAAGTTATCGGTCGAACTATTTGTTGACCAAAGAAAGATTTGCTAGTAAAACCAATTTTGACAGAATTACCTTCAGTTGAACTTGTCTTCGACCGGAACAGGTCTCGGTCGAGCATTTTGTCGACCGAGATTAAGTTTTGTGTATTTTCAGTAATTTCAACATTTTTAATGTAAATATATTATGTCATAACACAATTAAGTAATCAAGGATATACAAGTTCAAGCTTAATTCAGTTGAGATAAGACAATATAAATTTCCAAGTGAAGCTTAGGTCAAATCTCAACTATCATGACCAACATTTTTAAGATGGGTGGTTTTGGAACCCAAACCAAGTCAACATCCTTTTTCTTATATGGACAAGAAAATGAATAATGTCCAAGACGTAAACAGTAATGACAGCAAATAGAATCAATTGCATTTTTCTTCTTAGCTATATTGTGTTTAGGCACATACATGACTTTAATCTTGGGTACGTGTGTCCTTTTAGTTCTAGGTTTTTGATAGGATTTATCTTTGGGAACATAACCTAGGCCTCTCCTCCCAATTTTACGAGAAGAGTTCTTTAGGATTTTATCAAGAATGTCATTATTTTTCAAGCTACTAACATCATTTTGCAACTTAGAAATTTCATCCATTTTCCTTTTAGTTTCTAATTTACTTGATCTAGATTAGATAAAAAACTATCTCTTTCTTATACAATAACATCATAATCCAAATTAGCACATAGAACATGTTGAGTTTGAAGATCATTTATCTTAGTAAGCAATTCAACATTTTCTTGGCAAAGAAAATTATTGTTGGTTTCTAGAGCAAGAAACATAATATTGCAATCATTAATAGAGGATTTCAAAGTAGCTTTTTTAGTCATAAAAAATTCTTTTTCAAAAGTAAGATCATTCAATGTAGCATACAAATCTTCATTAGTTTTGTAATCCTTTTTTTTATTATCGAGATAACCACCCCCGTAGAAGCACCCCAGACGGTGTAAAACTCTCAGACCCCGGGCGCCCCACCCACCTGGGAATTGGTTAAAGTGCATAGTTAGCCGACCTGCACAATGGGTACCACTTCAGAGGCACCCGATGGATTTCAAACCTGGCTCCCTTCATGAGGGGACACCATGCCAAACCACTTGAACCACTCCTCCCCAGATTTTAATTTCTTTTTGCAATCAACATATTTATCATGTAATTCTTCAATACTAGTGACTAACTCTTCTTTAGATAAATCAAGAGAACTTACCTCATTTTCTTCTTCGTTTGATGTTGTAATGAAAAAACTTACCTTGCCTTCTTTAGTCATGAGACATTCTACTCCTTCTTCTTCACTCTCACTATCATCTCTTGAGTCATCCCAAGCAGCTTTGTATGCCTTTTCTTTCTTCTTGAGAGAGGATTTCTTTCTCTTCTAGACTTTAGGACACTCAATTTTTAAATGTCCCTTCTTTCCACATTCAAAGCACCTAATGGAAGAAGAGGAAGACACAAAAGAAATTTTATTAGTTTTAAATCTTCTATAGTGTTTACCTTTTATAATGAGTGCCTCCTCTTCACTATATTCTTCACTTGTGTTATTACTTTCTATGGTTTCTGCCTTAAAAGCAATGTACTTCCTTTTCTCCTTCTTGTGTTTGGCTTCCAATCTTTCTTCTTCTTCAAGAGTTACCTCATGAGTATCCAAATTTCCAATGAGCTACTCCATCCTCATTGTGGTGAGATCATTTTCTTATTCAATGACTGTCACCTTTGGCTTGTATCTTGGAGTCAAAGATCTATGGATTTTAGACACCTGATCTTTTTCACTTATATACTTGCCCAATGCACTTAAACTATTAACAATGGAAGAAAATCTTGCATATATTTCACTAATAGATTCATTAGGTTGCATACGAAATTGTTCAAACTTTTGCTTAAGCATATTAATTTTGGTATTTTTAGCTTGAGTAGTACCTTCATGTGTTATGGAGAGTTTATGCCATATATAATAAGCCATATCACATGAAGATATTCTATTGAACCCACTTATAGAAATTGAACAATATAGTATGCTTACCGCCTTTGCATTTGATTGAACTTGTTTTACTGTATTTGGATCCCATGTTGCATATTCAGTTGTTGGAAGCACATAGGGAGCAGACATCATCCTCCATAACTCCAAGCTGATTCCTTGAAAGTAGAATTTCATTCTTCTTTTCTAGTAGGTGTAGTTTCTTCCATCAAAAGGTTGTGGCCGACTCACGTAAGTTCCTTCAAGGTTGAGATTGTGAAGTACACCATCCCTCATTCTTCAAGACCTATTTAGGGCTCCTTGAAGGCCTGCTCTGATACCAATTGAAAGATATACAAGGGGGAGGTGAATAGAGTTTTTTGGATAATTTAAAAATAATTAACAATTAAAACTCAACCAAAGAAGGAGGGGGAAACAAGGAAGACACTTCAATTTAGAGTGGTTCCAACTCTTGAATTAAAGGTTGTCAATCCACTACCCAATTGTTTCCAATTGGGATTTTGAAAGTGATTGGTTTGATTACCTCACATGGATGTTATATAAAATACAATCACCTTCCACTCGAAGTAGCCTTCACCTTGAAGTAGCCATTATTCAAGACCTATTTAGGGCTCCTTGAAGGCCTGCTCTAATACCAATTGAAAGATCTAGAGGGGGGGTGAATAGAGCTTTTTGGATAATTTAAAAATAATTAACATTTAAAACTCAACCAAAGAAGGAGGAGGAAACAAGGAAGCCACTTCGGTTTAGAGTGGTTCCAACCTTTGAATCAAAGGTTGCAGTCCACTACCCAATTATTTCCAATTGGGATTTTGAAAGTGATCAGTTTTATTACCTCGTAAGGATGTTACATAAAATACAATCACCTTCCACTCGAAGTAGCCTCAACCCCCTTGAAGTAACCTTCTTGAAGTAACCACGAGCAATCCTTAGATTATCCTTCACCACCTTAAAGTAGCTCCACTACATAGCCTTCACCTAGAAGTAGCTCCAACCTCCTTTGAAGAATCCTTCTTGAAGTAGCCTCAATCAATCCTTTGAGAAGCCTTCACCACCTTGAAATAGCCTTCACCTAGAAGTAGCTCCAACCTCCTTTAAAGCAACCTTCTTGAGTAACCTCAATCACACCTTGGAGCATCCTTCACTTTGAAGTAGCACCAAACAACCTCCTTTCAACAGCCTCCACCCTAGTAGTCAAGGAAAACAAAGTACAATATAGAAGATTTAGATTGAAAGAAAGAAAATACTTATCCAATGAAGTACAACACTTTGATCCTATATCAAGTATTTAAATCTCCTATCCACTTAAGATGGACGTGTTTATATGTGGTGTCTAGGAGATTGTAACTATTGGACACAACTCTAGAGCACAAGGAAGAAGATGGCAAGTGAATTCTAGATTTGTTGCTCTCAATAGTGAATACTCAAGTGTAGCTTAGGTATTTTGTATGCAAGTGGTATTTGGGTGTCCTAAGGCCTCTACTATTTATAGGAATGGTTTACAAGTGATTAGGAACATTGTAGGGAGTGTCTAGAGTGTTCTTAGTACTTAACTAGCCATTAGGTGTACATTAGTTGGCTAGCAATTGCTAATTTGTTCGTGCTTAAAAAAATCCCGAATCCTGCTCGGTCAACAATTTGGTTGACCGAACTGTGTCTCTATCAAGAATTTATTTGATAGAACTTGGATTTAAGGAAAAAGTGTTGCAACATCTATTTTCAACTCCCAACTACTAACCACTCAGTCTAACAGTCACAAGCTTTAGACCGCCGCTTAAGGAGTCCAAATTATTTTTGATCGAAGACTATTTTAGAGCACAATTGTGTTAATTGTTGAACAGTGCTCACAAGTTCATCTGAGGTGGTTCTTGGTCGACAAAAACTTCAACTGAGTGTGTCTCGGTCGACAAGTTCTTTGACCAAGGGTGTCCTTATTTTAGACTTTTGAATCACCTACTAAGTGTGTGTTTCAATGTGTGTTGGTGACTCTAACTTTGGGGGGAAACCTATGTAAGGGTTATAAGTGGCTAGGTAAGATCTAACGCTTGATTTACATGATGTCTAAGTACTTGTACATTTATTTTTGTACAAGTGTTTACATTTGAGTACAACCATAACATTTATTCAATTAAGTACATTTGTTCTTCAATTTGCATTAATCTTCATCTTCCCACTTAGTAAGATTTCCTTATTCCTTTGAACCCTGAAATACTCAAATAACATGTGAGATACACAAGTGTGAAATGTTTGTCATAATCAAAACAAAGGGTATATTAATATCCAATTTAGCCAACAAATATCCTAAGTTAGGCTTATCTTTCAAATTTGGATATTATGTGTATGATATAGGAAGGGAATATAGAATAGTTCAAGCTTATATGAGTGAATCATCATATATAAATCATCTATATATCTCAAGTGAGGTTCCTAGTATCCTATATTAAGAAGTAGAAGTGTAAGGAATAACATTTATGAGTATCTTATGCACAAGGAATTTTACTCTCAGAACTAGAGTTCATATGTCACCTCACTTGCAACTAATGATGGGATTCACAAACATATGCCACTCAATCTAGGACCTAACTCAATCAAAAGAATTGACTTTCTCATTACGAGTCACTTACTATTAGTTGTTACACTAATGAGTTTTAATCTTAAGAAAGACCTTTTACTCAACTAACTAATTCCTACAAGTATACAGAAGTAATTGTAGTCGAGATCGAACACAAGGAGCTTGGTAATCAATTAAACACAATAGTGCTAAAGTTCAACAATCTAGACCATTTTAAAGATGTGATTTGGTTGATTAAGCTAAAATTTCAGAATTAAGCAAAATAGTAAATGGATTACTAAAAGAGGTTTAAATTCAGATATGGAAGGATCTTGGACTTAGGATTTCACCAACATATCATAGAATAAAGTAGGAGCACGAAATTTAAACATACTAAGAAATTGTTTTAAAGGAGGGTTGTATGTTGCACTTCACCTCTCGGTGAAAGTACAACAATCCTAACTCAAAACAACATTCTCATGTATGAATTTCATTTTGGATCACAAAACTACTCCTCAACTCTATAATTTCCACTCTCTTGGTAAATAAAGAGTTGCCAAGATAGTACCTCCTTACTCTCCTACCTATCTTCTCAAATCAAGCAATAAAGCATAAAACATGCACATAAATTGTCCAACCATACATGCAAGAAGCAAGAAACTGGTACTCACAAGGTGGAAAAATAAGCAACTTAGCATTTAGTACGAAATTGTCATGTTCCTTACATGATATGACATGGGAGATACTCTCCCATGTCCAAGAAAAAGAGTCTACTCGTCCATGATGGTGTGCAACAAAAAATATGTAGAATTTTCAGAGTTTAACATGGTTTAGAGTAGGAAAAGCTAAGAGAACCAAAAGTGTAACCCAAGAAGAGTAGAATTCTTACTTGGGGATGAAATTCCACTCCTACAACTGCTCCAAATCAGAAAAACTTCCCTCCCAAGAAGCTTGGTGGAGAGAAGAATCTCTATTGTACCTTCAGAGAAGAAAATGGAGAAGAAGAGAAGAAGAATGGAGGTTATTTGGCAAGTAACCACCTTCTTCCACCCAAAATCACCCTCCTTTTCTCTAGACCTGCTCTTGGACAAAAGAATTTCGAAATATGACTCTTGATAACCACTCCATTGGATGGTCTTGTCTTTAAAAATGAAAGAAGTCATATTTCAAATTTGCTGAAACTAATAGAGACACGATGTGTCTTCCTTGGGACACGTCGTGTCTGGTCTTTGACAGTTTACTCCAAGTGTAAGGTACACGATGTGTCTGAATTAAAACATGCAATGTATGTTACCAGAAATACAAATTCGACTCTGAATCTCTAGGTACACGCCGTGTCCTTTATGAACACGCAGCGTACTATTTCTTCTCAGCAGGTAATATGGCTGACTGGAGTTGCGCAAGCCGTGTCTTAATTCAGACACGTCGTGTGTGATGTTGTTTTAGTAGAAATAAAACTCTGAATATCTACAAGGCGTGGAGAAGCCCCAATGATGTCGGAGTTGAGTTGGGATATATCTAATTTGATCCTTTTCAAGCATATCTGCAATACACATCAAGCGATAAGCAAAAATAACAAAAAGGTGGCAAGAATAATTTGAATAGAGGCTAAGTGAAAACAAAATGAATTGAATTTGTGTGTGAAATCATATAAGAAGTTGATGTGGAAAGCACACAACACTTACCCATCATTTTTTTACAACAACTCTCACACATAGGATTGAATCATGCAAAAGGACTCAACTCATCTACTTAGGAGTAACTCGGCTTAGGACACATCATTTCACACACATCTCATATTTTTCATATATTGTAGGCTAGGTCCTATGACCCTCTCCTTGTGGATCTCACTCTCTCTAGATTTCACCAAATATCTTGTCCTAACAGTGGATGTCCTCCTTTGTAAAAGATTTTGAGCTCATGGATATTCAACTTTATCTTAACTTAACTCATCTTAAGTAAGAAAATGGAATGCACTTTCATCATCAAGAATTATCTTAGAATATCCGAAATTTGATTCAGCTCATATACAACTTAATTCTTTATAAGGAAACTTATACCATCAATGATCAACTTAGATAAGACTACATATTCTAACTTCATATATAAATCAATCATCTACTCTAATTGTCACATATCCAATAGGGCTGTAGACATCTAATCTAGATCTACCCTCTCTTCTAGACTGATGTCACCCCCTTTAACTTAGGTTGCATGAACACCTCCTATTCTCTTATGTGATAGACACATTTTCATATTTACATATATATAATAAAATATTATATAGTTTTTCCTATGAGAAGGAAAATGTCAGAGAAAACTGTCGAGGCTCGAGCCGATTGGAAAACAAAACCAAATCAGAAAAACCAAGTGTTCCAAACACAGTAGATAATCTAGTGACATGAAACCTAGTGAAATGGTGAGAACAAGGTGTAGACTTGTGTAGATACCCAATACACATGAGTTCTATATGGAAAGGGTTTCACACACTTGTCTAAATCTAGTTCTCGAACATCTAGGTTCTAACTTATAGGCTAAGTGAAACCTTATTCCTATAATAAAACATACTAAGTTTCTAGGATTTAAGGTGAAAGGTTCAATTAATTTGTATTTTATGATGAGAAATTGTCAGGTGTAGCTATTGTTCATGCTCCGATACCAACTATAACGTCCCCAGATTCTATCGCCACGAGACTTAGAAGTCCCACCAGGAAATTCAAAAATGTTAGGCAATTGTATTAGAGTACGTTGTGAAAGCAATTTGTGCATATGTGAACATACAACCATAACATACATCATAACATTTATCAACATGCGTATATTGTAAAATGAATTATTACGAAATGATTTACAAGTACACATTGAATGAAAAGTCTATAGTCTATGATCATGTATGCTAACTAGGATCTACATAATATGTACAATGTGAATACTACTCACTTCCTGTTCCATGCTAGCCCTAAACCTAGAATCAACAAAAGTTGTGTACGTAGGAAAAAGTACTTATATAGTAACTTGCATAATGAAAGATTTGAGAAAGAAAGAAAGAAAAGAAAACATTATATTAGGGCAGAAAATCAGGTAAACGTTTCTTTTATGCATATCTTTAGATATATATAGTTGTACTACTAAGTGTGTCATCACCTTATTTTACATACATTATGGACCCTTCCCCGCCCCTAGGGATACGGGGATCCCCGCCCTTGGGCTATGGGGTTGTGCTCAATATTAGTATTTAGAAGAGAGAGGGAATACTATCTCACTTCAGTAGCTACAATACTCCTTTACCCTCTCATCCCTGTGTTCTACAGTGGAGAGGTAGAGAAATGGGGGAGGTCGACCTCTGAGCACCATAGGTCTCAAATGTTGTGTGAGAGGTTGATGTGTTAGGATTCTTCCATAAATCATGTTTTCCCCTACAATATCTCCTTTGATTGCGCCCATCTTCATCGGATCTAGTGGACATCTCACTGAGTCTTGTTCCTTGATTTTCAGAGGTTAGGGATGACTTGGTCCCTGGAACAATGGCACCACACAACCCAACAATATAAAAGACTATGTGACATAATAAGAAAAGGCTAACTTAGGTCTACATGAATTAATCAATAATCATGTGATCTAGCTTCAAACATCCATATCTCTCACATGGCTGGCACAAATGATAGATTTTTTTTTCTTATATCCTCAGCATGGAATCTAGCATCCAGTCAAATATGAGACCAAAGCCCAAAATTCATTTATTAAATTTAATTCCTCAAATAATATCACAAAGAAGTGTGTAAATCCTAAATATAAATCAATTCATCACCAACCTCGGTGAAACACATTAATCCCATTATCTTGGTAATTAAGCATTCCATAAATCATAAATCAACAACATGGATTCCTATATACTCCAATTGATACATGAGATCATAATACTGCAACATTATCAACACAAAAAAACTAATCTGACTTTATAACACATCATGATCTATCAATATCTATTTAATTCATGTTTGTATTCAAATACTATGTTGAGAATCAAAACCCTAAAACCAGTGTCATCACAACTATATTTTCTAATTTATTTCCCTCACTATGAAGTAAAAATATTACATCGAGCAATCATCTTGTGATCCAAGATCTATAATACATTAAGTCATGAATCAACTATTGTTGATTGTTCAAAACTTAACTATTTAGGTAGGTGAAATTACGAATTGCATCCATTGCAATTCATGTATAGTTGGTTACACAACCTATTGTAAATAAATCATAGTATGAATTATATTCTATCTTTATGCCTCTAGGTGTTAATCCTATTAAGACCACCCAGTCAAGTTCAACCTAAAGGCTAATATTATAAGATATACACCATACTGAGCAAGACCACATACTTATTATAACACTTCCCCAAAGTAGACTATGCACCATTTTGAGCGTACACATACTTCTTCAAGTTTTTCATGTGTATTGTACAATGGATGGCATATTCAACATTGATATTATCTTGAGAGATATATATCCATATGTATCCAACCACCATTACATATACATTATTATATGTATCATATACTAAACAAACACCACATGCAATAAAGCATGATATGACGACTAGTACAATATCTTTAGCTTACAATTTTTGTAGGAAAACAATCAAAAAATTCATATCTAATGTAAACCCTAAAACTTCCCTTTATAGGATCTTCAATCGCCCGATTAGTAGTCCTTATTTGGACAGTTCTTGTGTTGTTGATTAATTCATTGTCGTATCTTGACCACGAACCCTCTGATGACCATCCTATTTGGTGTGGGATTCTTATCCTCTCATCCTTTTCCCCATGGTCCACCGGTTGTGTCATTACATCATCCTATCCTAATTGCATAATTATAATTTACATGGAGAATGTATAGAAAGATGCATGGCATGCAAGCCATATGCATATTACATACTTTTGATAAAATAAAAATAGAGATATTACATGTTTAAAATTAGACCATAATAACTTAATTTACATATCGATATATGAAAAACAAATATTTTTCAAGGCATCGTATTGGTTTATGTTATACATATATATCATATCATATATGATATTAGGTGATTAATGTGGATACAATACTGCATAATTTTTTCCATTGAATTGTTTGTAGTTCAAAACCCAAATTGGAGTTAAAAGGCCATTGATAACACTGTTGGATTTTATGGAAGGGGTGGTGCAACAAAATAACATTTTCCCCATTTTACCCTTGTCATCGAATCCATGTAAGCTATAAAACATAAATGAATAAAAGAATAGAAAGGAAAAATAATGTACATTTGTGCACAATAGTAAAAAACTAGACACATTTTGCCAGTGAAGAACCCAAATTTTCAGATCCAAACCCAAATTAAACACCAAGTTGCTACACGGTTGTATCCTTTGCAACACTTCATTTCATATTATGGAACACCTTCTCCAAGACTCCATACAAGTTCCCTGGCCTCTACTTTGTCCATGTAGATGAGGGAGAACATGTTGTACCACCTTGGCCACCAAGTTGAACATAAACATTAGTTATTGTTGTGTGAATCATCCTGGAACTCCCTTTCTTCTCCTATCTTGGGCTGTCATCTTTAGGGAAACTTTCTCTCCATTCCAGAGAAAATTTTCATGGCCAAATTGTCTCAAAATATGTGTCCAGTGTGTATAACCTCAATGGGAAGTCTCAAAACTGAAAACTCAAACTACAATTCTAGTCAACCTATTGGGACTCCCAATCGCATGACTACATCCCTACTGGTACTATGATGGGCTACAAATTGCCCAACTCACCAGTCCTAATCCAAATTGGTCTCCCAATTTGATTCAGAATTAAATATGGACACTTTCCCTGTTGGGTACCAGTTCTATAATTCACTAAATGAGTCATTCAGATGGTCACTTCCCAAATTAAAAGTCAATTGATCTATTGATTTGGCCAATCAAATCAGCCGAGTGGACATTCTAGTCACTGGACTTGGTAGAAATTCAACCTATTTATCATCAGAACCATTTTAACCATATGTAAATCCAAACTTCAATTCAGTTATGAAGCCTTATACATGTGACTGAATAGATTCCAAATTATGTTGGTACTGATGTTAAAAAAACTCATAAGAAAAGATTGGTGTCTAGAAACACATCATTGCCAAGCAAGTAACAAGAGTAAGTTGGAAAGAACTTCAACCTATTAAATGGTCAATGTTACCCTGACCATATAACCCCTTTATCACAGATATCAAAATTGAAACTAAGGCATGGAATTGTCATCATATTATCATTTTATCTATATTTCTTGAACTAGAGCAAACTATTCAAGATACTATGATCTCAATATCATATATTGACTCACATGAGCAAGGCCATGACTCTCTATAGTTTTACATATGAAGTGGCTAGGATATCTCTCTAAAGGAGGGACAAATTTTATTTACATCACTGATAGTAATCCACAAGTGTCATAGTACAACCAATCACTACCTTTTGGGAAAACCTTATTTAGAGTATGTTGGTCTAGTAGTCAAAGTACACAAAAGAACATGTGATTACTATAATGACATTAGGTCTAAGGATCACCATTAGTGTTGTTACATCGAGATATGACTCAGACATGTCATTACATAACTTCCATGTCTCATTCACAATGTGGATCTGTCTAGTACGACTTGTTATCTAATAAGTACTCATGTATCTGAGTTGATACTTGTTATTTTTACTATAGAAACATAGTCATTGGTGCGATCTTCTCAAGGCCACACACTAACAACTAAAGGTGGCTAGATGCAACCCTAAAAGAAAACACACATATCTCTCAAAATTTGTATATGGACCTAGTCCAACGCACAGGCTCAACTACTCACACGTACTCACAAGTGCACGGGGTCGTGCTGTAGTTTAGGCTAGAGGTAAGATCAGGGTCGATCCTGTGGGATAGAGGGGGCACTAGAGCTAGGTTTGTGCTAGCTTTGTTCCTAAAGTAGAGACTAGGGTTTAAGGGTTTGAAGTTGGGTTTGGTTTGATTATGTTATGACTGCAAGCAAGAAAGAGCAAGAAAGAAACTAAGTTATCAATTATACTAGATGACACTAATCAAATTAAGACTAAGGAACTAAGAAAGTCAAGCAATTAGGCCAAAGAAAGGAGTTACACTACACTAGCAAGCCAAGTTATCAACTAAGATGCAAGCTAAGCAATGTAACAATCAAGATCCCAAGTTATCACTAGTTGGCTAAATTAACACAAGAAAGATCAAAGGATCCCTAACTACTTGAGAAAGAACTAAATATATAGAACTAAGAAATTAGCTATGAATTAACCAAGGCTATTCACTAAGCTATCATTAATAAGCTAAGAAGGCAAGGGTGGATTTTAGGCAATATGATGGGTACGTGGGCCGTTTGGGAATGCAACTTGATATTAGTTGGGGGAAGGTCAACATAGCATGCAAATCTCACATTTCAATCTAGATTACCAAACCAAACAACAAGGCAAGTGCTATTAGAATATACTCTATACTACTAGTTAGAGAACTAGGTATGGGTGTAATTCTAGTAGGACTTGGCAAGTCTAGTTTTCTAGGGTAAGTGGTAACATGGAAATTGAGAGCCAAGGGTAGGAATGGGAGTAGAGATGAGGGTATTTCACCTCATGTTACTTGCCATCTAGCCTTTAGGAAACTCTACGCAATTACACTAATCACACTTACACTAGCAACTTAGATCTCACACTTACTTGTAGAAGAAGGGAGATGTATGTAGGAACAAAGGGGGATAGCTAGGGATCCCCTATTGGACCTAGAAGCCATTCCTAAGATTGCCACATAGATTCTAATTTCCCGTAGAAGCTAAGTGTCATCAAGCATCACAAAACAAGCAATTTCTTTCTAAAAGAAAAAACCACATGCAAGATAATAGGAAATGAGATATAAGCAAGAGTCAATCATCATTGAATGGAATTATCTTCAAAACAAGTTATTTTACCCCAACATGTATTAAAGTCACATTTTAACCCCAAGCAGCCCACCACTAGGGGCTTAGGTAGACATGCATAAAGAAAAGATAAAAGAAATGAGAAGAAGGGGATAGGACTCCATGAAGCTAGAAGTAGCTTCTTCTTCTTCACCTCCTAGCTACTATAGAACGACCTCCCTCCTCCAAGGTGGATGAAGGGCATGGAAATGAAGGGAATATGGTAGAAAACCTAGAAAACTAGGTTTCTATGGTGGAAATGAGGTGAAAATGGTGGGTGGATGACTTGAATGCAAGGAAGGAGGCAATGAATGCTCTAGAGTAGGTGGAGGGGAGTAATGGCAGCTAGCCCAGTGATGTGGCTGCCACTCATGTATATATAGGTGGTGGTGGAAGCACTAGGGTAAGTAGGGGTATTTTTAGAAAAACTAGTGTAGAAAATGCTAGGGTTTAGGTGGTAGCACGACTGTGCTGGGAAGCATGGCCGTGGTGGGTAAGGGTAGGAATGGTCGTGGTGTGTGGAACGGTCGTTATAGGAAGTGGAAAATGTCAAAGGAATTTTGGTGAAATGAAGGCTGGTAGCATGATCGTACTGGGTAGCATGACTGAGGTGAGGGCTAAGTTGAACGGTTGTGCTTGGTAGCACGGCCGTGGTCGGGGATGTGAAATGGAGGTCGTTCTGGGTAGCATGCCTATTCTCTTCTTTGGCAGCACAGCCGTGCTAGCTGGCATGACCATTTTAGGATCTTCACAACATGGCCGTGATGGGTAGCACGACCATTTTGGTCAAGTTATTGTAGCTCACAATTTTGATGTTTGACTCTATGATTTTGGCATTGTCCAACATGACCATTCATTGGCACCATGGTCGTGCTGGGGTCTTTAGTGGAAAATTCTCTTTGAAACTTCATGATCGATGGAATTCTTTGCTTGATGTAGACCCTTGGCCATTAGGGGTAGGTTGAGGGAGCTTTGGAGTCTTCTTTAGACCCCTCCTTGGGTGGAGGAATCCAAGAACTCCTTCCTTCTCTCTCATCCATCCAAAGCATGGTCCAAGTACTTAAAAAGTATACAAAGGACGTCCATCTATGCATTTGATAATAATATGCATATTGGGGAAGTTAACTAGCATTCTACTATGTTTAGAGGTGATTGAGATACAAAAAGACACAAGATGAAGCCTTAAAATAGTGTTTCATCAGTCATCACTCATAATACATGCTAGTCTTGCCTATTATTGTTGTCCTATGATATCCACAATAATTATAGATTAGGTACCTAACAAAAATGAATGATCTAAGTATACATTTGATCTCACGTTTTGGTTGTCAACCAAAACCATATGTGATCGATTTAAAACATTCTTAGGACATTCATAAGTTTATTCAATATCTCAATATTGAAACAAACATAATAAGTGGAATTTTCTTTTATTAATAATCAAATAATATATAAAGTATCCCAATACAACCATCACATGGTGTCTATTAGGTCATACAACCTGTAACACACTGGATTTTAGGTGTTAGATCTATTTTGAGCTAAATTCATGATTCTCTTGGAATATGAGTCCATTTGATATTTGGTCTCTCACTTAAAATCTCATTTCATTATCTAGATCAATTATCATGTTCTTGGATATTGACGCATCTCTTTTCAAATTCCTTGTAATAAATAAGTTCATATTTACAAACTAGTCCCTCAAATTGTATTCATGCACCAGTTTAACAATATTTGGTACTATTATGAAACTTAGATAATCAAATACATTGGTACCATCATCTATATCATTAATACACCTAGTTTGTCAAATATTAGTTTTGGAATCAATATGAAATATTAATTAGACCAACATATATTGATCTTGTATATGAGGTGAGCATAACTAAAATTAACCATCGCATGACCATAAATATATGAATCAATATTTTTAGCATCTAGTTTAGCACAAACCAACCCATGGTCAAACTCTCTAAGAAATTGGGATTTTGATTTAGAAGTTATGAAAGAAATTATAAGTGACTAAGTGAGGATATAGTTATTACTAATAAAAATACTATTACTAATTACAATAGTAACTGAGAGAAATTGATGCTTTCTTCCTTCTTTTAGAGCTCCATGTCACCAGTTACATAGAGGATCAAATTTATCATTCTTCAGGTCCACAAAACTGAAGATAATAAGGCATAATACCTACCTCCAACGACCCTCCTTTCCTCCAACACCCTTCTAAACTATAGAGGCAGCCGCCACATCCTGCTAGTGTGAGTAAATGGCAGGGCAGCCATTACCCAAATCACCTTGATTCTCCTCGTAATGGAGCACAAACCCGACCTGTTGTAAACCCTCTAGACATCAGCACACAAATTAGCATAGATAAGAAGCTCTATCTCTCCTAGCACCTGAACTCTAACTAGAACAACACCAGAAAGCATCATCCTCGCCTAGGGTTACTCTTGTGACCCTTCCACCCGTAGTAGTTCCTAGCGGAAACCCAACCATCGCCAAACAACTAGGAAACACCTTAGGTGATGCCAGTCATCCCTAGATTCTTCCACCAACTTGCTCTAGTTTCCATCGACTGAACAACATGACGTTGCTCGACCTGGATGCTTTCACAATGGCTTTTGATACCGAACTTGACTGTAGCATTCACCAAGGAAACTAGTACCCATAGCCTAAAGGCCATAACATTTTACACCTCCACTAAAGCCACCCTCACCTACTATCCTTCTCAACTCTACATCTCCTTGATCCAAATGGACCAGAGGGAGCATATCTCTAATGAGTGAAGTCTGCCTGGGTTATCCTCCAACTAACCTGAAACTCTGATAGTGCACCTGTGGAGATTGTAGTCCAGACCAGAAAGAGAAGAATCAATACTAAGTCTTTGCTACTTGTTGCTTCCCTCTAAGAGAGAATCACCATCGAGGCTACATACATACAGATCTAGAGAACCTAAGGAGGGAAATCAAACCATCAAAACAAACATGGAGATGATAAAGGATGATAAGGGAATGATTACTACATGTATAGGTCAAAAATCTTACTGAAACAATATTGATATCTAATTATTAAGATTAACAATAATAACTAGAGTGATTTTAAGCCTTAAAACTTAGTCATTTCAATATCTAGATAATTTTGTTGATTAATTAGAACTACATGTATCATACTAGCATATATACCCAATTGTGTAAATGTTAGTATCAGGCATAATACCAATGTACGAAAAACTAGCTAGCATAGATATATTAATAGGATACTAGGATTTAGTAGAATATTTACCATATAAAGCTTACTCCCATGGGCAAATCAGAATTAGCCAACCAAATGTAGTTCACTAGTTAATATAATAAGCTAATCTTACTAAAAATATACGTGTCATTATAAAAAATTAGTAATATATAAATACATATTACAAATACTATAACATGATATGATAGGTTGGTTAATAACTTTAGTAAATTGATAAGGTAGATTTTTTGTTGGGCCAACCAACTCCATGATATTTCTAAAAACATGTATATTGAGTATATATTCAAGTATTTATACTAATGATAGTATTTCTACATATTAAAAATCCTAGAAGTATGTATACATATTAAAAGTGAATAGATGATTTGGATTTAAATAATATTTTAATGTAATTTATCATATTTTGATTAAATTGAAAGTTAAGCAAGACAAATATAAAAGAGAAACCTAATCAATTCTGGGTAATCCTATATGTGGAAATGAAATATATGTTCCATTTTTATATTCATATATTAATAATTGAGACCTAAGTAAGACCGTTTAACTAGCATGAGTTGAATTATGTATATTTAAACCCTATATATCCTAGTAAGGGTATATTGATAGATAAACTTATTCAATCCTAGTAACTAAATGGAACTATATTATATATACAAGAGAGAACAATACTTTAGGATCTATTCTAGAGATAATTAAACAAAAAAAATTGAGTATGTAATATTGATTGTATATATAACCTATCTAGAAACCCAAGAAATGAGAGTAATGGGAAATACGAATAACACTCCTAGATGGAAAACTGTACACACCTATAATACTAACAAAATGAAATTTGAATAACACCTATTTCCAAGTCGTATAATGACAACTATTTCTCTATCTTTGTAGATATCTTGTTCATTGGAGTCAATATTTGATATTTTTGCATTTTGGATAATTTTGACTCTATACAAAATTTCTATTTTATATTGGAAAGCTTATCACCTCTTGAAACCACACATAGTAGATAGGTTGGTTGGCCTAAATAATTTTTATAAAATTTAGCATTTCTCTCAAAAAGTCCACCAACATATTCCTAGAGATAGTAGCACAATGTTTAAGCATTGAAAAAGGGTAGGCTAGTGTCCCTATTTAGTGGATGTATGCTTCCATGCCTCTATGCAAAGTTAAAGGACATAGAGTCCTCCGTATACTAGGAACCTCAATTGGTGTCTTTTCACTTCTCTATAGGAGAGAACACATGGCTTCCCCAACACTCAAACATTGACATGTACTATCTAATTGAAATTTGAGTTATTAGTCTCAAGATTGAGTATTGAATTCTATTTAATTTTGAATACCCATTATTTCCTTTTGATACTTGCTTTCATTACTTAACTCTTTGCATTTTTTCATGAAGATACTTTGTAGATAGGTTCATACTTTTACTTTCCAAATATCAATTTTGTTCAGATTATCTGGATGACTTATATTTCTCATCTTTCGATCCATGTGTAGTTTTGTTCCTTATGAGGATTCCTGGATAGGTGACTAAAGCAAGACCAAGAAGATACAATTCATGATTACCATTAGGAATACCTTTATAGAAAACAATCGATATCATAGTTGATATAGGGAGAGAGAACCTGACACCTGCATAGAAGATTATAGACTTTGTACATTGCTAGAATAAGACAATCCACCATTTGGAGGTGATCCATGTTCAAGTTTACATTATTTGTATGCTATGAGATCCATCGTGTTATGATTGTAACAAAATCATTGTGTATTATTTTATTATTAGAAAAGATGATTCCAATTTTTTGTCAGATTCTATAAAATCTCTAAAACTTGATTCAAACAAGTTTAGTATCTTAATAAATTTTTTCCCATAAATTAATTTTAAAAATCATATCTTAATGCAATTAACACAAATGGTAAGTATTTCATATAAAATAAAATAAAAGAGAGGGAAAATAAATTATATTCCTTCTTTAATTTTCCTCATGCTTAAATAAGTTCAAGATATATAAGAAATAACTTACATTCTCTCTCTCCTCCATATCTCTACAATCCTCAAATATAAACTAAACCCTAACTAATGGAGATGGATTTTGAAATGTGAACTACATATATAATTTATTGGCCATTAATTGATTTGAAGACCCGTTGTCGAATTTAAATTACATTAATCAATCAATATGTAAATTAAGGTAACTATTCACTAATTGACCATCAAAATTAGGAGGTAACTAGTTAGGAATGTTCTAGACCCTAAAATATATTGATTGTTAAAATTTGAGATCAAATCGAATTTGTTTGACCATCTAAACAATTTGGAATAATTCCCTATTTAGTGTGTCACTGAATTTAATAAAATATTCAATGAATAAGTTAGACTGTCCAAGTCCTAAATAATTTCACTGTCACGACCCTTAAACCTAGTCCAAGTCAAACTCTGGTTACATACCCATTTGTAGGCTGGGCGACTGTCTTCTTCATTTGAGTCTAGTTCTCTCAGGACTCCACAATAGTCCTTTCCCCTTCCAATCTCTATCTCTCTCTTCACCCCTACTTAGAAAAAACTAATCTCTACGTCATCTTCCTCTCTCTCTCCCAAGGTTATCCATACCAAACATGATGGGATTCTATCCCCTAGACATCCCAGTCAAGGAAGAGGTTCCTCCTATCCCCTATCTCCAACGTTGGTGGTGACTTTACCCATTTAGACCTTATAATCTATATAAGTGAACCGCCCCCAAACGATCCACGAACCTCTAGAAATCAATATGAAACCCTATTCTACCCTCTTGCATCCTCGCACCAGCCTCCCCTACTATGCTAGTTTCCACTCAAGGTTGGCTGCGGTGAAGCTTCTCCAACCATAGAGACTCCATCTAGAGCCACCAAAGGCTCCTCCGCATCTCGCAAAAGCTTCATACATTGGAGATTTGTCAAGATTTTAGGTGTGCCAATTTGCCATCATTTTCCTCTTGTAGCTAACATTTGGATATCTTCTTGGCAAACCATGCTCCTTAACTCATCTTTATTCACCTTTAGCTTCACCATGATGACTTTAATTGGTCTTTGTAATTGTTTTTCTTTGTATGTATCTACTATTCCATCTTGAAGTTTTATCACCTTGCCAATATGGTGGGAGGAGGCTCGTAGAAAAGTCAGCCACACCCCATATAGTGCTTGGGCTTGCCAGATTCAACAGACGACGAAATAGGTGTCAAACACCTTAGCGTTCCTTGATATGTGTAGCACCTCGCACTTTGGATCTCTTGGATCTCACTTTGATCTCCTGTAGGGTTTAAGGTGACAAATAAAATACAATTTGATATGAAATATGTATAGAATATGGTAAATAGGCTTCATCAAACCCAAGAATGTGATTTGGGTTTCATAAAATTAAGAAGGAAAACTAGGATATTTATTCAAGAAAGGTAAGTGGTCCATGCACTGTAAACATAAACATTGGTTGCTTGTATATATGTATGTACATTGTATGCGAAATATAATAATCATTTGTCTATTGTTTCAAAATGCTTATGAAAATGAAAATTAATAGATCTATAATGAATTGAATTTTGTATTTATTGTCAATAATTATTGTATAATCTCTCATGCACATTAAAAGTAACAAATTATATCTAAGTGCATGATTAAGAATTTTCTAGAAAAAATATAATGATAAAATATAACTTATATGAGATCCTCACTCAGGGGATCCATAGAGAAAACTAAGAGGCACTTTGGTGCATAAGAGAATAGGTACTTTGGTGCAACTCGAGAGGATCCTCCGGAATGAGAGAAGAGTCACTTATGTGTAAAAATGAAGATTCTTATTTAGGTTAAGATAAAAGATATTTTCTAAAAGAAATTGTGCCCTTTTTCAATGTTTGATGTTCAAAGTTTACTATCAATTTACACACACTCTTCAATATATAATATCTTTAATTCCACTTACAAATTATTTGATCATGACTGGGGGTGTAATTCCAATAGGTAAGGAGCAAGCATAAATGAGTGGAGCTATATGATGTGGAAGGGCAAGAACAAGGATCTTTAGAAGAAAACACCTTGTGTGGTTCCAGATATACCTAGTTTAAATTAAATTTTCTATTTATGAGAAGCATATCATGTTTAAATACGATACACGTTTGGTTTAGTATATGTATGAGTGATGTTGAGGACTTGAGTATGAGATTTATTATCTTTATTATGTAATGTTTTATATGTAGAATCTATTTTTATGTAATGAATATCATGATTGTGATAGCCCCCTTGAAGTGAAAGAAATTTATTCTTACACTCTATGTTTTATATGCTTTTACAAGTGGGATGTTATAGTTTCAACATTGATATGATGATTAAATATAATAATATCCTAAGAATGCTTTGACTCCATTATATATGGTTTAGGTTAAGGACCTAAACTTGGGAGCATATGGAAACTTAATCATTCCTGATATGTTTATAGTTAGATATTATTGTGGATGTTATAGGATAAAAATAATACATAAGACTAGTATGCTATAGTGATTGTTGACTACATCTCTTTAGTCATGATATTGGATATCATGTCAGACACATATGTACTCTTTGAGAACAAGTTGTACTAGATAGAACCAATTTCATAAGGACACATGGAAGCCATCTAATGGTAGGGACAATCATGTATCAATGTGAGAGTGGTGAATGTGATCCCTAGACCTGAAGTCACTACTATGATCACATGTTATTTGGTAAACTTTAACACTACCCAACACGACCTGGATTAAGGGTACAATATATGTAGTGATTTGGTGACTTGTGATACTTGTGGATTACTGTGAGTGAAATAGATAGAATATTTCCCTCCTACTAGAGTGATATCCTAGTTACTTGTTAAGTGAGACTACGCAATGCATGTCCATGCTCATGTGATTCAATATATGATATTCAACTAGTGAATATCAAGAATCTCAGGTTCAAGAGACATAGATTGAGTGTTAAGAAGATGAATACTCCATGTCGTAGTTCAATATGGATATATATGTCAAATGGATTATAATGACACGGTAACATTGGTTGCTCAAAGGTTAAAATTGTTGCGTAACTTGTTCTAGTTACTTGGGTAGCAATGATGTATTGTTGGATACCAATCTTTTCTTATGAAAATTGACATCACCACCAACATAACATGGAAATATGGGGTGAACTTCATAAGGATGCTTAAGGGAAAATAAGTTCTCAATCACACACATAATTAGGATGGTTTTAAAATTATTTGTTGGCTGATTTCCAATCCATCCAATAATTTGAATAGGTTGGATCAATTGACTGAATGAGTGTCAGTTGATCAACTAGTCACCTTTTTTAGGAAAATGACCAACCTAATTGACATAACCAATCAACATATCGACTAGATATTCGAAGTTGGAAAAGGAAAGGAATATGAAATCAATAACATTGGGAATTCCAATGATTAATCTAATCAGATTTGGACTTGCCAAAAATAGTTCCGCTGATTGACTAAGAGCCAAGATAACCAATTGGATGACTATCCAAGTTATCCTATTTTTAATATATTTTTGTACTGGAATTGGGAGAAGGATTGGGTTTTCATGAAACTATACCCTTTGACTTTCCTATATAAAGGATGAACATACATAGGATGAATACACACAATTTTCCTACAAATATCTTCCTCATGGAGAGAGAGAAATTCATCCATAAGACAACACATGAGAAAGGAAGAAGAGACGACCAAGGGAGGAGTTATACAAGGTGTTGTTGTTGGTGATACACCTTGAGAGCCAATCTTATGATGATTGCAATGGCACATCTTCTAATTGATTTAATTTTTAATAAAGGCAATTTTGATTACTTTGTTTATTTAAATATGAGGTAATGAATAAATATAATAATGTCCTAAGTATGTATGACTCAATAACATGTGCATTTAGGTTGAGGACCTGAACATGAGATCATGTGCATGTTAAAAGTATTCATCTTTCTGAGTTCTTGGTCAGATATTATTGTAGAAGTTAGGACAACAATGATACATTAGGACAAATATGCGTGTTGCTTGATGACTACGTCTCATTAGCCATGATATTGGATATCAAATCAAACACATAGGCATTTGTTATGAACAAGTGTACTTGATAGATCCACTTTGAGTGTGATATATGGAAGCCAATAATGGATATTAGTATCACATCTCAATGTGACAGTGGCGATTATGGTCCTTAGACCTAGAGTCACTGGAATGATTGCATGTTGTTCAATGTGCTTTAACACTACTCAAAGTGAGCTTAAAAATGGTTGTTATACAAGTAGTGCTTAGGTACATTGTGACACACGTGGATTATTGTGAGTGTCTTAGATGAAATTTGTTCCTCCCATTGGAGTGATATCTCAACCACTTGATGAGTGAGACCATGAAATGAATAGACATGCTCATGTGAGCCAATATATGATATTGAGCTCATGTGTATCACAAATACTATACTCTAGATCTAGAAACAAAGAATGAACATTAAGAGGATGATGTTTCCATGCTTCCAGTTCAATCTAGATATTAGAGACAAAAGGATTAAATGCTCACTGAAACACTTGTTTGAATACTAGGTTAAAGTTGTTCTCCAACTTATCTAATTACTTGGGTGGCAATGAAGTCTTGTTAGATACCAATCATTGCTTGTGAAGTCACAATTTGATTATGAACATCACTACCAACATAGTTTGGAGTTTATAGGGTCACAGACATAGGATGCATTAGAATACGAGTATAACTGTGGACATGATTGGAAATTTTCCAAGACAAATTGATTACTAACATGTTTAGGCGATCAACTAGAATAATATTAGAATATAATCCAAGATAATTGGTTAAAAGTTCTAAATGGATTAATTGGATATAAATGTTGGCTTATATTATGAGCTGACTGACCAACCATGAGGTATCGACTAGAGTTGATAGCCAGGTGAAGAAAAACTAATAAATAGGTTAATGTGATTAATTGATTAATTAAATGCATGATTCTAAAATATTCGAACTGCCTATTTGACAGTCCATGAGCACTCCATTTCACACAACAACATCCTTTCGATTCCCAGGGTTTTTGGAAAATTCTACTTCCTTTTCTCTCCTATTTAAAGGGACATGACGACCAGATCATAAGAAGCACTCTTGTATGTGAGCCCTACCTGTCATCATCCCAGAGACAATGTGTAGGAGAGTGAACGTGATGCTAGCACATTACCAAGCGAGAGGATTCTTCTTCCCACCGACATAGGCAGTGAGACAAGAAGTTTTAGTACATCTGAATGGACAAAGTAGAGATGTAAGGGTCGTGCGACAACGTTCAGAGGACGTCGACAAAGACCGTCTGTGCACGTGAAGAGTGACACACACTACCATGTGAGGAGGATGTCACTAGACTTGCTCCACGACAAGGTGTACATGGCACACCCTCCTTCTGAATACATCATTGTCAACGAATCTGCTTGTGGGATACTCGAAATTTTATTTGTTCTTTTCAATGCACTTGTCGCCTCCACAATTCCCAACAATTGTTGCTGTAAAGAGGAAAATTGAGCGGTTACATGACAACAACAACTTAGATCCAGATCAGAAGTGCAAGATCTACATCAACATAAGACATATCTAGGTTTTGGAACACTAGTGTGCACCACGATATATTTGAAATACCTTCTATGTCTTTACTATACTAATGTTTAATGGCTATTATGGATCGGCCGACTACGGGGTTTTAGCGGGAGAAGTTTTGTATATTTGTTGTGCCCCCTCTCACAAATCCCTTAGGGGCATCACAATTGATGTCTTATGCCTCTCATGGTTGTTTTGATTTTGATCCACAACCATTGTTATTGATGACATGTCAATGTGTATCCACATTAATCATCTCTTAGAATATATGACATTATATATGTATATTACATAAACCACTGCATGTTTAGTGGATGTCCATATACAATTAGACTGTTTGTGGTGTATGATTAACATACTAGAAATTGGATCCCATAAGTATGATACGTACACTTTCTATTTCATGAGGTCCTTTTACAAATTGGTTATTCCATCAACTCCCATTTCATTATTTTTATTTTCACAATTACCATCTAATTTGATACTATTTTTTGTTTGTTTAAATTAATTTCTCATGAATCAGTTATTTCTTCACATCTCAGAATATGGTACAATCTGCTTCATTATTTTAACTTTATTTGTAAAGTCTTGTTCATAATCTGCTACAGTAAAATCATTTCAAAATAACTGAAAACGTTACTCTCAATATTTTCCTAGACCTTGCAATTATTGAATTATCCCAACTCGTAAACTTATGGCTTTTGAATAAAAAATAATTATCAATGGGTTCCAATATGAGTTGTGACGGGAAATGTATCAAAAATATAGTCTTATCTCAATTTTTTTTAAAGTTAATTTAAATAAAATTAGACACGTATTCAAAATTTAAGAATTTTAAATTTGTAGCTTAGGCGTTATTACATTTCAACGAAATTCAAATAAGACTACTAATTTGACCGGCATTGTGCAATAATATCTAAAGCAAGTCATGCTTGGATTATTCCCGACAATGGTGAGCACTACTACAAAACACGAGGAAGAGAATGCTTGTAGGTTTTTGTTTCCCCCAACATTGAACTCGAAATCAAACACACTAAGCTCTCTCCATCCCTCTACCCCGTTCACCTATGAAACTAGGCTTTCTGACCAATTGATATCGACATATCTGCAAGTACAGACCAAGCTCACAGTATCTATCAAGCCTTCCCAGTGGTGATCATTAGCTCTCTCGCACAACCATAGCCGTCGAGGATTTCCCAGTGGTGTTACTACACCTTCAACGGATATACAAATACTGGAAGATCGACCCAACGGAAGAGGAACCTCGGAGTCAAAGAAAAAATCAACTCACCCCTATGCTACTTCTTTCTTTAGGGCATGTTTGATACGTGGTGAATAGAGGGAATAGGAAGAGATTTTGACTGTTTGGTTGGTCAAAGTAGCAGGGAGGGGAGAGGAGGGAAATGCAAGAGAATAAATATGAATAAATTAAATATATTTTCAGTCACTTCTCTTTCATTCTTTCTCCACTAAATAGGATTGAGACAAGAAGAAGATAAAAACTTAGCGGAAACTATATTAGAAAAGACTGAGAAGAATATAAAATTGAGAAAGAAAATATAAATAACTGGGCACAAAAAATTATTATAGCTAACAACTACTGTGAATAGAAAGGTAACATGCCACGAATATGTTATGTACTTTGTCGGATATATTGAATAATGGATGAGTATTGGATAAAATTTGGAGAAATATTTTTATAAAAAAACTAAAATATAATTTTAAGCATAACATCGAAAGAAATTTAAAAAGTTATATTTTATGGTAGAAAAGTTAGAAACTTGAGATTATTTTACAAATATAAAAATAAAAAATGAAGAAATTTGGAGAGGATGTATTGGACAACGGCGGAAAGTCCAGAACTGCATGAAGGAGAAAGTCCGTCGCAAATACAAAAATAAAAAGAAAAATTTTGTAACTACAATTTCAAATATAAAAAAACTTATATTTAACTTTTATAAAAATAACTGGTGTGTGACGCTTTTAACATAGAACAAATAAAATTATATGTGATGTTCATCTACATCTTATATTGTTTTAGATCTATAAACTTTACTATCCAAAAATAATTAACAACCTTGTTTTTTGTTCGTACCTCTGTGAATATATTTTTATAAAATTACGTATGTGAATAAATATATATAATTAATATTTACCAAATTATTATTATATCATCAGGATTTTATGTCACTTTATTTTTTTATGTTTACATTATTTTTTGTATTTTCTTTCTCTTCCTGTCTCCGTTATAACATAAGTATTCTCTCCTCTCCCCTCTTTTCTCCTTCCTCCCCATCCCCTCGCTTTCCTTCTCTTCCACTTCATTCACCACACATAGCGTTAGTGGGAATAACATTCTACACTTCCACCTAAGTATCGACAAGGAAACCAACTGAGTTGCCGCATACCTTCTTGAGTTAGCATCAAGGGTTGCTTAGCTTCGTTCCAAATCCCAGAATCCACCACATTCTAGTAACCCCACATTTAGTATTTGAAGCAGTCCACAGTAAACTCGGTGCTACCGAAGATCGGCGTAAGTAACCATCTTTGGCTGATCAGGCTGAAATCCCGCCGAAATGCAATGCAAGCACCCTCTTCTGGAACCTCGAATAGCATCTCCTGCTGGCTTCGCTCTGCCCTACCGAAGGGGACTCCTTACTTTGTGACTCCGCCACCCATCTTCCCAGCCGGCGTCGTGACTGGAGCCCAGTCATACACTTTGGAGCAGTGCGCGCCTGATAAGGAGCAGTTGTTCCTCAGTGTCTTGATCGTTGTCCCCGGCGACTGGTGCTTCTTACGGGTGGAGGGCCCTTTTGCCACAGCTGCGGTTTGCCTTCAGCCGCCATTGGAATTGCCAAGCAATCGGGAAATGGTAAAGGGACGGAATGAAAAGGGCAATAACCCTGTCCGTGAAACCAGTCCCTTTAGACTGCCGTGGTATTGGGCTTGGCCCAATGAAAAGAAGGTAAAATTTAATACCAAACAAATCTGCCGTTTGTTCCAAAACATTAATGCATTGACGTTAAATAAGTTTTTGGTTCCTTTATATATACGAATTGTGCAATACGATCTAATGGCCACAGTAAGACTAAAAGGAGTGATTAAGACATAAAATTATGAATACCACCTTAAAATCCAGATATCAACCGCAAGTTGACCTGCCTTGATACACATAATTTGAGAGAGAAAATACAGATGAATGTCTACTTTGTGAAATGTAATTTTAGAAACATGAATATAATGAACTTATATTTCAAAATGCCCTCAGACGTTTGTAAAGTAATTCCTTGCATACATTATAACAAGTATTAAGTAAATTCTTATATTTATAGGCGTACCCCAGATCTAAATACTGAAATAGACGTAATTAATTGTGCAAGCATGGAAGTCATTTAAACCTTAGTTTTCGCTAGCAACAATATGTCGGTCGATAATATCTCTTGTGTTTCAATTGTGTGACATGAGATGACCTAATTTAATTACATGATATTGAATGATATGAATTAGAAAATTAAAATTTTGTTGCTTCGATATATGAATATCATAGACATGCTTAGACTTATGTAGCTACATTTGGATCATAAAAAGAGAAGGGATCTGAAACCCTAGATTGAAATTGGTAATAAAAGTTAAGGATATGATGACATTAGACATAATAATGAGACTTCGATCACATATAACTTACTTAAAACCCTAGAAAATACTAGAATGGATAAATGGTCAATCACCCCTAAACGAAAAAAATCTAGTCACCTAGAACACAAAACAATCAAATGTAATTGACCAAGTATGATATTAAGTCAACAGTGATAATATTTCTCTATATCCGTATATTTTTCTCAAATAATTCTTGAAGTCTAATACTTAGAATTCTTGCATTTTGGATGCATTTAACTCAAACATATGAAATTACTATTTTTATTTGAAAATTTTATTTTCCTCTTGAATGCATGAATGATTAGATATGTTTTGATCTAATATCGCCTTTTAAACTTTAGCTTTCCTTTTTGAATGGTCACCGATATTTATTCCTATAAAATAGTAGCATGTTATTTAAAGTAAAAAAGGAAAGGTTGGCGTCTACTAGTATTAGTCATGCTTCCACGACATTGTGTAGAGAAATGATATAAGTGTCCTTCAGTATACGGGTAACTTCAGTTGGTGTTTTGTCATTCTCCAAGGATAACACATGACTTCCCCAACAAAATAGACATTAACATGTGCTATCTATTTGATATTTTGAACTAAAGTCTAGAATATTGAAATTGAATCTTGTTCATATTAATGATCTTTGTTGACAATTTGATACTTACCTATGGGAAATTCTCTACCAAGACTGCGTTCGAATTTCTTACATATTCTCATTGACAATTCCTAGTACTTAGTACCGTAATTTGTTTACTTTTCAAATAACTGATTCTGTACCAGTCTTTGAGATTGATCAATTTTTCTCTTATGGTTCATTCATGAATATATTTTCTTGAGGGGTTTAGGAGATATTAGGTGTTCCTAAGTGACTTAGAAGGGATGGCACAAAACATGCGGAGATGCTATCTCTTGGAGATTAGAGTAGAATGTCATTTAAAATCTATTTTCTAGTTCCTATGTATAGGTTGTTTAAGCTTTTGTGCACTCTGATGAACTATATGATGTAAAGATTGCTGTATTTCCCTCATAATGAAGCTATGTTGAAATTTGGTATTGTCAAGATCAGTTTTTTACAGTGTGGGTGATGTATGAAACATTTTGTTGTGGTTATTTATGATATTCCAAAACTTTTAATATGTATATCACTTGCTTGATATCCATCTCAGTCTGTCTTCTCTGTGTAGCTTTTAATTCTTGAAAATTAGAAAAGGATAATGTTTTGAGATCACATGTGAAACATGGTAAAGAGAATCACGTGATCGGAAAGCACACATCAAAAGGGAAGGTCCTTTGGAGGGTTCATGATGAAGACAAAGTGACAATTCCATAAAAAACCTAATGACCTTCCCAAACATGGAGTCCAACTGATTGACTTAATACCATGCAAAGGCAGAATTACAACTATATTAGATGTTAATC
This sequence comes from Alisma plantago-aquatica, assembly GCA_963693085.1. Classification (NCBI taxonomy): domain Eukaryota; kingdom Viridiplantae; phylum Streptophyta; class Magnoliopsida; order Alismatales; family Alismataceae; genus Alisma; species Alisma plantago-aquatica. The sequence goes on along the minus strand of OY856411.1, from coordinate 1,394,269,266 downwards.
GTTTGGTTGTTTGGTTACAGCTCCCGATGGCTCATGACGCTGTACTAGTTCCCGTGTCTCATTTTATCATGTGGTGATTGTTATGTATATGCTATTGATGCAGTTCTATTTTCGAGCTTCATCTTGTGTCTTTTTGCACTTCAATCGCATCTAACTGTGTTAGAATGCATGTCATTTCCCTTGATATGTGTATTACTATCAAATGCACTTATAGACGTTCTTTGTATTTTTTTAGATACTTGGACCACACTTTGGATGGAAGGGAGAGAAGGAGGGTGATCCTAAGGTTCCTTCAACATTGGAGGAGTCAAAGAACATCCAGAAACTTCCCCAACCTACCCCTAGTGGCCAAGAGTCACTTGGAAATCAAAAGTTGAAGAGCAAAGTGCCTCACAAGACCCCAACATGGTTGTGTTGCCAAGGAATGACCCTTCTATCAAAGTAATTTTCACAGAAGAATCATAGAGTCATAATAGTTAAAGATAACCTCAGCAACATGGTCGTGTGTGCTGCCACAACCATTCCAAGAAGGACCCATCATGGACGTGCAGCTAGCCACGACCATGGTGCCTAGGATCCAACATGCTTGTTATTCTCAGAATGGCCAACATCCTACTCCAAAACAATTGTGATACTCCACACAGCTATGGAATTGCTTCCCCAAAATCAATTTAGTGCTCACCATGACCGTGCCACCAAGAGCCAAAACCCAAAACACAACCTGGCCTTTTTACACCATTCACACCATCATCGTTCCTCCCCAACACAGATGTTTTGCACCTTATCCAGCAGGCCGTGGTGTCCAAAATGACTGTGGTGGCTAGAAAACCTAGTACAATTTTGCATTGCATTTCCCATTATACACTCACTTGACCTAGTGCTTCCCCACCACCTATATATACTGGGCTGTCGGCTGGAGCATGAGGTTAAATACCTCTTAGTCACTCTTAGAATGCCTTTATCTATTAATTCCACCCACTACTCCATTCCACTTCCACTTAATCACCTTGCACCACAAAACCCATCTTTTTAGGGTTTCAACCATTTTCCACCCCACGTCCATGTCATCCTAACTTGGAGGAGGGAGGTGCTCGAGCTGTTGCTTCTAGGAGGTGGATAAGGAGGAGTCTCCACTAAGATACTATGTCTATCCACTCCTCTAATCCTTCTTCTTTCTCCATTTTTGTATTTTCCTTTGTTATAAGTAGCGACCCCTAGGTGGATTTTTTTATACCATGTTGGGGGCAAGCGACATGTAAATATTTTAATTTCATTTGCTAATGATTATGTTCTACTTCCATTTCATTTCCCATAAATTTCTTGTTGGTTTGTGCTTGAAATCATCTAGATTTATAGGGAATCTACTTACATGTAGCTATTTAGAGAATTGCTCCTAGGTCCAAATAGTGTATCCCTAAATAGCTACCTATCTTCCTACATGCTAATAAATTATCCTACACTTATGTGAGAGATCTATGTAGCTATTTTAGAAGAATTTAGTGTAATTGGCTTGGATCTTCCTAAAGGCTAGATGGTAGGTGTATAGCCCTCACTTCCACCCTCTATTACTACCCTTGGCCCCCAATTTCCCTAAGAGCTTCTATCCTATAAACCTAGACTTGATTAGATCCTAATAGAATCCCACCTAAACCCTAATCCAAGTGAGGCTTGCAAGGTTGGATAGGGTATGCTAGGGGTTAGTTCCCCTACTCTACCCATGGCCAATTAGTAGTTTGGAAAAATTCATTAGCATCTATCTTGTTGTTTGGTTTGATAATCTAAATGTGAGAGTAGTGTTTACGAGCTAGCACCACCAACTTATGCAGCGTTTGGCAAAGCGTTTGATCAGCCACCGCTCTGGTGTGGTGAGATGGATCACCGTGTGAATTTTCTCTGGTGAAAAAATGGCATCTGCAAACGCTGCCCATCGATGCATTAAATGCGAAAACATTACAAATAGTTAGCGGTGATCAAACTGACGTTTGGTAACAGCAATGGCAAACTGACCGCCCTACCTAGTAATATTTGAACGCTGCTCGGACAATAGCCACCGCTTTGCCAAGCGAAGCATTAATTGACAAGTACATTTTCTCAAACATCCCACACTTCTCACTATTGCATTACAACACTAATTTGCCTTATTGCTTAATTAATGCTTGCTTAAATAATCTCTTTACTTTCCTAGTTATATATTCTTGTTCTTTCCTTGTTCTTGCTAGTGTAGGTCTTTAGTTCCCTTTTTACTTAATTTACTATTCTACTGTGGTTTCTTGCCTAATCTATGTAGTTTCCATCTATAGGTTGTTAAATAGAATTTCTTTGTTAGTTTAGTGTTAGATTTACCTCTTTCCTTGCTTGCATTAGTGTAATTTGCTACTTTGTTTCCTTTTTACCACTTTACTTTCTTGGACTCCTTTCGTGATAATTAGAATTAATCTGTCTAGGGTTAACTGAGGTTTTGGTTCTTGCTCACCTTTAATTTCTAGTTAATCATTAGTGTAATCAACTAAATCAAAGCTAAGCCCTTTAACCGTAGACTCTTCAACATGAACCTAGCCAAAACTAACATAGCTCTGGTGTCCCCTCTCCCTAAGGATCTACCCCTATCTTTCCACCTGCCCTATACTTTGATATGATACCATGTGCTTGCGGGGTAGTATTTCTTTATGTATCTGAGCATGTCCATCTTCAGGTCTTATAAATATTGATAGACCTAGTGTGTGTGTCGTGTGCTCACCAGATACATATAAGAATGCAAATTGGTGACTGGATACATAAGAATCTTATACCAAATCCTTAAATCTAATATTAAGTTTAAGATGCTTTCTATTGTACAACACCCATGAAAACCCTAATCGACTACATGTGGGCACACCAAAGAGTGGTGATGTCCGCCTATCTTAAGGAATTGTGACAATAAACATGTAGGTATGCCAAAGCAACATGCATGGCTTATTGTGCTGGCCTATGGGTTCGACTCAACTTTGGTGATCTTAATAGAATTAAGCACCAAGAGGCATATAGATAGTGTGTACTTCATAAGATGAATTATGACAAGGAGTTGTGAAACTATACTTCTAAAATAACAAACAATGAAATTGTTAATGTACCCTACCTAAATAATTAAGTTGTGAGCGGTCAACCATAGTTAGTTAATGACTAGGGCTATTGATTTGAATACAATAGTGGGAGCATTATTAATTGAAGACCTAATTAATATCACCAAACAAAATTTTATATCAAAATTTTCACCCATGGAAATAGTTTTTTAGATCTAATGGAAAACAAAAATAATGACTTCTCATTGCGGTTGGTCCTTCATAAAAAGAAACTGAAAGGACTAGCTTTCTCGAGTTGTATAGGACTTTTATAAGTATTCTAACTCATGAGAGAAATCTTTATGTCCTATTCGATTGAGACGTGTATCCGATCGGATTGAGAATCCGTTTAGAGACGAATGATTACTGGTTCCCAAGTAGTTCATAGAGGATCTATTGCCATATTATATCTATTCTTGATGAAATCCAATTCTTTTCACATTACCATTTCCTAATGCACCAAGTGTAGAAAGGGAATCTTACCATAAATATATTGATGATGCCAGAGATATCATATGCCTCTGCTACTCCATGAATGATGAGCCTTTGAAGCAACATGAGAACATGAGTTATTTAGAGATGGTCATCCTTATGAGCACTATGCTCCAGTATAAATGAAGACAAGAGTACTATGATGTCTTAAAAACTTGTTTGTGTGCAATATGGCTAAAGGTGATTCAATTGGGACACACATACTCAATTTTGATTGTGTATGTGGAAATCTTTGAAAGCGTATGATTTCCATTACACAAGGAGTTGACCAATGAAGTAATATTGCAATCTTTTCTTGAATCTTATAGTGAATTTGTCATGATTTACAACATGAACAACTTTGTTCAACAGTTGTTAGAGTTACTTGATATGTTGAGAACAACTGAGATGCAGATGAATAAATACAAAGACAAGGTCTGTGTTGATGGTCAAAGTATATGGCAAGTCAAAGGGGGGAAGGAAAAGCTAGAAAAATGTATATAGCTAAGCCTAAATGTTTTGCACTTAAAACCAAAGAAGTGGGAAGGGAAGGAAATTGTAACATTGTCACCACAATGGACATTGGAAAAGAGATTTCCCTCTTTAACCTTGAGGAACTGCAGAAGAAGAATTAGGGATAGATATCTTCACCATCATGTTTATATGTTATTGAGGTAAACTTGTCTACTTATTCATCTTGGGTGTTGGATACTAGATGTGAATCTCACATTTGTTATAATGTGTAAGATCTGGAAGGAATTAGACCCTTACAAAAGGGAGAGGTGCATCTATGATTCACTAATGGAGAAAGAGTTTTTCCCACATGCGTATGCAACTATTGTTCATCTCTGCCCAATGGACTTATAATAATGTTGGAGAATTGTTGTTATGTACATGCCATAAATAGGAATATTATTTTCATATAATGTTTGGACAAGAAAATTTTTGAGTTTCTATTAAATTATGGTCTAATTACTAGGTGGAAGTGCCCTAATCCCTTATGATCTTTAGTTATTAGATTTTGAGACTCAAATTCCAAGATGCTAAAACTTGATGACTCGAAAAAATTATCTTCAACACTATCATCTAAAGCTTACTAATGATAGACACATTGTACAATCCATAAAGATGGTTATTTTGACTCATTTGATTTGAAACAATAGAGACATGCAATTTTTTTATTGGATATGATTGCAAAAGAACCGTTCACTACACATAGTGAGAGTTCAAGTGACTTATTAGGACTAATATATATAAGTGTGGACCATTTAGAACAAGTGATAGAGGTGGGTATCAATACTTCTTCAGAGAATCCCTTGAAAAGTTTAAGGAATGCATGAATGAAGAACCAAACCAACTTGGAAAGAAATATTAAAGAACACATCTAATCTCAGTGGAGAATATCTAAACCAAGAGTTTGAGGCCCTTCTAATAGACAATGGTATTGAATCACACCTGGATCCACCTAGAACACCACAAAAAGATGGTGCCCAAAATAAGGAATCTCACCTTGTTGGACATGGTATGATCAATGATGAGTTTATCTAATCTTCCAAATTCCTTATGGGGAAATGCTCTTGAAACCAAAATGGTTACACTTAATCACTTACCTTCTAAATAGGATTAAAGGACATCACATGAGATATGAAATGGGATACATCTTAATATGTACTTTATGAAGATTTTGGATGTGAATCTTATGTTATGAACAGTTCTCTAAAATCTTGGACCTAAATCTGATGAATGTTACTTTGTTGGATACTCTAACAAAACTAAGGTTTATTACTTCTATATTCTATCTAACAACAAAACATTTATTGCCAAAACTATAGCATTCCTTGAAAAGGAGTCAATTTACAAAGGAAAGAGTGGGAGGAAAAGTGATATTGGAGATGTTTAAGGTGAACTAAACAACATTGAACCTATAGAGGTAGAAGGGGAATAAGGAGATCACAAGATGTTGTAGAACATGTATCACCTAAACCTCAAAGTTGTATGTTGGTGTATATGCGCTAGAAGACAATCATTGGACGATGGCTATAAGGATATCTTGTTCTTTTTATTTGAATCATAAAGGAGTCCTATTTATTGGTACACATATGATCACTACAAAATTAATATACACAATAAATGTTCTTGGAACGATTGATTCAAGGCAATGGGACTTCAAGTATGTGACATGAACATGAGATCCTAAGGTACACTTAGAGTAATATTCTTAAACATTCCTAGTCAAGTATTATTGTGGATTGGACAACAATAATACACATAATACTAGAATGTTTGGTGATTGATGACCATGACTTATGGGTCATAGGTATTCGATACCAAATTAGACACATAGGTACTTGTTTGAGAACAAGTGTTCTGGACAGACCCACCTTGAGAGTAATTCATGGAACTTTATATGATAGTCATAATAACCTCTCAAACATGATAATGGTGTTATGGTCCTTGGACTTGGAGTTACTACAATGGCGATGTGATAATCGTCATACTTTGGCATTTACCAACATGATCTTGAAGAAGGTTGCAATTAAGGTAGTGATTGGTTATGATAGATTCATGCTACACTTATGAGTGATGTAGAAAGAATTTGTCACTCCTATATAAATGTGAGTGATATCCTAGGATTCCTAATAAATGAGACTAGAAAATGCACGACCATGTTGATTTTAGTTAGTATGTGATACTAAGCTCATGCATATCTTGCTAGTCCATTTGGATATCAAGAAACTTAGATTGATTGTGACAAGGATGACATGTCCATGCCTTTAGTTTAATATGGATATATATGAGAACCATATTATACAACATGATAACTCTATTCAATGATGTTTTAAGGAAAATCCTACTACTTGGTAGCAATGACACATATCTAGATGCTACTCAATTATTATGGATCTTAATATTGATTAGTGAATCCATTGATAATGCAATATGGTGCCTACATGGTCACACATATAGCCATAGCTTGATGAAATGCTGATTTGGACTCGATTGCAATTGTTACAATTACATGGACATGAAAGAAAGTAGAGGACCTAAAATTCAGCATGGACCCATACTTGGGAAATTATTTTTAAAAAATTAGGGATCCACTCCTCCAGGAAAGAAATATGTACGTATTACAAAAGGATTAGAGGAATAGTGTGTTCAGTGAGAGCTATGACAAATTCCTTATTCTGAGAGGGATGCTCATAACCTAGTCATATTAGGATTTAGGAAACCATACCGTCTCCGGTCATCAATATATATGATGTGATAGGAGACACTCTATAAGGACCCAATGTTAATAATCACAAACATTATTATGGACTGGAGTTGAGGTTTGGATCAAACTTACCTCAAAATGATCTCATTGATAAATAACAAGTGACAAGCAGAAGATGATTATTTGAGAAAGATAAAACTGATCATTTTGTATTTTGGGAACCAAAACAATGTTTAAGATTCATAATTTTCTTATAATAAGTTTCTTATTTATATAGGAATAATTTGAAGTTTCACAATAAAGAAAGTAATTTTGATCACATATGTAAAAATACTTGATTACATATTTAAGTTCATATCATCACTTGTACACAAACCCTCCCAAGATCCTAAGAACATGAACTACTAGATAGTACAAACACCTGGACATGATTCACTATGATGCTCATAGCATGGATCAAGATGATGTATCCTCATTCAACTCCCAATCTAAAAGTTATTCATTAGTTGATTAGTCAATGTCTAAGAAAGTCGATAAGCATAACATTGAGTATATATTATTTCTTCCTCTATCTTCTCTTTATATATTTGTTTGACAATTAAGCATTTAACTAAGTAGTACGTATCAAATATTATTTGGTAACATGAGAACATATATAGATGTATTGAAATATCGATAAACAATAAGAATATTGTAACATATATTATATATGTCATCATAGAAAAGGGTGCACAATCATGATTTAGTAGATGTCCACATATTAGTAACCATCAACAATTATGTACACAATGACAACAACCATAGCAAAATTATCAACTTGTACACAGTTATTTATACCCTGAATCAACTCAACTTGTACCATCAGTTAGACATTGTCACAATATGCCATGTACAAAATTTCATGTCTATACCTTAGGGCATAGTTGGATACTCTAAGGTAAACACAAGTCTAGGACCCCCTAGGATAGGTAGGGCCTATAGCGCTTCACCTTTCTCCCACTTTGATACTAGGATGGAACTCAATCACATATCATAATAATAATTATTTCAAATTGAAACAAGGTTGGGGTCTTGCTTCCACCTATGTGGAACTTCTCCTGATCATTAATTGAAACATGGTTGGAGTCTTGCTTCCACCTTTGTGGAACTTCTCCTAATTACTAACTAAAATAAGGTTGGGGGTCTCATTTCCACCTTTTTGGAACTTCCCCTAACCTCCCATAGAGTAGTCCTCTAGGTCTAATCCACTCCATGTCTTCACCATTTTGACTTCACCCTAAGTGTGAATAGCCCATTACATAATCCAGTCCGCGTATGGATCATAGTTTGCATGGCTATTATCTAAAATAATTATATTTCTATCTATTATTATGTAGCTTTCTTAACTTGGAAATTTCCATCACAACTATTGTTGTGTACATGTGAATTGTTGTATGAAAGAAATAAGGTTCTGTAAGCAATATTAAATAGAATCTAACACATGGACTAGTAATTCCCATTCTCACTAAAGGTCGCATGTAACATGACTCTCAAGGCCTATTTCTTATCACAACACTACCTTCTTATTAAGTCTCAAAAGTTTTCTTAGAAATCCTCAAACCCAACGACATAGATTCATCACATATCATTCAAGAATTCATTCTTCCATTGTATGATTGGCCTCCCACTACCCATGCCTTGAATCATACATATTAACCCTCATAGATGATACTCATGATTCTCAAAATCTGGAAAGAGTCTATATTCTTCAAGTAAGGATAATTTATAATGCAAAATAAAACATTAACAAGATAAGGTACAACTATATATTTTATTCACAATTCATAGGTGAGTCTAATGCAATTAAGGTTTGAAATTTGATGTCTGAAGATCATTTCAGATCTAGTTACTCAACATGAAAACTCAAGGAAAGTTGAGTATCATATCATGAATTGTATCATGGAAAACAATACATTACCAAATTAACACAAATCAATCCTTGGACTTATAATATTAGAATCACAAAACACATATATAAGAAAGAAGAAATTCACATAGTATCATTTTAGTATTTCTCCTTCATTGACATAGAAAGGGTAACGTATCTCAAAGTTCTTATTTCTTAATTGGAGTCTGAATACTTTATTTTTAGCTTTTACTTTTCATACTCAAGACATCATATGCAAGCATAGGTGTGATTAAGACATAACAACAAAAATCTATCTTCCTAGATTACATTATCATATTGTTTACTTACTAGGAAGGAATCTTTAGATCTGATTTCACCAAAGAGAGTGCAAATTAGTATTTGTATTGGATTACACATGATATAAGCATGATCAATCTCAAGGAACAAGGAGAACAATAAATTTAGAATTCATGAAGAACTAAAATAGAATAATAAGCACATCCCATTTGTCTCAAGTTTGCTTTCATCATATAGACTAACTTTTAGTCATAAAAATTGGTTGGCATTTAGGAATAATATGGAAGTTTCAAAAATTAAATGATATTTACAAGCTCTAGATATATATCTGCTCACATTGATTAGGAAGGAAAAGTGAGGAGAAGGGTGAAGCTTCCTAAAGCTAAAACCTAGAAACTATATTCAAATCTTACTTCAACAAGAATATGCTTAAAAATGACTTTACTCCAGCCACCTTGACTTAGAATTCGATGACAAAGATGAGAAGGAAGGAGAAGTAGCTAGGATCAAAGTTTTCTATCCCAAGATAGACTCAGATAGAGAGGGGAAGGAGAGAAATGAAAAGTAATTGAATATTTGATGGGAACCAACCTACATCAAAGAAGAGGAGAAGTTATATACTTTTCAGTGAAGACTCTACAAGAAAATGCCCCCTTTCAGCTTTTGTCACCAAGGTTTGCTTTTGGTCTCCATTTGAGTCACCCTCCTAACCTCCATAGGTGTAGTTTAGGGTTTGGATGAATAAAGGATTGAACTATAAATCTACAAAACTAAAATAATATAAATATGATATATATATGTGTATGTGTGTGTGTGTGTGTGTGTGTAAGTTATATAATTTGTTTGATGGACCTTCTAGAATGGCACCATTGATCACCTCCTGTTGGTGTTTCAAGTGGTTATTGTTCTGTGTATACATACTAAAATATAATACTTTTGTATTTCATCCTCAATTGCATCCATTCTTTTTAAGTTAGATTTATAATTAAATTTTATACGTATATCCAGTAAAATTATGGTAATATCTCAATTAATAATTTTTCAATAATTAATTTCTTCAATATTTTAAGTTGGGAAGGCTTCTCCTTTATGAGTGTATATTATGTTTTCCTCCTTTTAAGGTTTTAACTTTGAGGTAAGTTCAAAACATATATATATATATATATATATATATATTTAAATAATTTACTTTTAGCCACACATTAAATACATAATTATAGAGTTTAGTTGTTCACAACACAAACCAAATCATTGGGTTATAACTTTTGAATTAACCAAGATGACATGATATTTGAACTAACAATGTTAACTAAACAATCATAAGGAATAAATTGAGTTTGGGCCATTATAAACCCCCTCCCTAAAAAGAGTTTCTTCCATGATACTTAACAGAATCTAGAAGGTTAACATGATTAGTTCTCAATTATCATGAATATGCACTTATATTTATTTTACCACAACACCACTTACTATCAAAATACTATTTTCTTCTTACAACTTTTCTTTCAGGTTTCATAGATGATTACATTAAGAATATGCATTTTCCTTATGTATTGTATATTTCATACCTTTCTCACTTCCTTTATCAACTTAACTATCTTTCCAAGGTGAATTAGATATTCAAAAAAATCTAATTGTTTATAACAAGCTGGGTTCATATCATTTAAGGATATACGAATATATTCACCATAGACTGCATGCTAGAAGTACTCCATGCTAAGGATAAATTAACACTAAAGGTCTTTTAAATAAATTTTATTATTTATATTTAAAGGTTGACATGAATTTTATATAAGATTCATAATATTCAACTTGGAATTTAATATTCAAGTAGTCAAATCACTCATTATTAAATGGAAGTCAACATAAGCATGATCCCATATATATATATATATATATATATATATATATATAGGGTAGCGATCTAGTGAGAAACATCCTACAGTGAGAGCATGAGAGGCATTTGAATAACTATAAATTCAGAATTGTTTTTTAAAATCCAACTGTATAGATGGATAAAGCATCATTTCATTTACCTTCCCACAAAAAATCATTGCAATCAAACATTATTTTCATGTCCATATGTACAATATACACATTTTACATCCAACGGTCAGCCTGGAATTCAATATGGAGCGTCAAAAAGTATTTTGTTGTTGTGAATGATCTACAAATCAGATGGTGATAAAATTTTATAGGAAGGTAAATATTAAGGTATACTTGTAATCTATATGGTTGGATTATTAAAATTTAATCTATGTGGAGTGTTATTCAAATGCCTCTCATGCTCTCACCAAGATTTGTTTCTCACTGGATCGTTGTCCATATATATATATATATATATATATATGTATATATGTATGTATGTATATATATATATGTATATATATGTATATATATGTATATATATATGTATATATATGTATATATATACATACATATATATATATATATATTTATATATATATATATATATATATATATATATATATAAACAAGACAAATGAGGCTATTATTTTGCCCATCCCAATACTATACAAATCTTAATGTATAAGATATAAGCTTTTTAAACTTAGTAATTCATTTATAAGCAAGTATAGAATACATAAACATCATCTTACATGATAGTTTCTTGATAGAATCCTCATATTTATATCAATAACAATCCTTTTTGTTACATAAATCACAATATAAAATTAAAGTTTCAACACATAAGCTTCAAAGTTATTGCATCTTTCAATTTCTTCATTCAAGTCCCTAGTGAAGAAGTATCAACATATGTTGTATTTATCACTTATATACAAGGCAATACAATAAAAATATCATAAGAAAATAATTATATGAAATTATTGCAGAAGGTATGCTAACCATTGAAATAAAATTAGAAAAACCATTCATACTCATCCAAATCATCAGTAATAGTATGCATGAATTTAATCATTATCATGTTGACTTGGGTTTTCCCCATTGGATTATTGTTTGGGTCCCATTTCCCTTTTATGTTATGGACAAGATAAAATCTTTTTTTCCTACACAAAGTATTAACATCATTTATTTCTCAACCCTTCCCCGTCTTTATTCAATTCATATGAGTGACACACATGATGATACAAATTTCTCAATTTTTTTGGAGAAAATTTCCACATATAAAGCTTGAAATTGAACATACTCACATAACTATTTCCATTCCCATTTTCCTTACATTCATATTAGTTTATTTCACCTTGACTTCAATGAAAGAATTATATTTCAAATTCATCATGTTTATACTTCAATATCTTGTCAACCATATTCATCCTGAGGCTAGGACTTACTTTCTAAATCTTATACACTTACAAGTCATGTGCACTCATGTGTACTTCATATAAACAATTGGAAATTGGCAACAATGGAGTTCTAGATTATGCACATATCATTTTACTATGACAACTTGACTTTTCTCTCTCATTTGATGTACTCATTTTCTCTCCCTTTTAATGATCCTTGTACTCAATTGGGTGTCAAGTTCACAGTCTGAATGTTTTGGTAATACAATTTTGTCACATCAATAATCAATTTTATGTTAAATTAATTTGTATAATTGTGCTAAGTTCCACACCTTAAGATATCACCATATTGCTAGATTATTTGAGGCTCATTATTGTGACCACCTTACTCCCTAATTTATTTCATATTGTGGATCTTTTACTTGTGAATTGAATGACGTAAAAATTGCCTCAATCAGACAATAATAATTGGTGTTTTAAAAAGTGCTCAAAATTCACTTGCTTTAATTGATTCTTTTTCCTTCTTGACCCTAATTCAGCTTAATTTGGACCTTCGACCAATTAGGGGGGGTGAAAAACTATGCCATCTATCCATGTTTCCCCCTCTAGACAATCACACTTATCATGTTGAATCAACTTTGATACTCAAATGGGAGCCCACAAATCAGCCCCACCGATATGATGACTCATGCCTTTTCTTCCTCCTTCGTACACGCCACTGGTACCATTTATACTAAAACCACACCAACTACCCACCTTCATGACCACACACATGAATCTTGCTTTTTTTACTTCTAACCCAGAATCGATCTCTATTCTTGAAAGAGGAACAAAATATATAGAAGTAGGCCGACTCACTTTGCACCCAACAATTCTATACCTCCATTCTAGCATCCATTTTGACATCTAACCCTAGTTTTGCTTATAAAACTTCTCCCCAAACTTTTCTTATCTTATCTTCACATTTCATGAACCCTAAATCCTTTATTTTCTACTACCTCATATCCCAGTGATGACTCTACAATGCTTAGATCTAGGATTTTCATGATGCTCCTCCTTGACCACAGCTACAACCCGCATCAGGGCCATCGATAAAAGCCGAAGGCAGCAGACTTAGTAGTAGAGCATGGCATGGTCTCCAATGATGGGTTGGGTTTACTCTGGGTGAGCTATTTCTATCGCAATCATGGCTTCACACCCGAGGTGCCTTTGGGGTTAGTGATTGGTGGTGATTGTTGGCACTCGCTAAATGCTAACAACCGCTCACAAAACATCCATCTATTTTAGGTAGTCGTGACTTGCTGGAGGAGCCTAGAAGGGGTCGAGATGCGAGCGCCCTTGCTTGAGACAAGGCACAAGGCTCAGTGATGGGGCAGTGAAAGGAGCGATCCAACAGTTAGATAAGGGATCCAAGCTCCCTTTCGGTCGCTGTGTCAAATAGCAATAATATGGTAACAACCAGACTCAATTTCATATGGTTTTTGATGTAACATTTCAAAAAATGATATCTCCTAAACCCCTTAGAAAATTAGGCAGACAAATATTATTTTGATCATCTCAAAAAGAACTACAACACGAACTAGTTTTGAGACCCCAATTCCAATGTTTGTTTACCTGATTTGTATACTAATTCTAGTCATGACTGGGTGCATTTAATGCATTTTTATGATAAATCATGGAATTTTTATGATTATCCATAATCCTACTCATGAAATCATAAGTTCTTGTGCACTTATGACCCTAATAAAGATCCTAATCACCCCTATTATTGATAAATGAATTTAATTGCATTTATGGGACATGTTGTGGGTAATAATAATGGATTTTTCCTAAAGTACTAATATTGCTTCCTAATGAAACTACATTCTTTATGAACTTTGAAATTATTAACTTATAACTCACCACGACACTGATACCAACGTCTAATATCATTTTGTTATATTTGAGCCATATGACATGTACAACTTTGAATGTACCTCTTTAATGTGAGTGAATGTTTATACTTGTGATAAATGATGAATTTGGCCCTTTTTGTGCATCAATCCCTTGTGGATATTTGAAATCAAAGACTTCAATATGTGTCTGACCTAAATGGATAAGGCCAACCCCTTTTGTGTTATAATGCTGAATGTGACCCTATTTAACCCTTATTTGACCTATTCTGTGACATGTATTATGCTCTTATGCTCTATTTATTAATGTGAATCCTTATCTTACACATTCCACTCTTAAACCATAGATTCATTAACCTATTATGATCCCCTTGATGTGTATGTCCCACTTAGTTCAATGTTAAACCCCAATAACATATGTCTTATGTGTTGGTTTTTGGAATGCATGTTGATAATGTCAAATATTATGATTCCTAGACCCTATGGGACAACCACCTAATCTTGATGTGTGCTTATTATGTCCTAAAATTTGTCATCTAAACCACCTATATTCTTTACATCTCATGAATTGATGAATAATGACCTTGGTTTCTCTATTATGAGTCTTTTGACCCTACAATGTGCATAAGTGACATAAATCTTGAAATAATCACACAAAATAAATGGGACCTTAGATTGACATGACACTTGAACCACACCTTTATGAAGGTCCTTAATTAAGTTAAAGACCATCAAATGTGCTAATAAACAACTCGAAACCTAATTTGTACAAAATCCTAAAAATGGAGCTAGTAGGATTAATGATGAGAACCTAATAAATGAATGTAATATTGTTCTTAATCAAGTGTTTGTTGAGATATATATGGTCAAGGATATGTTATGAATCTTTGAATAATGTACAAGATCTAAATATCTATATGACTATGGTTTTATTACTTGCAACTTAATGTGTATTTATGCTTGTTTTCTCAAATATGGCCATGTAGTATTATATATTGTATGATTTGTCTCGTTGATTTTATATCTTGAACATATAATATAGAAATTCATTATACTAACATGGTGTACCTTATGTAATCTCAATGTAAGAACACTAGGCGAAGCGTCCTACATGAGTTGTCAATACAGGGAGGACCAAGTCGATAAACATGGTTAGCTAATGGCACTGAGGCTTAAACATCGTCACAGACGCTTCCAATGAGAAGTTGGTCAAATGCCTTATGATCTATGATGTTGTTAACATAATTGGAGAAAATTGACATAAAACATGGGCTCTCATTTTGCTAAGTACTTAACTTATTTATTCTTATTTATCTACTTCTGTAACCTTTTCAAATTATACAAACCTTATATATGTGTATCTTTCTGTCATGTACTCAATACCTTGTGTGTTTTCCCACTTGTTTCACATACATTTTAGGTTCAAAAATTGCTTGAAAGTTGATGGATTGTGAGCAGATGTTTAGTATACTTATTGTAAGATTGTAGCTACAATTTTCTATCAAGGCATTTACAATAATGCCTAACTGAATTTTCATACTAAACAATATGTAATTTGTGGAAATTAATGCAATCCATTAAACTAGAATATATTATGCATTTTCCTTTATCAAATTATACGCTTAATCTTTCTATCACAATATTTGATTTGTAACCTATAAAACAATATATATTTAATATCAATTTTCCTTCAAATACTCATTATGTCATTGATGAGATATATTCATGTCTACTACATTTTTATCAGCAAAAATGGTGACCAAAACCTGAATATTTGTTTTGGAAATGTTTTAATATGAATCAGGACAAATTTCTGTATACAAAAATATTACAAATGAATGTGGCAGTTTAAACTACATATTAGTTTCCCTTAGAAGCAATGGATTTCTTAATCTCTAGCTTAGTTCAAAAGCAAAATGATAAATACAAAGCCACTTTATAATAAATGTCACAGAAAGGATAAACGTTCCTCTAGAAATAAAAAGGGTTTATTTTTTCTGCAACGTGAAACAATTTTAGTATTGTGTTAGTGAGATTTTTAATCAATTTTGTAGTTTTTCACCCATTTATAATTTTATTTCCTTTATAGATATTTCTATGTATACAAATGTGTCATGTTCTTATTGATTGCATTATATTATTTCAAAAATCATTTATCAATTGATATGAATATAATTATAAGAACTTATTAGCGAGACAGGTGCAATTTAGAACTATTTAGTTCTTTATGTATACATCAAAAAATTAAACAATATTTTTCAATTTCTTTGAACGCTATCATTTCAACCACTTCATAGGAATCTCCTCCTTTTAAATATCAATTTCTTTTTTTTGGATAAGGTAAAATATTACTAGAACCCCAAAAAGAGTATAGAGGTGAACACCCCGTATACTGTACAAGGTCATCAAAGACCCCACAACAACCTAACCTCCGGCTTGACCCTCACAAGGGTACCCAGGTTAGCTTTACAAAACCAACATAAGCTAATAACAAACTCATCAAAAAATTGAAATTTATCCCTTGCCCTTTTGCCATGGGCTCTACAGTTCCTCTCTTGCCAGAGGAGGAAGATGAGCCCCGTCCAGATCAGCCCCGCAAACCTCCTGAGATGACAATCCATAGTCGTCGACTCCAAAATCCAGCCCATAGTATCCATAAGGTTGGTGGGTGGGTTACCCCCCCAACTGAGTTTAAGAGAGCAACGAACCCAAAGGTACTCAGCATACGGGAAACCAAAGAAAAGGTGCCGGTGAGACTCCATCTCCTCGCAGTAGAGAAGGCAGACGCTACTAGAGCCAACCACCCATCTACTAACTCTATCCCTAGTAGGAAGCCGACCAAGGATAGCTCTATAAGCACAAAAGCTCCACTTGGGGCAATGGAACCTGCTCCAGAGGATCTGGTCCCAAAGCACCTGAGGCTGATTGCGGACAATCAACCAAGGTCTGTCTCTCTCGCGAACAGTCCAGCTGTCATTGACCCATTGATACTCCTGCCGGCAAGAGTTCCAAGACAAGCACATCTTGTGCCAAATTCTAGAACATGAGGTGAACTCAGCAGCACCAACCTCCAAACTAGGCCCATATCGTGTCCTCATCCAGGAAGACCAGGTAGAATCTGGTTTAGTAAGAAAATCATGCACCCTTTTTGCCGTAGCTTCCCACATAATATCAGAGGGATCAAACATCCCCAGTCCACCGCTATGCCTAGGCTGAGCCACCTCCAACCATCCCACACCATGTTGCCCACCGAACCACAAAATACCAGCCATAATCGATCTGCATTTGCTCAAGATAAAGTCAGGTATATCAGCTAACCTGCACCAATATCTCAGCATACTAGTAAGGACAGTTTTGATCAACACAGTTCTCCCCGCCATAGAAATCTTCAACCCAGACCACTTATCCACCTTGAGGCATAGATTATCCAAGCAAGTATGAAAGTCAGAACCTCTGCCCAATCTGCCCGAGATGGGCACCCCCAGATACTTCATGGGGAAGCGACCAAAATCCAGCTGTATCGCATTTTTCAGTCTACCTCTTCTGGAATCACACGACTTCGACAGGAAGACATGTGACTTGATGTCACTGATATGAAGACAAGACAAATCCGCAAACACCTCCAGCAAAATCCTGACACCTCTGAAGACTCTAGGGTGGGCTGCCACAAAAAACATGATGTCGTCCGCAAAGATCATATGATTAAGCACTTTGGTACCCCTCACCTTGTAGCTTCTAATACTCCCCTCCTCTTCAGCTTTGACAGCAAGACAGGAAAGGTTTTCCATAATGATAGTGAACAAAAGGGGCGATAGAGGATCACCTTGTCTTAACCCATTAGAGGCTCTAAACAAACCTTTAGGGATGCCATTGATCAACACAGAAAACGAAGTGGTCTGAACACATTGTTTGAGGACGTTCACGAACCTGGTAGAGAAACCCAAAGCCTCCATGGAGCACCATAAACCTTCCCAAGACACATGATCAAAGGCTTTTGATATGTCCACCTTGATGCAGGCTTTCTTAGAACTCCCCTTCACCTGGAAGTCTCTCAAGAATTCCGTCGCCAGAAGAGCATTTTCGGCAATAGAACGACCTCTAACAAAAGCGGCTTGATTAGGTGAGATGATCATCGGAAGGATACTTTTAAGTCTCTTAGCCAACACTTTGGAAATGATCTTATACATCACAGAGTAGCAAGCAATAGGTCGGAAGTCATTCATGGAAGCAACACCAGATTTCTTAGGAATAAGTCTTATGAATGCATGGTTGACTTGTCGAACCATACAATCACCCACTAAGAACCATCTAACAGTGTTGCAAATATCCATGCCCACTATGTGCCAACAACTCTGGAAGAACTTGGCATCAAAGCCATCCAGACCCGGACTTTTAGATGCACCGATAGAGAAGGTGGCATCTTTAATCTCCACATCCGTAGCTAATCTCAGCAGCTCAGTGTTCATATTATCTGTAACTCTTCTCTTCAGTAAGGACTCTCTACTGCCAATGCTAACATCACTGTTATATAAGTCAGAAAAGAACCTTACCGCCAAGTCTTCAATCTTAGCTGCTTCGTCCACTAATTCTCCTTTCTCATTAATCAGATTATGGATATGGTCCTTTATATTATTCCTTTTGATCGCAGCATGATAGACCTTTGAATTACAGTCACCATCTCTCAGCCACTTCAGTCTGCTTCTCTGCCAACCAGAAATCTCATGAGCTCTTTCTAGTTGTGTTAGTGTTTTCCCCGCCAGCTCTTCCGCTACCATGTTGTCATGATCAGTAGGAACCATTCTCAGGATAGTAGCCTTATCATTATAGTCCTCTCTGGCCTCCTTGATGAGGTTGGGTAAATCAGCAAGGCTGCTAGACCACGATTTCAAGGCCATCTTCACTTTTTTAAGTTTATCAGTAATCACGAACAAGGGATTGCCTACGACCCTCACACCCCAAACGTCCTTGACAACACCTTCGAAGGAGGGCCAAGAGAGCCAGTGGTTGAGAAATCTGAACGACCGATTAGGTTGCTTCTGCATAGAAAGTGGAACCTCCATCCAAGAGTGATCACTGTTCGGATGACCTCCCAACTTAATTGCAGCCTCAGGGAACACCTCCAACCAAGACTCGTTAACCAGACCCCTGTCCAAGTTGCTAGATATACGCCTGAGAGGGTTCCTTTTATTTTTCCAGGTGATAAGACCACCTTTCATATTAAGTTCAAACAAACCCGCCGCATCAACCGCTTCATTTAATCTGCTAAGGATGGAGTCGGGTATAGGCAACCCACCCCACTTTTCTCGGGCTTTCCTGACTTGATTAAAGTCACCAATGACCAACTGAGGAAGCTCCTACTGGGTAGACTCGACAATCAAGTCCCACAACCCTCTCCTGTCCATCTCAGAATTGGACCCATACACAGCCGATAGAACGCAGTGAAACCCACCTCTGTTAATGCAGCTCAGAAGGACCAGCTGGTCGCTCTCCCCAATCTTCTGGACATCCCACATCAAAGGATTCCAACCAACAACGATCCTCCCACCATCAATGCTATCGAGGTTCGAACAGCAATCCCAACCAGCAGGAAAAAGCCCATTAACCCGAGCGGCCACATCCCTGCGAATCCTGGTCTCTAGACATATCACCAGTGAGGCCTTCACCTGCTGGATGATGCTTTTAAGGGTGCTTTGCTTCCCGGGGAGGGAGGCACCCCTCACATTCCAGACTAATAGAGTCATTAGATAACCGCATCTGCCCCCCCTTTCAAAGGGAAGCTTCCACGACCACCTCTGCCTCTGCCTCTGCCCCTTATGATTTTCTCACCTCCATTGCTCTTCCTATTGCTCGACCTCCTGGCACTCAGTGCCTCACCTATCTCCAGGTCCTGTTCCTGCAAGAGAAGGGAAGGGTTCGCAAACAGAATCTACCCCTCCTCCGCGCCAAGAACCGGGTTCACCCGAACCTCTGCTGCCGCATCCTCCACTATAAGGGACTCAGCGCCTTCACCTCCAGTGGTGCCACGCTCAACAGCAACACCACCAGAAGGCTCAACAACCTCAGCAGCGTCCTCAGACACATAAGCCTCACCAGAAACAACCTCAGCAGCGTCTTCTCATCCACTGCCCACAGCAACAGCATTAACAACAACCCCCTGAGCCCTGCTCTCATCACGAACAGCTTGGACAGGGACGACCTCCACCCTGGTCGAAGACGCAGAAGCCTTGCTCACCGCTCTGTTATGCAGGGGCCTTCTAGGCGGAGGACGGCTCTTAGATCTTCCCCTTACCGGTGGATCTTTGGAAACCACCCTCGCACCAGGACAGCCAAGGGGAAAGTGCCCGAAGGCCTTACAAGCAAGGCATTGATCGGGAAGGGCATCATAGATAACCCGGATCTCCAGCTCGTTACCCCCCGACATCTCGAGCATGACGACGGGTGAGGGAGCCTTGTCCGCAGCGATCTCGATGCATAGATGCGGAGCACCAGCAAACTTGCCCTCTCGCCAGAAGTCCACCACGCACGGAGTACCCAGACCATATCCGATGATGGTCAAAGCACGTTTAGTCCAGTGACAGCCCAAGTCAGGGAGCGTGACCCAAACGGGCGCCGTGGTCAGCGCCGCTCGTCGAACATCAGCATCAGGCGTCCACTTCCTCGTGAGGACGAGTTTGTTGTCGAAGAACCACAGACCTCTGTCGAGGGCGATCTTCATGTCCTCCGCCGAGGCGAAGCGCGCCAGAATCAACCCATCTTTCAATTGCGAGACTTGGAGCTCACCACGAGGTCTCCACACCCTAATCATCCACCCGTAGACTTGCTAGAGCATATGCCGCCGCCCAAGGACTTGGACCGTGATAGAGAACCTATGAACCTCCTCCAGCTCCTCCGCCACCGGGTCGGGTACCTTCATCCAAGGCCGCCTATCCTCCGCTCGGAAGAACGGAAGCTTGGGGTCCTCAGGAACCAGAACCGGGCGGCAGCTCCGCCCCACCTCCATAGGGCGCACCACCGTGTCTGCCCAGGCACGCCCAACCGAGACATCGGTCCTAGGATCCGCCCACGGGTGAGCCCCCGCCACCACCCCGGAGACCGGCGCAGCAGCAACGGGCGCACCGGACGCACCGAGAGCCTGAGCCTGAGCCCCCCGAGAGCCGGGAGGGCTCCCACCCGCCATCGCCAGGAACCCGGAACCCCACCGCTAGATATGGAAGAGAGCTAAACCTAGAGAGAGAGGGGTCGGGGCGCAGCAATGAAAGTATTTAAATATCAATTTCATAAAGATAGATATCATAACATTTTATGTAGTTGTATAGATTCATTTTATGATTAGATTTGATCTTTGTTTGTTTTATTAAACGTATGCAACAGCTTTACGTCATCAAGTTATAACCGTTCCAAAATTTGAATATAGTTGGTCAGATTTGATATAGGAAACATATTACAACAAGTTCCACTTTTTATTATGATTAATATAGAGTGCTATGAAAATGATCTGATATAAATTGAGCTAACTCTATTCTCACGTGCACGACACGTGTCTGTTCACTAACATATTTATAAACGTGAAGAACCGAATCTAGCGATGCGTTTCTGGACTGAAGTTGGCATAATACGGCCGCACAGTGACGAGTCACCATTTTCATCTGGAAACAAAACCAATCACGTCAAATTAAATTACCACGTATGGGGCTAGGCGATACCCTTTTTTTCCTTCGCTCATGATCTGAAGTGGCCCAGTGGGTAGCCATTCAGCCGGCTATAGTAATCTACACAATTATAGACGTTACTGTGGGTAACTTTCTAATTAATTTGATTTAATAGGGAACCTGCCTTGACAACGCCATGGACTGCGTTGCTCTCTCGACGGTGAGTCTTTTCTAGAAGAAATCATTAGGAAAGAAGACGTTGCCGTTAAAGGATGAACAAACGGAGCAGACGCGGAAGGCGCGCGCGCCAGTTGGTCGGTTTGCTTCAAACCCCCGAATATAATCTTTTAGAAGTTGGAGTTTTATATAAGAAAGTGATGTGTTGTCTCTGTCTGTCAATTGGAACGCTACAATAAACGATCTGTGTAGACGTCACAGATGAAGAGCCACGCATGTAGGCTTCTCCGACGTTGATGGCTGGGAAGTGGAGATGAACTCCGTTGTTAAGGTTCGTCCTCTTCAGCTGTGCGCAATTTATGAACAAGACGTTAATGATATAATAAATTCTAAAACATTCTAAAGCTATCCTCACCATTCGAACCAAAACAGCTTGCACTGCGTGATGATATACAGAACTGGAGAGGGGGCAGCCCTAAGTTTGTGGGCCGGGCCGGCGACTGGGAACAGCACAAGGAGACGTGTTTAAGTACGTACTACATCAGCAAAGGGGTGGAATAAATTATGTGCTTTCGTAATCTTCTTAGGGATAAGTGGATAAGGTTTGTATCTTGTCTATACAATCTGCGTGACTTTCTTGCTGACAATGACTAATTTGCTTGCACTGATGCGATATGGAATTTTATATAAATCGACATGGTCATTTTTTTCTCCAAATATGTAACGTTTTACCACCCCCAGCCCCATGTCTATGGTTTCTTTCTGAAACATCGGTGCCTTACAAATAAAAATCCAGCCCGACGGGGAGTCCGGTTTTCTAAAGTCGACGGGATTCCGTCTAATTCTGATTCCCTGTCTTGTTGCACGGTTCGGCTATATTATAAGTGTTGTTAATATTTATCAACGTCGTTCATGCAACAACGACAGGTGTAAAGTTATTAATAATTTCAGGCAGATCCAAAATAAGAAACGAAGATCAAACAAAGTAAGAAAATAAAATAACAGGAGTTAGATTCGCAAACTAGATCGTTCGTTGAGAACGAACGTAATATTTAAAGAAATCAGTGTCTGAAAATCCTCACGGATAGACGCCGTTCTCCCAGTCTCGATCCGGCACGAACCTGGAACTTGACGTTGCACTGCTACCAGTGTAGCACAGCAACCGCAGAAACCACCGCTTGACAGTCACGTCTCGGTGACGGGAAGGAGCGCCGCACTTCGCACATGAGAACAACTTCACGAAGCGGCTTGGAACGAAGGCACTCACTCTGGATTAAGGCTCTCAAAACACACGTGAAACGGCGGTAGAAAGATATTTATTGTGTGTTTAACCCTAATGACCGAAGGCGTATATATAGCCACGCACGTCCATAATCCTATTCCCAGTGAAACGCAAATACTTGGTTGCTCTTGTAAACAATACAGAATAATCCGCAAAAGAGAAACACTTTCTAGTTAGAATTAAGAAATCCGAATAGGAAAGAAACAATTAATTACACGAGTAATTAATTATTTAGTTGTATCCTAGTGCAAAAGGAAGACGGAAGACATTCTCCACAATCCACAAGCCCGAGCCCGAGTCCGGCCCGGCCAGGCGTGGCGTGGCACGCGCGCGCGTGCGTGCGTGCGTGCGTTGTGATGTGGTAACTCCACCCACCAAGGAGGTGAGCATACCGCCCTCCTAGGACCCCTTGGACACTAGTGCTCCATGTGATCCTACATATGAGGACCACAAAAGTTTTAGGAGTGAGCAATATGGGATAAAACTTCTTTGTCATTTGCACTAGAGACAACACTACATTCTCACATGTACTTGCTGCACTACATTGGGCTTAACCCATGCTAAATAAATGTTGCTACAGTAAACGACTACTACAGTAATCATATTGCTACAGTAACATTTATCTAACAATCCCCCACAAAGTCTAATGTGTAGTGTGCTCTACCATTCAGTCCTCCATACTGTGCTTTCAGCAGATACCTTTCGGTTTGAATCTACCTGAGTTATCCAACTGTGACCCCCGTAGGAACTAGGTGAACAAAAGTCTTGAACCTGAACTTTGGGTACAAGAGTATAGGTTGGTAACAACACAATAAAGACATGGTAGGAAAAAATAATGCATTAAGGTCGTGCATACAAAATTTTATATCATAATTGATAATAGAGAACAACTCAATTCTCCTGTTACAGCCTACACAACATCAATCACTTAGCTGGAGTCTCCAAGGATGTACTGCTAACATCTTGTCCTAAGACTTGACACCATTAAGAGACTACTCTCTTACTAACATGCAGTCATGATACTAACACGTTTCCCAGGAAATAGACACACAGATGCAGGAAGCATCAAACAAGAATACATAGTGTCATCCGATTTACCCGACAGCTTGTTATTACCACATTGAACCCAATTTGTGGGATCTCCACTCTTTTAGGTTGAGTTGCTACTGCCTGCAAATCTATAGGGGTTTCAGTCTCATCCCCAACCTGGATTTTTCCACTAAAGCCAAGGTAAGACCTTTAGTGAAAGGATCAACGGTATTATCTTTGGTACCGACGTAGTCCACAACCACAACCCCATTAGAGACTAACTCCCTTACATATTTCAATCTGACTTGGATGTGTCTACGTTGTATTTGATTGTACTTGGAACTCTTTATCTTAGCAATAGTTGTAGTGTTGTCACAGTGAACTGAAATTGTAGGAAGCGGCTTCATTACCATAGGTAAACTAGACATAAGTCCATGCAGCCATTCAACTTCCAATCCAGTTTCATCTAAAACACACAACTCTGCCTCAAAAGTGGACCGAGACAATATGGTCTGTTTCTTAGACCTCTAAGAAACAGCTCCTCCTCCCCACAGGAATACATATCCTGAAACACCATTACTCCCAGAATTCACGGCAATCCAGCTTGCATCACTATATCCCTCGACTACGGAAGGATGTTTACTATAATGCAGCCCAAGGGAACGTGTTCCCTTGATATACCTCAGAACTCTATCAAGAGCTTCCCAATGGGTCTTGTCGGGACAACTGGTGTATCTACTTAACTTGTTTACGACAAACACAATGTCTGGACGTGTACAGTTCATAAGATACATCAAACTTTTGATAATATGAGAGTATCGTAATTGAGACACTAGAACCCCAGTCTCATTCTTGAACAAGGGCTTGGATGAATCATATGGAGTCTTAACAGGTTTACGTGATGTGTACTCAAACATCTCTAGTATCTTCTCAAGATAGTGAGACTGAGAGAGAGTTATACCATCAGTAGACCTTATGATTTTAAACCCTAAAATCACATCAGCGACTCCCATATCCTTCATCTCAAACTTGCTACAAAAGAATGATCTAGATGTTTGGAGTAAGGTATTTACCATATCTATTAAGGTTCGGTTTTTACGTTCAGCTATCCCATTTGATTGTGGTGAATAAGGAGCAATGCCCTCATGAACTATACCATGTAATTGGAAAAATTCCAAAAACAAGTTTGAGGTATACTCTCCTCCCCTATCAGACCTTAATCGCTTAAGTACTTTACCGGTTTGAGTTTCAGCTTCTTTCTTATAAATTTAAAATTTATCTAATGCCTCATCTTTACTTCTAAGTAAAAAGACATAACAATATCTACTCACATCGTCAATAAAAGTTATAAAATAACACTTTTGATCCCTCGTAGCAACACCATTAAATTCACAGATATATGTATGCACTAAATCTAAAATTTCTGAATTCCTATTCACAAAATGAAAAGGCTTCCTAGGCAATTTAGTTTGTACACAAATTTCACATTTAATGTTGCTAATTTAAGATTTAGAGATCAAATTTAAATTCATCATACACTTCATTGAGGCTACATTAACATGTACCAAACGTGAATGCCATACATCGGATGAAACAAGATTCATGCAAACAGAACTATAATCATTCAAATTTAAAACGGAATTTGAAACAGGTTCAACATGAATCTTAAACAAGTTCTCCACATCACATAAGTACCCCTTGCCAAAAAACAAAGAATCACGAAGACATGTAATAATAGCCTTATTAAATTTACATTCTACTCTATAACCTTTCCTAACTAATATGACGCCACTAAGGATATTGCGTTGAATAGTTGGAACATGTCTGACCCTGTTAAGAGTCAAAACCTTCCCCGAAGGGAACTTCAAGTCCACCCGTCCTTTGCCTTTGACTTCTACAGAGCTGGAATCGCCCAAAGTCACAAACCGACCTCGAGAAGCCTGATAAGACACAAATAGGGATTTATCAGCACACACGTGTACATTGGCCCCAATGTCAATTATCCAATAAAGTGGTTCAAAAACAGAAATGATTTCAGGTTTAATAGATACATACCCATCATTGAGGTTCAAGGATGTAGTAATCATATTGACCACAACCTCCTCAGTTGCATATGTGGTAGCTTTCTTTGCCTTCTTAGTAGGACAATCCTTGTTCCAGTGGCCAACCTATCCACAAGTCCAACAAGATTTGTTCTTCGGTTTCTTTTGGATCTTTGCCTTAGGTTTATGTGCATTCTTAGATTTCTTATCTTTGGTGTTTTTCACAAAAGTAAAATTAACAGTTGGATTTGCATCAGTAGGCACCTTGACCCCTTTATCCTTTAAGTGTTCTTCATGCATATTAATATCCATCATCAGTTCATCCATGGTGTGTGTCCCTTTGCGATGCTTCAGAGACATACCAAATGATACCCAAGACTTAGGGAATTTTACTATGATAGACATAACAACGAACTTCTCAGGCAATATCATCTTGGCATTTGAGAGTTCATGAACTAGGAGATGTAGATCATGTGTTTGATCGGAAACTGACTTACCCTCGACCATCTAAAACTTAAGAAATTTAGACACGCAATATTTTTCAACACCTTGATTTTTAGTGCTAAAATTCTTAATAAACAATTCCCATAAAACCTTGGACGTAGTGAATGACGGCTTTGAGTAAGAATCATACAATTTGTTATTTAAACCAAACAGAATCAAACCGTGTCACGCTTTATCACCCTTCTTTCAATTAGCAATTATATTTGTATTATCAGGAATTGTTTCATCAGATTTAGGTTCAGTTTCAACTAAGTACTGATCATAACCGACAATATTCAGCCAAATTTCCATCCGACTCTGCCAACGGGCAAAGTTGGTACCAGTAAATTTTTTAGGCATATTGTTGGTATCAATTTTACATCGCGAACCACCCTGACCGGCCATTGTTAATTAACGACAGAAATTTGATTTCTTTAAGACTGTTGATAATATTTATTAACGTCGTTCATGCAACAACGACATGTGCAAAGTTATTAACGATTTCAGGCAGATCCAAAATAAGAAACGAAGATCAAACAAAGCAGGAGAATAAAATAACAGGAGTTAGATTCGCAAACCAGATCGTTCTTGAGAAACGAATGTAATACTTAAAGAAATCAATGCTCGGCAATCCTCGCGGATAGGCGTCGTTCTCCTAGTCTCGATCCGACACAAACCTGGAACTTGACGTTGCACTGCTACCAGTGCAGCACAGCAATCGCAGGAACCACCGCCTCACAGTCACGTCTCGGTGACGGGAAGAAGTGCCGCACTTCGCAGAGGAGAACAATTCCACGAAGTGGCTTGGAACGAAGACACTCGCTCTGGATTAGGGCTCTCAAAACACACATGAAACGGCGGCAGAAAGATGTTTGTTGTGTGTTTAACCCTAATGACCGGAGGTGAGGCGAGGCGTGGCGTGGCGCGCGCGCATGAGTGCGTTGTGATGTGGTAATCCCACCCACCAAGGAGGTGAGCATACCTCCCTCCTAGGACCCCTTGTACACTAGTGCCCCATGTGATCCTACATATGAGGACCACAAAAGTTCTAGGAGTGAGCAATATGGGATAAAACTTCTTTTCTATTTGCACTAGAGACAACACTACATTCTCACATGTACTTGCTGTACTACATTGGGCTTAACCCATGCTAAATAAATGTTGCTACAGTAAACGACTACTTCAGTAATCATACTGCTACAGTAACATTTATCTAACAATAAGTCCTGTGGAGACCTGTCTTGGCATGATCTTTTTTTCTTTTTCTTGTTAATTGAGGATCACGACATATGAGTAGGGAGATGAGTGGCCACTGGTATTATGAGTGCCGCATCAAGGAGACTGTTCTTGACTAAGACTAGGTAATGAGTAGTTCTCCAAGACCAAGTGCGGAATTCACTGTTTCCCGATCCTGGGTCCTGTGAAGGATCATGTGACAAATAGATCCTATCCGTTCATCCCATCAACATTGGTCCCTTACTTCCCTCCATTTTGAACAATACATTGTGAGATATGGCTGTAACGGGAACTTTGGAACAAAGGAGTTGAACCTGTTGAGCAGTGATCAAGCATGGGTCCCCTCACAAAAGGACATAGGTTTGTAAGAGCGTTTGTGCGAACAAAGTATGAATTTTTGTTTTTTACTTGTAGGCTAACTTTTCAGAATATGTATCAGAATAATTTTCGAGCTAAATTTATTCCATGTCGCGACACATTGACTTCCACGCGGCCGATGCGTCCGTCAAGGAAAAGCCTTGCTTTCTCTAAGGCGCAACACTCGATATATGTAGCAATAGATGAGATAGTCGTTGCAAAATCAATGTTGTCACATGGCGTCACCTTATTATCCTCCCAAATAGTTCTATCAACTCTTCTTCCCCTTTGTTCTAATTTTTGAGCTATCACACTTCTCCCGTTGTTTCGTTTTTAGTCTGAGAGTTACCTCTGATCGCTCTGTTAATTCTGTATGTATGAAATAGGTGAGCCCAGGACAAGCACTCCATGTACATAATTCAATACGATGTTTAACTTCCCACGTCACTAGAAGATCAAAAGTTCTGTTTGAACTTCTGCTCTTGTGAATCACCTAGATGTTGGATTTAAACTCCATCAGGTGTTTGAAGCGATGATAGATGGGTAGAAACTTCAGTACGATTTAGATGACACACATTGAATACGTGCATGCCAAACTACTGTTTCATTCGGTAATTATTTGTCTCGGTAAATTGATCACAACCTGCAAGCCCTAGATGATAGCTGTTAACTCCACCTCCAAGATGTTTGTATTATCAATGCACATTTCCTCTCCTAATAGCTAATTTCTCACCTGATCTCTCAATGCATAACTTGGTGAGGCTGTGCTGCACCTATTAAACACCAGACCATTAACACTGAGCTTTATTATGCCCTCATGTGATGTAAACCATGGTGTCGTAGGATGTCTATTAGGCGTCAACTCTGCTTTATTTATCTCGAAAACATAAGGGTACCAAGGTTGACCTTTGTTCTTTATCATACACGGGGCCCTTGATAACTATACTTGAGTTTTATTGAACACGAGATCATTATGTATGTTCCAAATTAGCTCAAATGCGACTGGAAACCATATAAGTCTTCTCCATGTGTTGTATTCATTCCTCAGAATTTGCACAATCCATTGTTTGAGATTTAATTGATTCCCTATATCAATGCACACTATTAATATTCTCTCAAATACTATTTACAAACCATCACTCTTTCAGAATATGCAAGGAGCTATCTATGTAGGCACCACATCCAGGGAAACCCCTGACAACTCAACTATAGTTGCACATGAGGCCCTTAAGAAGGACTTTCCATAGAAAATATTTTGTATGTTGGTGTACATGGAACTTCCCAATCTTTATCCTACTTCCTTGTGTAAGCATTCGAAACTTCCTCATAACATTATTTTATATTTTCTTTCTATTAAAGCAGCAATCAGAATCACCAATAAACTGCCATTCATCCTTTCCAACATATGCGTTAGGCGGATGCATACTCATAATTTTTGCACTAACGTCATCAAACCAATGAATAAAAAATTAGAATCCCAACTGCCGTTGTGTTATTTATCAGACGTTAAGGCCCCGAATGTCACCTGATATTTCCAGACTAGCTCATAATCGACGAACTTTAGAGGTGCATACCCAGTTGTCATTCCAACATATACATTCTCATCATTAAGAACCACATGAACAACATTATGGTTCATTTTTGACTCTTCTCTACTAATAAACCACCATAGATGTGAGCCATTTATGACGCCTTTATCTTTCAAGTGGTCATACTTTGTACACTTAGCCTCCCTCTAATGGATTGGTCTCTGTTCACAATACTCCTAGACCACCTTTAATAATAAGGCTTTATTTCAAATTCAAGATGGCTTAAATGTTTAAACCACCTTCTTCCTTAGCTACCACCGGCTTTCTCCGAGCAATTGTTTGTCTTTTCTATGCTATGTAGTGATACCATGACTATCAGGATGCTTGCATCAAATAGGACGAAACTGACTTAAGAACAAATCTTGTTAGGGTAATTCAACCAACAAAGATTGAGTTCAATCAAACCAAGAAGAAATTTAGGTATGAAGGGCATTGAAATTTGACAAGTATATAGACTTATTCTCTCTTGAATGAAGAATTACCCAAAGGTGCTTACTGAGTTTTTGTTTGTGCAATGCATATGCATCTACTAGTCCTTTTATTCATTGTATTCATGTTCTTTGAGAATGAATATAGCTGACTATTTTCTTATAAATACTTTTCCAAATGCCTTCCCAAAAAGTCTTAGGCAAGACATCATCACGTGTCCTAGGATCAAGGATTCTCTGATTAATTTGGTGTCACCCATAAAGCATACATGGAAGAAGGATAGTCATCCTCCAATGATATTTAGAGATTTACGTCTATTGACGACCTTTTATTCTATAATTACTTGACTCAATTAATGAAGGAAAATCACAAACATATATGGTGAGAGCGTATTACCTTGGAGGACCCCTCTGGATGCTTTAAAAGAGCCAAAGTCCCTCCATTTCAAGATAAAGAATTTCAGCCGATGTAACTATATTCATGATGAGCTAAAATAGGTTCCCAGAAAGAGTTGTTCTCTTGAGAGTGTTGTGGATATAATCCAGTTCATTTGGTCATTTCTTTTGCCTAAATCTAGATTAACTTTCATACATTTTTACTTGAAATTCTCATTCATATTGAATGCATGATCTATTAAAACAACAAGATATTGTTTACAATCCTCCTTCCAAACACAAAGCTACTCTGGAAAGGAGATATCTAATCTTCTAGATACAACTTGATGTGTTCCACCATGATCTTTGATAGTAGTTTGATGCTAATGTTGTTGAATGCAATAGTTTTGAGTTGATTGTAGTTATCATGGGTAGCATATTTTAGCATTAAAATGACAGTTGAGTCACCATTTTATTTGGTATTTAGCTCTCCTAAAAATAGTGAGATAAATTTAGGTATAAAGGACTTTTTTATTCTCTTCCACTTATGTTGCAGGAGGTCTATTTGTGCTGCATCAAGGCTAAAAGCCTTGACCACGTTCTTTAGTGCAACATGGATCTCCAGCTCCCTAGAAAGTCCATCATATAGCTCTTTTTGCTCCTCTATTGGCAACTTAAAGGTGCTAGTATATCTTGAGTAATGGGTAGTGATATTTCCATTGCAATTATCAATAAATATGTCTTTGAAGTGGTAAAACTTAGGTATTGAAGCACCACATTCACCAACTTCATTCTTTAGAGTTGAGATTGTGTTCCTATCCTTTTTATTTTATAATTTGTTTGGAAATATGAGTTGTAGATCTTGGTCTTGTCACATCTCAAATTTGTTGATGTATTGCCTATTCTCTCTTTATCACCTATAAGTATTGGTATTGTAATGTGAATAAGCTCTATGTAGGTCTTATTACTTCCTTTATTCAGTCCTTCTATTTCCTCTCTTCCTTGTCCCACGAACTAGCCTTTACCATGAAGTTGTGCAAGGCTGAAGTGAAATATGTATAAGCATTCCATGATTGGACATATAATTATTGAACAGATGTCTATCTGTCCAAGAGGAACTCATTTTTAGATGAAAAAAATAATTTTTTGTTGTATTTTGATTTGAAAAAGATAGGTGTGTGGTCAGGTGAATCCCTATACATAACTTTAAAGAAAGTGTGGGGGAACTCATCATCCACACTTGGTTGGGGACTACTCAATCGAGGTGATACTAGAGAGTACCACACTTGAACATCATATCGAGCAATTTTCTCTAAGGTCCTCAAGACATGCATCAATGAATTTCTTGTAGCCACTGACCTTAATATTGTGGCTTCCAATTGTTTGTTTGATGTGCACCACTACATTGAAAATTCCCAAGGCTAACCACAACAGGGATGACACCATCACAATTGTCCTCAAAGGATTCCCTATGGTTTGACACTTGAAAGGATGTATACTTGCAATTGGTAAAGCGATAAGGTATCTCTTTTTTATCTAGAATGAATAAAATGTTTATATATAGTTAGAACCTTGATTTGGTCAAGGTGAGTTTTCCAAATTGCCTAAATCCCTCTTGAGAACCCATTAGACTCAACACTATGCAAAGTGTCAAACCCCAATCACTGTATGATCGAGTTTGTCATTGTGTCAATGGTCCTTGCTTCGATAATGCCCATAATATCAAACCTATAAGTGGTTGCAATTTCTTTCACTATGCTCAACCCATCTTATGAGCACATGACATGTAGATTCCATGATGTATAGATCATGGAAAATGATTGTTTGTGGGATTGGTGGGCTTTTCTCTGACATTGCTTCAACAACAAGTTCTTTTGTTAATGTCTTCTTCCCTTTATTTCTTGGATCCAAACCTATGCAAGTGATTAGAGGCAACTATCTTCTAATTGCATTGATAGATTACTATTTCCCTCCACCCAACAATAATTTGGTTGGGTATCTCCTTATCCTAAGCTTGACATTGATGAATGGATAAAATAGAAGGTCATGGGATGATCATCTGACATCTTCTCACCAGAAAGGATCATAATATTGTCGTTGTTAATGACAATCACTTCATGGTGGTTCTCCTTACCTACTGCCCTTCCATTCCCTTTCCTTGTTCACCTTCCTATTTCTAGGGATCCTAGATCCAATTCAAAAGTTTCTATTAGTTCCCGACACTCTCTGTTGGTTCTTTCGATGGGTATTTTCTCTATGTTCAGACTAGTCAATCCCTGATTCTCAATCTACAAGCTGAGGGTCCACAATTTGTCCATCTTCTATCCTTTTTGGGTTTAGGTTACCAAACTTATTGTTCATTTCTATATGTGACATGTTAATATATAGTTGTTTCTATAGACAGTGGTAGAAGTATCTTATGTGCATTTCCTGCAAGAGCTCCACCACACACCTTGTTGGTGCAACTGCATCTAGTTGTTTCCCTTATACATTTTGTTGGTTTTCATTCATTGACCACTTCCCTATAATTCAGTCAATGTCTTGTTCCCCAATCATACATAATGCATGCAAGTAGATGGGAGGTTCTCATACATAAGAGAGTGACTTTCTTCCTATAAAACAAAATCTAGTACCAAAAGGTTGCTAAAGTAAAGTTTCACCACAATTTTAGAAAACTTTTCCCACATCTTCAAGTTGGTGATGGTTTCTACCCTCAAAGATGTCATGATGTCGTCACCAACCTCTTCCAATAATTGGTGTTGATATAGAAAAATTGGGAATTTTAGGAAACAAAATCCAGGGTTTTCATTGGAGAGGGTGAAGTAAGGATCCTAAGGTTGGAAATTTAAGTAAGATCCTTAGGCCACAACCCACCTATTAGGGTATTAAGGTAATCATCCTCATGCATGATTTTAATGAGATCACACCAATTTCCAACTCTATCAATTGAAAATTCTCAACATGACTTCATATAGATTTGGTGCAATTTTTCAAGGTAATAAACACTACTTCCCTTGATAAACCTTCAAGGTCACAATCAAGCACAATGATTTTATATAGTCTCCAAATTTATCTTTATCCATCTCAAAACATGGTGTTCCATTAATCCCCTTAATGAAAATCTAGCTTGGCCAAATGGAATTCCATGTCATGGAATACTAGCATAGAAGGCATGTATTTTCTTCCTGCATCGTTGGTATTTTCTTATAAGAAATCATTGAGATTCCATGGTTTAACTCATGCTCCTAGAGCCACGTATTGGCTAGTTTGGATTCTAGTTTAGGGTTGGGGAATTCTCATAACCCATGAACATCCCATTGACATCCATCATTGTATCATGGAGATGTTTTGGTTTCTTAAGAGGGCTCCATTTTGGTGGCTTGAGTAATTGAGATTAAGGCCATGCTAACAAATAATGTATGAATGCAAGGTAATCCTTGTAAAGTCTTGTTCCTTGCAGGCATGGTGTCCACTTTGACATGCAAATATTTCAAATCACTATTGTCTGTGGTGTGCCCTTGATTCTGTCCACCTTGTTCCTAGTTCCCCCTTCATCAATCATCATAAAAAATACATTTTTCTTCAGTCGATACATCTTGTACCTTTTAGTGTATGATATCTCCGTCCACCGCCACCTCTACAGCCACCACCCATACCATTCAACCATAGCATTGTGCTAGTATGTTAGAATAATATTGTTGGTTATATGCCCTGAGAGCCATCATATGATGATCGTAAAAGAGATATTTGTAATTGATTTGATTATTAATAAAAGGCAACTCCACTTATTATGGTTTTTTAGTATTGAAATATTAAATAATTCAAATAATATCCTAAGAGCATTTTGAATCAATGACATTCGGTTTGGGCTAAGGATGAACATGAAATCACATGTATAATAAGAGTATTCATTCTTTTTATGTACTTAGTCATTTATTATTGTCGATAGTATAGTACAACAATAATTACACAATACCAGCATGTATGGTGAGTGATGACTATGTCTCTTTAATCATGATATTGGATGTCAAATCAGATACATAAGTACTTGTTAGAGAACAATTTGTAATGGAGATATCCACCTTGAGATTGGCACATGAAAGTCATGTAATACATATGAGAGTCATATTTCAATGTGATAGTGGTGACTGTGATCTTTAGACCTGAAGTCACTACAATAATCACATGTTGTTCTATGTACTTTACCACTATCCCAATGTTATTTGAATAAGAATTACCAAAAAGGTAGTGATTAGGTGTACTAGGACTCATGAGGATGATTGTGAGTGATGCAGATGGAATTAGCCCCTTCTTTGGAGTGATATCTAGGCCACTTGATATGCAATACTATGAGATACATGGCCATGCTCCTGTGAGCTAATATATGATATTAATCTCACAATATATCTCAAACATTGTGATCAAGTTCAAGGAACAAATACTAAATGTTAAGAGAATGACATTCTATGACACAGTTACAATCTGGATATTTGTAACAAAAGGATTATATGGTCATGGTAACATTGGTCACTTTACAAGTTGTAATTGTTCTTCAACTCATTCTATTTACTTGGGTGGCAATGATGTGTGACTAGATACTAATTTTTCCTTGTGAAGGTTTTGACATCATTACCAAAAAAATTAGGAACCTATCTTGTCTCGTGCATAAGGATGCATAGGAAAACTGAAGTTTACAACCACAAATAATTAGAATGATTCTGGTCATAAATAGGTTGATTTTCTATCTGATTGAGTGACTAGAATGTTCAATCACCTTATCATGTTGGTTGAGTCAATGGATCCATTGATTATCAATTTGGTTGACTGAATTTTGCACTAGACCGACCCGACCAACTGATGGAATATCCTAGTTGGCTGATTGGAGTTCAACAAGGAAAGCCTCAAATTGGAAGGAAATTTAGATTTGGATCAGAACTGACCCGATCGACTGCTCGTGTAACCTGATATGCCACTAGGAATGTTTTTTAAGTCCAAATTTGAACCTAATCGACCGATCAGATATCTGAGTTGGCTGATCGAAATTCCAGTCTAAATTTCAAAATTGGACTATTTTTTGAGTGCTTATTAGAACTAGGGTTTTCCAATCCCATAACTCTCCTATATAAAGGGCGCACATCCCAAATGGTTTGACATATATTTTAAGAAACTTATGAGACAAGTTGACCATCATATCTACCCAAAGGGATGTTTCCCATGATAGGAGAAGAATGGAGTTTCAAGTTGAATAAAAGGTCAACAACTCCTATTCCTCTTTGACTTGGTGTCTAAGGTGATGCACCACATTCTACCTCATCCACATGGATGGAGTAGAGTTTGAGGCACACATGTGGAGGCTTGGAGAAGCACATACACAAGATGACAACAAGATACTGTGATGAAGACAACCCTGCAACAACTTGGTCATTGATTGAGATCTCTTACCAATCTAATCAAATTTCTTGGAGGTCGATGTGGATCTAGATCCAAAAGATCAATTTCATCACTGAACAAGGCTTGTCTAGCTTTTGGACCACTGGTGTGTGCAAAGGTATAACCTTTATCCTTTACCATATATTTTGATCATCAACACTTTATAGATATGATGAATCTTATGGATAGGTCATAAAGGGAAGATTTTTTTTATTATTCTATTGATCCCCGTTCCCGAAAACCCTACAACTGCTACTTCTAGGTTTTATAGTTTTCTCTTAAAAATGGTTTTCTCTTAACAATGGTCTTTCATTTGATGTCTCACAAAGACACTCTGGATGACAATGACCTTATAAAATATCATGCAAAAAATGTAAAGAACGACAAATGTCATCTCAAACTCTTTCAAGAAATGACTGGAATAATGCACAATATAGAAAATACAACTAACGTCTGTGTGACTAAAGAAAAAAAATTTCACCAGGAGTATTTAAATTAGATGCTCCATTAATATGAGTATCTACTTGAATTTCCCAATAGATATTGTGTAAAAATAAGACCATTTCATTCAACTTGCATGGTATTCATTAGTTAGACAAACTTAATCCACATACTGAATAGTTCTTTGTGCTAATGGAGTGACTCTCCCACCAAAATTGATCTTTTCATAGGGCCTTGGGATATATATTCTGTTATATGGAATATATTTTGGTGTTTGGTTTTCTTGTATGTTAGTTAACAATATTTATATTTTCACTACAAGTTTTGTATCCTACATGTGTATGAATATTAAATATGTACCCTCGATTTCAATACATACTGATATTATAAAAGGTATGATTTCTACAATTGTTTAATAAGTACCCATGAAATCAACATTCAAAATAAAAAGTATACATCCTTTTAAATATTTGTATTTTACTTAATAACATAGTTTTATTTTATTAAATTTATTTCTTAAAATTCAAATATGAAATGACATAATTATTTTAGAAATTAGCACAATGTGGATTCAGAGTTGATAGAAACTAAAAAATGTGGGAGGGCTAACAATGTTGAATGTGTCATGAGTAGGGATATATTTTCTTATCGGGGAAATTCTCCTAGTGGGGATGCATTCATCCCATAAAATGATTATGTCAAAGAATATTTTTGAAATTTTCTATACTAGATATGAAGAGAATAGAGCATACACAAATTTTAATATTTTCCCCATAATTTTATACAAGGAAGGTTAAATGAAAATCTACAAGAAGATATTGGTGGATATGGTTCAATTGTCGCCACAAACCACTAGTGTGACCCAAGACTTCCCCACAAGAACCTCCAATGTAGTATTTACCCCAAAAAGAAGGAGAATCATCATTTTTTATTAATAACTTCTAAAAATGGAAGGCGTCTCACTTCATGATTGAAAATGAAAAGGGTTTTTAATCATACACTTGAGAGTTCTTTCATATAAGTTGTAGCAAGGAGTAATGATGTACATGTAGTTAGAAACCATGGTACCCTGATTGCATATGGGGCTTTAGGCAATCATCTTTTATTATAGGAATTAGAAGGGAAATATTTATTACTATACTCTCCTATTTCTTTAGTCTATGTAAAGATACATGTAACTTATGTTGAAAACAATGAAAATCCATATGGATCTCATTTTTTATCTTATGGTAGTTTGTTTTCCAAAATTCCATATTTTCACTTCTAAAATTTACAATGCCTTTTATTGATTGGTTAAAGATTTTAATTTATAGTGTTTAGATCAAGTAAGAATCATTTTCTAGTTTAAAAATGTATTAGATCACCTTATACCAAGAGATGGTTGGTTAGTGAAGTCAATAACGTGACCACAACATGACTAGAAAGATTGAACTAGTAGATATGAAAGAAAAAGATGAAAACAAACCAACTATAATGATATGTACATAATATTTCTAGGAAAACTTAGAAAGGTTGTGAAAATCATACAGAAGTTTATGAATATTATTTTCTCTCATCATATTTGTAAGGAGAAATGCCAACCATTTGAGGGACAAGCTGCATAACTTTCACTTGTGGACTACAAAATACAAGGTCTTGTTGATATAAGATGTAGTGGACTACAAAATACAAGGTTTCTAAAAAAATTTCATGGTATATACATTATTTCCATACTTTGGTGAACTATAATTTGGGTCTACTTCTCAATTATACAATATAAGCCATTCTTTTCTTGGAATATTTTTTGAAAAATTGGACTACAATCATGGCATATAAACAAGTCAACATATGTATAGTCGACATCAAACCAAGTAAAACAATACTTGGGCAGTGATGGGATTTGAAGATGTGCCTATAATGAGAAAAGATCTTAGGTATTCTATAATGAGGACATGGGAAAATAATAGATTGATCTCTTAAGATTTCTACTAGGAGGGTATGGAAAGGGATTGAAGCCAAGAATACACACAAGGTATCCATAAGTAATGTTGATGATCACACCAAACAATATAGGGTTCTTGTTTGAGGAAATGTCAAACATGTCAAGTCAGAGTCAAAGTTATGGCACAAGAGAGCATCTTCTATTTAATAATATGGCTATGCTAAAATAATGCCACAACTATAGTGTGCATCCATGAGGATGACTTTTAGTTAAAAATATACAAATAATGTTTGTGAAAATGGTAGGATATTTTGTAAGTGTTACAAGGTATTAGACAAGGTACTAAAAAACATGAGGATTTGAAATGATACAAACTCAAAGATCATCTTGATCAAGGATATGTGCACTATGTTGAAATTTGTTTCATATTAATAGGTTCATACGCTGAATATTTTAGATTTGAGGATTGTGTGGCCTTCTAGGTATGCGTTAGAGAAAGAACTATATCTTATAAAAAGGGACAAGATGGGGTATTTGTTGTGGTATTTGTTAGTTCTTTTTAATTCATTACATAAACCAAGTTTAGAATGTCTTGTGAATTTTTTGAGTTGTTAGTGCTGGTTTGATTCCCAAAAATACAGTTATGTAGTGATTGTTTCAGGGATCTGTATTTCTAAAATGGACTCGTACAATAGTAAGATATGATCTTAGGTGACAATTCACATATGATGCATGGGTGTGTGTTGCAAAAAAGAACAGATTCAGTGGTGGTTAAAAAACATTTGCATTTAAATTTGTGGCAACTATTCTCAATGATAACTAATTTGTTGTTTATTATGATGAAGGCTTTATCTTCGATAATTGACACTACATGTTGTATAAACTTACATTTTTGGAATTTACTATCGTGAAAATTATGGAATTATTTTTACA
This sequence comes from Alisma plantago-aquatica, assembly GCA_963693085.1. NCBI lineage: Eukaryota > Viridiplantae > Streptophyta > Magnoliopsida > Alismatales > Alismataceae > Alisma > Alisma plantago-aquatica. Next base: position 1,394,229,768 of record OY856411.1, on the reverse strand, counting down.
TTGTACGTTGTAGAAATTTCTTAACTACTAAAATAAAATTTGACAGCCTCACTAGTTGCAACCTGAATATAGATTTAAAGAAAACATATGGATTTCCTTTACAAATTATCATTAAAAAAAGGAAACCTATATATACCACAACTAATACAACCATTCATCAATATCACACTATAACGAATAAAACAACTGATGCAATCAATTATTGACAACACACTATAATGAATACAACAAAATCCAAGTATTTAGTTTATTTTCAAATAAAGTTGAAATCCTTATTTCACTAGCATCATTACACAAGGAACTTAACATATATATTCAAGTATACCTAATATTATTTAGTATACCAACAAGTTGAAAACTATAAACTTCCCACAATAAATCCATAATAGACATTGCTATTTAAAAATGTGTTATTCCAACAGGTTGACAAATATCAATATCCCATACAAAATTCACAACAGTCATTACAATACAAAAATATGTCGTACTAAAAAAGTTGGCAAATATAAATTGAAGCATACAAAATAGTCAATGAATGTTATGAAAAATTCAACACAACCCTAATAAAATTCAAAAGGGATATTAATTCAGTTGCAACCTTACTGTAGACACCCCTCACACCTACCTTTGATGTAAATTTAAAGCTCCATGTTTCAACTATATCATCAACAATTATATTCAAACCATAATTGTGGCATATGAAATCGCAAAGAAAATTGTTTGTATGCGAGTGTCACATTATATAATTTGAAACTATTTGAGAGTCCTAAGTGACAAAATGTTCATTGTAAGTTCCAAGTGAATTCAACACTACCTGATAACAACTATTAAGAGGTCTTCAAATCAGGTTGCATCCCTATTATGAACATCCCATCCACAAAGTTTTGAAATAGATTTTATTCTTCTTGATGTGACTTTTACATCAACAATAATATTCTTTGCAATCCCATAATTGTTCCACTTGAAATTACATAGAAGATGGTTGTTGATGAGAGGGTCACATCATAGAATTAAAACTCCTTCATAGCCTAGTGAAACTACATGTTCACTACAAGTTCCACATAAGTTCAGCACAATCCTAATAACTTTTTGAGGAGGTGTCAAATTTAGTTATAACCCTACTATGAACATTCCATTGACAACCTTTATAGCATATTACAAGCTCCTTGATGTATTCTGTTATCAACGGTCATATTCATTGCAATCCCTAAATTGTTCCATCTAAAAGTGCAAAGAAAATGACTTTTGATGAGAAGGTCACATCAAAGAATTTGAAATCCTTTAGAGCCAAGTGAGACAAAACATCCATTGCAAGTATAACATAACACAATCACATTACTAGGAGGTAGTAAATTTAGCCTCAACCCTACTCTGAACAATTCACATACAAACATTTAAATCATATTTTAAGCTCCATGTTGTAACTCTATAATCTATTGTTGTATATTTTGCAATCCGAGAATTGTCCATCCAGAATCACAAAGAAAATGGATGTTGACAAGATGACCACACCACAAAATTTGAAACTCTCACAAATCCTAGTGAGACAAAAATGTTTATTGCAAGTTCCAACTGAATTCACCACAGCCCTAATAACATTCTGAGGATGTAGTAAATTTGGATGCATCCCTACTACGAACATCTCATACACCAACATAGATGCAGATTTCAAGCTCCCTATGTTGACTCCAAGTCGATTTGACTATACCCTTATTTTGATGATGACTAACCTTTCCACTTATTTGTCTCTAATGCCTCTACTTGAGTGATTTTAGATTAGGTAATATACACTCCAAATGCTTAAGCTTGTACATCCTAACTTGGAGAATAACAAGTCAAAATCAATGCAACCACACTTTTATGGAAAAGTGATCGGCCTTTTTCTCACGTATGGAAATGAACGCGGGACAAAGGAAGGAATAAAGATTTAAATTTATAACCCAAAACCTTCTAGGCCCCCGCAACTTTATTACGGGGTCGAAGTAGATATACGGGGTCGAACACAGGGACGTGGTGATGTTTAGGTCATCACAGATCTCGTTCTTTAGTCAGATAAGCCAAGATGATAGTCGATAAAAGTAAGTGCTAGAACTAGTCTAGTAGGTTGTCACGATATAAAACAAAACAAAGAAAAAAAAAACAAAACAGAGCTCGTGATTCTACTAAACAGAGAAAGAGAGTTCCTGGCTATGTAACCACAAACGGGGCAGTCTATGTACTCGTTCTCGGGCGTAGACAAGCCTCAAACACCTAAACAAGCATCTAGTACGTACAGTGGCATCTGTCCTATGGGGTTATCCCACTCGCTCTTGCGATGCGTGACTAAAACCATCAACAATATGTCAATGACCCTCTCTCGAGGAATGCCATATCAACACCTCAGAATACACTAAGTTCCCTCTCGGGTCTTAGGATATTCTGGGGTGTTAGGAATAGAATACCTTGGATCATCCTCCTCTCAATTTCAGATCCAAACTATCATCTCTTAGCTATTCCTGCAATGGATCTCTCGATACAGGTAGAAACAACAGTTCAAGTGAGTAAGAGATCAACCAAACTAGCAATCATAACTTGGAAAGAGAAAATAGAACATGCAACATACTAGATCTAATATGAATCTACTTACTTAAGGTAAAAGTATATAAACATGCCAAGATCGGGCTACATAGCCAAGAAGAAGCTAACTAGCCATAGACAAGCATAGTTGGCACCGAACAAAGATGGATAAATATCATTTGTATAAGAAACAAAGGAATGCAGTAGAATGAAGGAGAATAGGGAAGAGATATAGCCCGTAGAGGAGAGGTGGCTCTCGCTCCTCGACCTCTGTGCAAGTCGGATCTCTCCCCTTGTGTCTTCTCTTTGTCCCTCTGGACTCCTCGGCTCTCTCTCTCTAGACTGTATCGGGCAGACCGTATCAGGAAACCGTATCGGGCAACCGTATCGGGAAGATCGTATCGGGCAGACCGTATCGGGCAACCATATCGGGTAGACCGTATCAGACAACCGTATCGGGCAGATCGTATCGGGCAGACCGTATCGGGCAGTAGACTTTTGGGGAACTCGACACACTAGCTCCTTGGTCTAGGAACTATCTCTTGCCAAGTCCTCCCTTCGGTTCCTCCTTTTGCTCTGTAGGTTGGTAGCTACTATTTATAGGCAGCGAGTTGATGGGAGTTGTAGCTTTTATTGGTCCACGTGTCCTTCATCCGTGGCTTCGATCTTGAGGCATCAAGTGGGCCAATATGATTGTCACCCAAAGAGCGAGTCGGGCAGGGGGAGTGTCAGGCAGCTGTATCTGGCAGGCTGTATCGGGCAACCATATCGGGCAGACCGTATCGGGCAACTGTATCGGGCAGCCATATCAGCCAGACCATATCGGGCAGACCGTATCGGGCAACTGTATCGGGCAGCCATATCAGCCAGACCATATCGGGCACCCGTATCGGCCAGACCATATCGGGCAAGCGTATCGGGAAAACCGTATCGGCCAGACCATATCGGGCAGCCGTATCAGCCAGCTACTGGAATTCTTGTCTTTTCAGGTTAGGTACTTGAGAGTCCCAAAATTGGCTAGTTTCGGTGCCTATAAGTCAAAAAATGGCTAATTAGGTACATTATTGGCTATTTTTACTACTTTTATCTAATGCGAGACAAAAAGCATAAAACATGAACAAAAGAGTGCATATTAAGACTAAAATGGCACAAAACTATAGATAAAATGCATAGAAAATATGCGCTAATTTGGGTGTTATCAACTACCCCAATCTTAAAACTTGCTTGTCCTCAAGCAAGGTTGTGCTCAAAGAAAAAAAAGATAACATCCAAATTAAGCTTGTCAATAAATGCTAAGGTTAAGAAAAATAGTTTAAAACATCAATTCTCCTGATCCATGTCGTTTCAGAACAAACCCCCACCTGTCAGGCACAATCTTGCCAAAGCAAGATCAAAGAGTTTCCAGGCAAAATTAAGCGAATTCACTATAGCCTGTCGATACTCATGAGGGTTTAAATCATAATTATTAAACATGAAAGAATTGACACATAGGTGATCACACAGGTGATGAGCAATGAGCCATTACCATGAATCCATGTAAACCAATCTGGAACAACGCGCCTCTCACTTATTCATGTCCTTAGAAACAAAGAAAAAGACTCTAATGACTTCTGAGAATCTCGATCTGCATCAGATTGGTCCATGTAGTGAGCAACAGTCCCTACAGTCCAAACCAGTTGGTCTAAAGCAGTGAGACGAACTCCTCGTACTGCGCTCGAACCAACCCTGCTACTGAGATGATCTCATAGGTCACCTAAGGGTTCCTAATGACTCTCTAATGAGCTTTTGGAATGATACTACCAGGCACGACATACCCGCGTTTGTGAGTGCAGTCATACATCGGCTGGGCACCATCCTCAACTATCCTAAAAGAGAAAGCAACACTCATTTATTGTTCACGCTCAGGCTTTTATCATCTGCATTCTATTTGTAGGCTTGGGTGAGAACTATATAGATATTTTTGGGATTTTGTGGGCGGCCAAGCCTCTTTTGCATATTTTCATATTTTTCATCTTTTTGACTCAATCTAATGTGAGAAGGCACGTAGTCCATCAAGGAAAACACTTCATTTTGTTCATAGCTCAAAACTCATCATGATCCGCTTGACACCTATGTGAAAAGTTGGAATTATGATTCAAGAATCCTTAGAATAGAGGCAAGCTTGTGAAACTGCAGCTAGGATTCTTTAATCTTGTTTTATCTCATTCCAACGGTCCTTTACCATGGATTCACCATTCACAACATAGGTCAAGGAAATTTAGCTTTAATCCATGAAAAAGGGACATAACCTTAGATTTATTACCAAACTCAAGGAAAGAGTCAAAGAGCAAGTCAAGCAAGAGGTCAAGCAATTTTTAAGATGAAAATTGTTCATCTAGGCATAAAGTCAAGCATTTATCTATTAGGTTCTCACAATATAGCCATAATTGCAAAGCTAGAAAGATGAAAATTTTGAAAATTTAAGACTAAATGCAGGAAATAGACATGCATGCAAGAAGGGTGAAGAGAAATAAGGGAGAAGCCTACCACCCCAAGCTTAAAAATTTTGCTCGTCCTCGAGCAAGACTTTAAACTTGAAATAGTGAGGCAGGAATGCATGAGTTTAATGACATTTATTGAAGTTCTAAAGATGATGTATGGGTGCAAGGATATAAAAACAATTTAGAAGACAGAAACAAACTAACAAGATCATGAAAAAACAAAATTTATTGTAATAAAAGGGCGGGAGGGTGGGTAATAGAAAAGGGGGTGGTTGCCCCACGATACCGACACTAGGATCCCAAATCCTAAGTTTTGGGACTAGTGTCACCTGTGTCTTGCCGACGGGTTCCGCCACATAGTAGGAGTAGAATTGGCGGATGTGTTGGCCCTGCCGAGTCCGAAGAAGCAAAGTCCGGTGACTCGGTGAAGTCATCTTTGTGCTGGAAGTCTGCACTGGGATGAATTCTTTGGCATATCATCCTTAGGGTACCTTTCATTATATGAATCTTAAAATGAAGGTCCTGGGATGTCGACACAGGATGAGATAGATGAGAGAGGTTGTATGTCATCTTAAGGACTCATATCTTCTCTCTCCATCTCTGCACTTGAGGTTGGATGCTCAGATAAATCTTCATGTACTGTCTGAGTCATCCAATCATCTTCTGAGAAAAAAGTACCCCCTGAAGAATCTGTTTGTGGTTCTACCACCCCAAGCTTATAACCTGGTGTGGAGTCAGGGGTGTCTTCATGATCAACAACCATGTTGTGGTGAACCGTCCATCCCACCCCCTTGACGTCCACCAAGCCGTGTAAAGGTATGGTGGTGAATGATGGCTCGTGCTGCTCCAACTCGTCTTCGTTACTATACTCACTGCTCCATGTCGAGCAGTTGTCGTCGTCGTCGAACAAATTGTTCCAAACCATGGTTGGCGTACTGCTCAAAGCAAAATGACAAGTCTCAATATGAGAAATGTCACTCTGGTCTGGTTCAATATCTGACTCTGGTTCCTCAAACCCACCTTCTGGTTGTGAGGTCAATTGGCTTTTCGAGTCTTCATCATCGTCATCATGGACCCATTCATGTCTATGACTCATTTCTTCCATTGGTTCATCAGCTATGTCATCTGGATAGAATGAAGGGCTTCCCCAAGTGGGTTGGTCTTCACAAAAAAATCCTAGTGAATCCAGTTGATGGTCTGAATAGGATGATGGTGCATACTCCACTTCAGACCCAATGGAATGGTCTTGATGACTAACATATTTATTGTCTTGTGATGGCAGTTGTAACCGAATTGTAACCAAATTGATGAGCTCTTGGAGCCTCCCGCCTTGTTCAACATCTTTATCATGAAGTTACTGTACTTGAGCAGCAATGCTTTCGAGACCCATCGATTATGCCATGCACTTATAAGGGGAACCCACTGTATCAAACTGATGCTTTAGGATGAATCCTTATTCAACAGTTTGAAGTATACTACTACTGCGGTCTGCAGCCTCGGTGGCTACTTTGAGATGACGATCCTGCTCTTCTAGTAGTTGTTGCATTGGATCGACATCTTCTTGGAGATGAGGGGCTAAGGAGGTGAGTGCTTGAATACTTTCCCTAGCCAACTCCACTTCCTTAATCAGTTCTTGATCCCATGATAGCATGGGGATCGAGGGTTGACTTGCAGTATCCGTTGTTGGAATGTCGACATATGACGATGGTGGAGGTAAGTATAACTCGACTAGCTGTAGAGCACGACCTTCAATTATTTTCCAGCAGTCGGGACTGCGGAAAAACTCGAGAGGACAGGTGGACAAGATGACTTGTCTTGCGGAAGCAAGGTCCATGGCTGAAAAAGGTATGAGAAAAATAAAAGTGATTTAGTATATATGAACAAGTATGTGTAAAGCAAGAGGAAAACTATGCATGTATATACAAGTTTATAGTGACAGAACAAAAATCTACTAGGCGTGTAAATGTGGAAAACCACATCCCCGACAACGGCGCCAAAAGTTGATCGGCCTTTTTCTCGCGTCCGGAAATGAACGCGGGACAAAGGAAGGAATCAAGCTTTAAATTTATAACCCGAAACCTTCTAGGCCCCCGCAACTTTATTACGGGGTCGAAGTAGATATACGGGGTCGAACACAGGGACAGGGTGATGTTTAGGACGCCACAGATCTCATTCTTTAGTCAGATAAGCCAAGACGATAGTCGATAAAAGTAAGTACTAGAACTAGTCTTGCAGGTTGTCACGATATAAAACAAAACAAAGAAAAGAAAATAAAACAAAATAGAGCTCGTGATTCTACTAAACAGAGAAAGAGAGTTCCTAGCTATGTAACCACAAACGGGACAGTCTATGTACTCGTTCTCGGGCATAGACAACCCTCGAACACCTAAACAAGCATCTAGTACGTATAGTGGCGTCTGTCATGTGGGGTCGTCCCACTCGCTCTCGCGATGCGTAACTAAAACCATCAACAATATGTCAATGACCCTCTCTCGAGGAATGCCATATCAACACCTCAGAATACACTAAGTTCCCTCTCGGGTCTTAGGATATTCCGGGGTGTTAGGAATAGAATACCTTGGATCGTCCTCCTCTCAGGTTCAGATCCAAACTATCGTCTCTTAGCTATTCCTACAATGGATCTCTCGATACAGGAAGAAACAACAGTTCAAGCGAGTAAGAGATCAACCAAACTAGTAATCATAACTTGGAAAGAGAAAATAGAACATGCAACATACTAGATATGATATGAATCTACTTGCTTAAGGCAAAAGTATATAAACATGCTGAGATCAGGCTACATAGCCAAGAGGAGATAACTAGCCATAGACAAGCATAGCTGGAACCGAACAAAGATGGATAAACATCGTTTGTACAAGAAACAAAGGAATGCATTAGAATGAAGCAGAATAGGGAAGAGATATAGCCCGTAGAGGAGAGGTGACTCTCGCTCCTCGACCTCTGTGCAAGCCGGATCTCGCCCCTTGGGTCTTCTCTTTGTCCCTCTGGACTCCTCAGCTCTCTCTCTAGACCGTATCGGGCAACCGTATCGGGCAGACCGTATCGGGCAGATCGTATCGGGCAACCGTATCAGGCAGACCGTATCGGGAAACCGTATCGGGCAACCGTATCGGGCAGTAGACTTTTGGGCAACTCGAAACACTAGTTCCTTGGTCTAGGCACTAGCTCTTGCCAAGTCCTCCCTTCGGTTCCTCCTTTTGACCTGTAGGTTGGCAGCTGCTATTTATAGGCAGCGAGTTGATGGGAGTTGTAGCTTTTATTGGTCCACGTGTCCTTCATCTGTGGCTTTGATCTTGAGGCATCAGGTGGGCCAATATGATTGTCTCTCGAAGACCGTGTCAGGCAGGGGGAGTGTCAGAAAGCTGTATCGGGCAGGCTGTATCAGGCAACCATATCGGGCAGACTGTATCGGGCAAACGTATCGGGCAGCTATATCGGCCAGACCATATCGGGCAGCCGTATCGGCCAGACCGTATCGGGCAACCTTATCGGGCAGACCGTATCGGGCAACCGTATCGGGCAGACCGTATCGGCCAGACCATATCGGGCAGCCGTATCGGCCAGCTACTGGAATTCTTGTCTTTTCAGGTTCGGTACTTGAGAGTCCCAAAATTGGCTAGTTTCGGTGCCTGTAAGTCAAAAAATGGCTAATTAGCTACATTATTGGCTATGTAGCCCGATCTGGGCATGTTTATATACTTTTGCCTAAAGCAAGTAGATTCATATCAGATCTAGTATGTTGTATGTTCTATTTTCTCTTTCCAAGTTATGATTGCTAGTTTGGTTGATCTGTTACTCGCTTGAACTATTGTTTCTGCCTGTATCGAGAGATCCATTGTAGGAATAGCTAAGAGATGATAGTTTGGATCTAAACCTGAGAGGAGGACGATCCAATGTATTATATTCCTAACACCCCGGAATATCCTAAGACCCGAGAGGGAACTTAGTGTATTCTGAGGTGTTGATATGGCATTCCTCAAGAGAGGGTCATTGATATATTGTTGATGGTTTTAGTCACGCATCGCGAGAGCGAGTGGGACGACCCCATAGGACATACGCCACTGTATGTACTAGATGCTTGTTTAGGTGTTTGAGGCTTGTCTACGCCTGAGAACGAGTACATAGACTGCCCCGTTTGTGGTTACATAGCCAGGAACTCTCTTTCTCTGTTTAGTAGAATCACGAGCTCTGTTTTATTTTGTTTTCTTTTCTTTGTTTTGTTTTATATCGTGACAACCTGCTAGACTAGTTCTAGTACTTACTTTTATCGACTATCGTCTTGGCTTATCTGACTAAAGAACGAGATCTGTGGCGTCCTAAACATCACCACGTCCCTGTGTTCGACCCCGTATATCTACTTCGACCCCATAATAAAGTTGCAGGGGCCTAGAAGGTTTCAGGTTATAAATTTAAAGCTTGATTCCTTCCTTTATCCTGCGTTCATTTCCGGATGCGAGAAAAAGGCCGATCAAATTTTGTCGCCATTGTCGGGGACCGTATCGGCCAGACCGTATCGGGCAACCGTATTGAGCAGACTGTATCGTCCAGACCATATCGGGCAGCCGTATCGGCCATCTACTAGAATTCTTGTCTTTTCAGGTTCGGTACTTGAGAGTCCCAAAATTGGCTAGTTTCGGTGCCTGTAAGTCAAAAAATGGCTAATTAGCTAGATTATTGGCTATTTTTACTACTTTTATCTAATGCGAGGCAAAAAGCATAAAACATGAACAAAAGAGTGCATATTAAGACTAAAATGGCACATAACTATAGATAAAATGCATAGAAATATGTGCTAATTTGGGTGTTATCAAAAAGGCCTCAAATCCATCGAATCATGTTGTAAATAACTTGTAATGATTGTATGACTTGTAATTAAGCTTTGAAAAAATCAAGAAAATCATTTCCTAATCACTTTTATGGTACTTTCCAAAATTCCTTACATGCACTTTTAGCGGTCGAGTATCACTCACATGAAATTCCACTAACAACCCTGTGTGGGTCTTGGTACCTACCAGGGGTAGTTGAGTTTTCCCAAGACAAACTCGATCGACACCCATACACTGGAAAATCAATGTTAAGTTGTCAACTAAGTTTTATCTATGACAAACTTGACTGACAATTCAAAATTGATTTTTCACATAGTACTATTGGTCGAGTTACCTTTATTGAAACTCGACTTGCCGCACGGTACTAAATGTGCAGATAAAGTATTTCTAACCATAAAAGTGTTGCAAAATGCATAAAAATATATGTTGCAGTACCCCAAATGATTATAATTCATCCTTAAGTGTCTCTATTTTCTAGTAGGCAACTTCAACTATAAAGGACCACTTGGGCTTCATCTCATGGTTATCTAAGCACTATGAAGGTCCCTACATTATAGTTGAGTGCCTTCAAGATCCTCCTTCCACTCTTAATCTCTATCAGAGCTAGTCCTACATGTATATCTTGTGAGGCTCCCACTTCCTCCATCCCCCAATTTCTCTTTCTACCATGAAGATAAAGGCTCTCTCTTGGCTAAGAGAGGTGAAGAAGAAGAAGGGAAGGAGTCCCTTGGTGAAAGCTTCTCCTTGGTCAAGGTGAAGTCAAAGGCAGAAGATCCAAGTCAAGAGTGGGTAATTTCTTGAAGGCGGAAGACTTGTTGTAAAAGTAGATAAGTCATTGATGAAGGAGGAAGACTCATTGCAAGAGTGGGTAAGTCCTTGGCAAGATATAAGACTCTTGGTCATGGATAGGTAATTCCTTTATAAGGTTATTGGATCCCTTATCCTCAAAGGGAAGGCTAAGTATCCCTGTCTTAGAAAAGGAAGGTCTTATGTTATAACTCTTATAATGGAATATAAGGAGTGAGACATGGTTGAAAAATCCTAAAAGTTGACCTCTCTAGGTAGTGGATGTACATCTCCTAGTTTGTAGTTTGGAACCACTATACATATCTTGTGTTACTTGTACTTGTTCAATATCTGTCATACTTGCTATGTCTGTTTAGTTTCACTCAATATCATATAAGGAACCTTATCTTGTGATATACTTTGAAGGTTTAATGAATTTGGTTTAAGTGTTTATAGCTCTATCATCCCCTATAGAGTCCATCACTAATCCAACACCATAATGTGACTCTATGATCAATGCTCATATTCATTGAAATCCCAGAATTTGTAAATATGAAATTGGAAAGAAAATGGTTGTTTATGAGAGGTTCACATCACATAAGTAGAAAGTCCTTCATTTCCAACTGAGAAAAAATGTATATTGCAAGTTGCAATTAATTTCAACAAACCCTATAACATTCTTAGGAGGAAGTAGTTTCAGCTGAATCCCTAAAAGAAACTTCTAAAATACTAATATTTGAAGTAGATTTCAAACTCCATGATGTGACTCAATCATCATTCCTCTTATTTTTTTAATCCCTATCATTCCATCTAAAACAAAAAAGAAAATGGATGTTCACAAAAGGTCACATTATAGGTTTGAAACTCCTTCAGAGCCTAGTGAGACAAATAGGTTCATTGAAACTTTCAACCAAATTTAACATAAATAACACTTTGAAGAGGTAGTAACCTCATTTGCAATCCTACTATGAACATCCCACACATTAATCTTTGAATCTCTCTGATGTGACTGTCATAAATGGTTATATTTTGTGCAATCTCAAAAGTGCTCCGTATGAAATTGCAAAGAAATGGATATTAACATGAGGATCACATTATAGAATTTAAAAATCCTGCATAGCCTAGTGAGAAAAAAAGTTCACTACAAGTTCCAGCTGAATACAAACCAATCCTAATAACTTTCTAAGGAGGTAGTAAATTCAGTTGTAGTCCTACTTTTAACAACCTAAACACCAACCTTTGAAGTATATTTCAAGATCCATCATGTGTATTTGTCATAAATGGTCATATTCTTTGCAATCCTAGAGTTGTTCCATCTGAAATCACATATAAAATTTCTATTGTTGATTGGGTCACACCATAGAATTCAAAAGTCCTTCAGATCCTAGAGACAAAATGTTGTGTGCAAATTCAAATGAAATTGTAACGTAACCATGGTAACATTCTGAAGAGGTAGTAAATTTATTTGCAATGTATTTTGAGTTCATACCAAGACATATAATTTTGTAAGAAAAAATGAGTGGCATGGTGCAAGTTCACAACCAAATATATAAACTCAATTCCAAGAATATGGTAAATTCTATTATAAATTTCACATCAATATATATATTCGCATAAAGAAAACAATGACATGTTTTAAACAATGTGCTATACCAACAAGTTGAGATGTCATTTAACATTCACTTGAATATGGATATTAGAGTATATATACATCACAACACTACTAAATTTTTAAGTGTGACATTGACAATAATCATACTAAAAATAAGTAAAGGTTCATTATTTTTTCAAGCCTGCCTCGATCATTATGATGGAATGAGAGTCACTTTGAATCCTAAATCAATACTGATTGTAGATAGTTTTAGGGAATTTCATGCCGAGTGATAACACCAAAATTTAGGCATTAATACTAAGTAATTAACTACCGTTTTGTGCACATTATAGCCTTCAAATGCTCAAATAATTCTAGATACGTAGCTTTGCGTTGTATACGAGCTATGAAGGGATGATGGATATAAAGTTGGATATGATCAAGGCTTATGATAGGGTGGAATGGAACTTCCTAGATACTTTTATGGAGAAACTAGGCTTACCTAATTGCCAAAAAAGAAAAGTTGGCGAATGCATATCTACAATTTTACATTCTTTCAACATCAATGGTGCAAGGAGGAGATCTGTCAAACCAACAAGAGGACTATGGAAAGGTGACCCAATCTCTACATATCTTTTCCTTTTTTTTGTAAGTGTTTTCCTCCTCTATCCATATTGCAACTTGTGCAAATCTAGTACACAGGGTTCAGGAAAGTAGGCACGTTCCCTTTTCCTTGCACCTTCTTTTTTCAATTACACTATTCTCAAAACCGATTACCGACGAGTGCTCCTATTTAGATGGTATCATCGGCAAATATGAGAGAACATATGTCTAGAAAATTAACTATGATAATTTGGAATTCTTGTTCACTAGACATTGATGATGGATGGTGACAAGAAATCAAAGAATACTTAATATGATAGAGGTGGACCAACATGAGAAATACCTGGGTCTCCCTAAGGAAATGGAGAGGTCCAAAAAAGGTATATTCACCACCATCAAAGATAGGATAATGAAAATACTTCAAGAATGAAAAGATAAACTTCTATCAAGACCGAGAAAGGAGGCACGTATCAAGGAGGTGATCAAAGCTATATCGACATATTTTGTGAGCATATTCAAAATAATAGATGACATACTTTACAAGATTAGAAGTATGATATCATGGTTTTGGTGGGTGTCAAAGAATAAAGGAAAATATAGTGGAAGAAATGGGGGACTGTGCGATCCAAAAAGGAGAGGAGATCTAGTCTTCAAGGATCTTAAAGCGTTCAACCAATCAATGTCAAGGAAACATGAATGAAAATTAGCTGTAACAAATCAAAACTTAGAATCTTACCCTATTCCATGATTACAAATCTAGTAAGATTTGGTTTCTTAGATTTGACCAAACAAGGATAAAAATATAAAAAAAACATTTTCATAATGACTTAATTATGTGCCAATATGTGATAAAATCATGAAATATGTTACATTATTTCCTTTACTAACATAATGACTAAATAAAAATGAATAATATGCTTTGAAGTAATGATCGGTAATTCCATGTTCATAAATATTAATAATGTTCTATTTTTAAATAAATATGAAATTAATGGATTAAATATGTAAAATAAGTAAAATATAGAATTTCATGCAAAATAATAATAATAATAATAATAATAATAATAATAATAATAATATGTAGATCTTTTAAAAATGTATTGAATATAATAAGACTCAATTGAGTGGATGTATATAATATAGGTATAGTGTTTTGATAAACTTAATGGTAATAAGCCAAACATTCTAATGGTGCCATAACTCATAAAAGGGAATTTTAAAAGTAAAGTATAATGGAAAAAATATGTTCCTTGGGTCCCAATTGCCTTGGGTGGCAAGTTTCACATTGTTTGCATAATGATAACTATTTTAATTCTAATTATAAAAGAAAATAAAAGTAGGATATAAATGTGTTAAATAAATTAATAAATAACTTAAATAGTAGAAATAAATCCCAATTTTGAAATCTACATACCAAAATTAGTTTATATGTGAATTTACAAAATATTTGGACAATCTTATTTATCCTAGTGTAGTTTACGAGAGAGAATGTATATTAAATCCCAAATATTAAACAAAATGCTAAACAACCACAACATGAAGAATTAATTGTAAAATCATTTTCCTCATGTTCAATTTTTCTTGTAGTCTAAGTTTGACATCGTTTAGGAGTTTCTAGATGCTTCAAATTCCTTAATAAAAGAAAATGAAAGTTAAGGCAAAAAATATTGAATTTATTATTAGAAAGAAAATATATAATATATTAAATGAATAATGTAAGCCAACTTGTATGGATTGTAATTAAGAAAATTGTTGTGTAACATAATGAGAAACAATGTTGTAGATGCATGTAAATATTATCATAAAAGAAATAAAATCCGAAATTTATTTTAGAAACAGACTAATTAATACATATGTAAAGAATAGCATCACACTCGTATGTACTGAATATTTAGATGTAAAATGTTAGTAGTAAAAATTAGTAATAGAATACAATTTCCCCTCTTGTATTATCTCTAGAGGATGTTACTAATATCATTGGAAACAATTAACATGAACTAAGTTACTATTGTTCAAAAGAAATTAGAAATAAACATAGTTGAGGATAATTGAAGAGAAATTGAGGAATTTAAGTAAATAGAAGATATTCTTTATTTCTCTCATGAGTGGATAATTGTGAAAGGATCATAAATACCCAATATAGTAACTCAATGTACACCACATAAATATTCATTTTAACATTGCTAAACATTCATGTATGTGAAATAATCCACTATACAATTTTTAAACAAAAATGTAATGTCAAATTTAGTTCTCATTTATTAATGGTCCAATTGTCAAAATCCATTTTAGTTGGACAATACTAGTATTCATAAAGAAATTATATAATAAATTAATGCTAAAGGGATTCAAATAAAGTAAATGACATATTGAACATTCTAAAAATGAAAACTAATGTACAACTTGAATTATACATGTCTTAATTAACCTATGCATCAAAATTTGTTTTTTTTACCCTCAAATAAATTTAAAAAGAGAATATACAATTGGAAACACTAATTCTTAATTGTTTAATTTAATAAATTTTGTTTGATATGGTTTCTAATTTTTGTCCTATCATATTTTGTTTTCCCATTCCTATTCCTATTTGGTAATCTCTTTCTTCCAATTCCCTCTTTCCCTCTCCCTTCCTCTTTTTACTTTATGAACCTTTTCTTGCTTTTTTCTGCATCCCTCCAATGATATTCACATTTTGATTTAGTTATTTTTCTCCCTTATCTTTTTGTAATATCCTATTTGACTAGTTGATGATAATAATATATATACCCCAAGATATGTGCTCTCTGAATTATAAACAGTGATTACCCTCTACTACCATTCCTTTCGCCAAAGAAACCCATATATGTTATCCTATAAAAAATCCGTTCAAGGCTTGTTTTGTCTCTAATACACCTTTCTATATCTGATTATCATCAACCATTAACTCTTCACAACATTGGGTCTCGAACCCTCTCACCCCATAAATCATCATGACAGGCTTCGACAGAGGCCCACAATGCTTTTCGTATATCATATTTCTTGATCATACAGTGTGCTTGGGACTGAGATGAAATTGGGATTTTAACCTTCGAAACATGTAAACTCTACCTGAGGTATGTGCATCTTTCCCATTTTTCAAGGCAATACTATGTTCACCAACAAATTTCCCATATGAGGCATTCTTGGTTAAACTTGTTCGTCTTTAAAGATACCTTATTATTTCCTAGCTTCTTTCTAATTTATAGTTGATACCATGAGATTCTACTATTGAGGGCCATCTGTCTTATTTATTGAAATAATATCATTATTTTATTTGAATCATATTGATGATAACTTAAATCATATCATGCTTTTATATCATGTGTGTGTGCAAATAAACTAGGTTTATTTATAGTAGCATGTACATATGTACTTACCATAATTTTTGGGTGCGCCTTTCCACCCCGAGGCTACTTTTCTACTCATATTATATATATATGTATATATATATATATATATTGGGTGTGTCTTTTTGCTGAGGGTGCACCTTTCCACCCGACTTAGGCTTTAGATTTATGGGTCTTGATCCTATATAAATAAAAGTGGTTTAATTATTTACATGCATTGTTTAAGAATTATTATTATTGTTGTATAACAATATTTTCTTTCAGTCAATCATCTCCTTTATTATAATGCCTCATCTTTTGTTTTGTTAAATTTTCTTAGAACTTTTTTTGAACATCTCCTTTCTTTGAAATTCAGCCTTTGTTTTTCTCTATCTTAAGTATTGCCTAGTTGTTTTAACTGCACATACTCAGTTTTCACTGACATCCTTTTCTTTTGTTTTTCTTTTCCTAGGTGTTGTTTTTCAACCCACACAGAGTTAGCACAACTTGAGATTTAGGGCGAAGAGGACATAGCTCAGGACCAAGTGCTAGGATGAGTTCCAAGATAGGAAGGTCGTTCACCACAATATGATCGGAATCATTAGATTCATAGTTTACACTTAGCCTATAAGGCCCAATGTTAAGATGAACAATGAATTTATGTAATAGTTAAAACATTTATATTCCATTGCCACAAACTATGTTTCCATACTCATCTATTTGAGAAAAAATTTGCACTCCTTTTGGTCATATTTGAGTTCATGGGGTTATATGCAAATTATTTTCTTGAATTAAGTAAGGAGTGCCCCCTACCGGGTCCCACTCTTTACATTAGCCACCAACCCAAACATGCTATCCAGAAGAGTTCTAAAGGACAAATATTACAAGAATAAGGATGTCTGAAAAGAACGGATAGGAGGGAATCTAAGTTACATACAATGCAACATTTATGGAGCTATACAGTAAACTTCATAAAGGTAAGACTGGCGGGTTGGCAGTGGGACACATGTGAATATTTTTAGTGACAAAAGGGTCCAAGCATGACAATATTGACAAAGATATATGTGTAGGATAGGGAGGATGGACCAAGGTTAGTTTCCAAATGACTGATCAAGCTTTATGAGGATGGAATGACAATAATGTGGTGAACATGTTCCCCTTCCCTAGGTGGCCGAGAAGATCCTAGTCATTCCAATGTACCCAAAAATGAAGAAGAGAAATTAAATTGGGTGCCAACCCTAAATGAAACTATTTAGTCTGATCAACATAAATGTGTCTCAAGATGAACAATGGTGTACTAGGTAATGAGGAAGATGAAGATTGGAGAAGATTTTGGAAGAAGAAATGGCCACCAAAGATCATATACTTAATGTGGTAACTATGAAATGACAAGCAAGATGTACCAAAGACAAGTCCATTCAAATGATATGTGCAAAGGATGTGGGAAAGAGAAAGAGGATGCTATCCATGTCATCTTCAGCTGTGAGTTAGCCTAACTAGAATGGACATGCAGCGACGTGGGCATGTCAGAGTTTTCTCAAGACCTACAAGACACAAAGACCTTTCTTCACCACTTGGTTGGAGTTACATGATGAGAAGAAGATGGAAGAGTGGGCTAGTATATGATGTGTGGCCTGGACATCAAGAAACAAACATATATTTGATGATAGGCCTACCTTAATCCCAACACTAGTAGTAGGATTTGGGAACCTAGTGTAAGACTATGCCAACTACTTCGGAGCAGGTAAAGCTCCATCACTGGAACAAACTACTAGAAGACGAAACCTTAAAAAAAACTGCCAAAATAGACCCCGAGGATCAACAATAGTGATGCCTTCAACTTACATGCACTAGTAGGCTTGGGAGGGGGGTTGGAAAGACAACAATGGAAAGGTCAGGAACTGGTGAGGAAGGTTCTTGTTGTGAGGGCTTCGACTCTTTGGGCGGAGTGATTAGCAATACTAGAAGTAATGCAACTGTCGTTGCAGATGGGACTCCAAGTAGTATAATTTGAAATAGATAACCTTATAGTAGTGACGTGGGATTTTTATCGCACTAACAAACTCACTCAGGGTTGAAATCCCTGAGCTTTTACCTAAACCAAAGTGCAATAATACCACCCGCAAGCGGACGAGTCTTATCGTAGTATAGTTAAGGATCGAACCCAAAGGACAACATTTTTAAGAATCCTTGTCAGTCGAATCTAGCTCAAGTAAAATTAATATTTAGAACGATTGGTTGATTTGAGGTTAGTTAAACTAATTGCAAGAAAGCAAAAGCTGAATTAAAGTTGGATTTAGATCAATGATATGGATCGCTGGGATGGTATCGAGTTTCACCACCGCTACACGCGCAAACACATTCAATCACGAACAATCCAGGCAAGATATATCAATCCAAACAGGGCTGCTGCAGAACCCTCTGTAAGGGCGTTAGGTTCGCGTAAGAATCACCGTAGGCATCAGATGTCTCGTCACCAACCGGATCACTTACTTACAGCTCCAAAGGAATCCCATTCTATTTCTAGTTTGGGATTCAACCACATTAATCGATAAGCAAGCAGGTGATAGATCGACAAACTAACATCGATGATAAACAAAGACGATACAAAATCCAACTAAGGCTGTGGTCCTCCCTGAGGGATGTTTAGACCAAATAAGCGTCACCGTAGGCTAGATGTCTCATCCCCTAACGGATCATACACTTACAACCTCAAGGAATCTTCTCAAAAGTTCTCGTCAAAGAGTCGAACTTGTAAACTGCCATCCCATCCCATATAAAGAAGATTTCACAATAAAGGACGGAACAAGATGAAAGCAAGTAGATAATCAACTACAAACGTACCAACTAACAACGAAATGGAAAGTTATATACATTGCCATAGAGAGTTTAATAAAAGAACATGATTTACATGGGCAGGGGGGCTAATCCCCGCACCCCAGTGAAAGGGTACTACTCGCTCATGATGCGAGAAACAAGAAGAATGAGAAAGAGAGAGAAATCCACCATGAACTCAGTGTAGAAGGTAGTCGCAGCTCGGTGAAGAAGAAACGACCTTATACGTCATGTCGGAGCAGATCTGGATGCAAACGGGGGATGCCAAGACAGACCAGACAGTCTCCCCCACTCCGCATTCCTTCTCTCCTCAGCCTCCTTGGTTGCAGCACGGGTAGTAGGTGGAATGAAACTGGTGTGGATGGCACTGGATCTGGATCGGACCTGTGTACAGGCAGCCTATCGGCATCCCAGAACCGATAACAAAATAAGGACCATACTGGTCCTATTTATAGGCACTCGTCAGGTCCTCACCCTTTTGGTGTGATTTTAGTCCAAACGGTTTGCTAAATATGTATTTTATACGGTCTGGAAACTCCATGTGGTTTACATGCACTCTAATCCAAACGGTCCTCGCGTGGCTGCATGTCTAAACAGTTTCATCGGTTTATTCAGTTTACACGCAACTGAGCGAACAGTCTTTACATTGCTTTTCTCATGCAAACGGTCTACACGACCTTCAAACGGTCTTGACATTTGTAGCAAACGGTCTACATGCATGTGCCCATACGGTCCAGCTCCATTCGGTTTTGGAAATTCAAACGGTCTCACAGACCGAATCTCTTCAAATGGTCTCACAGACCGAATTTCTTCAAATGGTCTCGCAGACCGAATCTCTTCAAACGGTCTCGCAGACCGAATTTATTCAAACGGTCTCGCAGACCGAATCTCTTCATACGGTCTCACAGACTGAATTTCTTCAAACGGTCTCGCAGACCGAATCTCTTCAAACGGTCTCGCAGACCGAATTTCTTCAAACGGTCTCGTAGACCAAATCTCTTCAAATGGTCTTGCAGACCGAATTTCTTTAAATGGTCTTGGGGTGAGCATGTCCATTCGGTCTCAAGACTGTATGGACAAAATCAAATGGTGAGACCGAATGGTTGAAACCGAATGGTGAGACCGTATGGACGAAACCGAATGGTGAGACCGAATGGTTGAAGCCGAATGGTTGGAACTGAATGGTGAGTGAAGGTGGGTCCCAGCTGGTTGTTCAAACTTATCAATACCTGCATTAAATCAACATAAATTCAGTTAAAACTTTGATAATCGAATCAATTAAGTAATTTTTGCACATTATGATACATTTTGATATTTAATGAGTGAAATTTGATGTGTTGAGTTGAATTCGACCCAATATGGTATTTGAATTTCATGATGAATATGCATTCATCAAAATACCCCGAACTTAAACGTTGCTCGTCCTCGAGTAACACAAAATCTGAAACAGTCACCAAATGAATACTTTCAATCCATGTGATTACTTCATCTTCACATCACGAATATTTTCTTTCTGCTCAATATGACCCAGTATCTCAATCTCCTGAGACCACAAAACACATCTTACCATATCTTCGTTCCTGAGTTCGTTTTCCAAAATCACTTCCTCCCCACTTTTTCCAACAACAAGCATGTCAAAAACTTTTGTAAGAGTCTAGAGACACCCGAAGAACAACAAGTGTGCATTTGATCTGACACTGGTATTTTTCAGGATAGGGTGGGCATTCATTGTGCCATTAGGTAGACAAATGGAGTGAATGGTTGTATGGAAGGAAGAAATAAATCTCTCCTCTATTCGACTCGAGATTTTTGTTTATTTGCTTTGCAATTTCATTTATTGCTTTTTGGTTAAATCTCTCATCTATTCGACTCGAGATTGCATTTCTTTTTGTGTGCGCTCTAGCATCTTTTTGTTTACAGATCTCTCCTCTATTCGACTTGAGATTGCATATTTGGTGGTACGCCCCTGTTTATTTGTTAGGGGTATGGAAGAAGAAGATATAGAGGGAAGTGGCGTGCCACCCCGAACTTAGGGTTTGGCTATTTTGTTTCTTTTTGATGGATGGAGGGGTACAAAGATGATAGAAGAAGTGTAGAAGAGAGTTCAGATCAGAATGCAACTTGATTTACAATACAATGCACTGGGTTGTTCTCTTTATCATACTTTGCTCAAATAATTACCTAATGAGGATCTGGTGGGGATTCCATGTTATTGTTCCACTAGTCAGTTAGGAAGCACGACGTGTTTGATCCCTATCAGTTTGATAGACACTTATCAATTTTGTAAAAGTATCATGATGTTAGGAATCATAAGCTTCACAAGATGATTTCAATCGAAAAGGCTTTGTTTCAAAAAGTGGTCCTTTTGAGGATTTACTTCGAATAAGGAGGATATAACGATTAAAAATGCATAGCAGGTTAGAGAGTGACTTTTAATGAAACTAGGAAATGTAAAAAATTCATCAAGTATCTGTTCAAATTCTTTGAAAGCTTTAAAACTTTAAAATTTTGAAAATTTATTTGAAAATTTTGAAAAATTTTGGTAAAAAATGTGGCGATGAAAATCTAAGAATGATTTAGATGGGTGAAGGTGGAAAGTAATATACATACCACCCACCCTCCACCCCGAACTTAGAGATTTGCTCGTTCTGAGAAAACCCTAAAAGGTGTCCCAAGTCAATAAGGAGTTGTTTGGGATATGCTTGTGACATTTAGACATTATACATGTTTTCAGGATCAATGTTTGCTTGATTGTTTGATTGGCTTGCTTGATTGGACATCTAGTTGGATTTGGATAAATTGTTGCTTGAGATCTCCAAGACAGGTATGTGGTTACGATTATGAATAACCGCTTTAGTTTCCCGATGGATTCTCGGATGTTTAATCGCATTGAATGCAACTAAAACTGTTGAATGTTTATTTATTTCTTGCAACTATAAAGTGACTACGATTATCACATAAGATAGGTGCCTACTAGCTCAGATCCTGGTCCCCTCTGTGTTGTAATGGCTGACCTAGTACATGGCTACCTAGAGGGTAGGTCCATCAGGTCATGAAAGTCTTTGGCTGCCTAGATGGTAGGTCCATCAAGTCACCTTTATAGAGGTACCATATAAGTCCTTACAGGGACAACACAGAGTTGTGGATAGGTATGGATTGAGTAGTTTGGCTTAAAACATAATATTGATTGTTAAATAATTAATTGAGTGATTACATTGTTACCATAGTTGCATATTATTTGTTTCCCCCCACATACCAGCTACGACTGACCGACATTTTGTTTGTCGGCGTTTTAGGTACAATGAAAAGAACAAACAGTAAAGTGGCACATGTGATACTAAATGAGAATTAAAGTGCAAAGGAGGATTAGATTGATTAGTATCGGTGTGAATAGAAGTTTAGAGATCCGAGTTTTCAAAAGGTATGCAAAAATTTATTTTATTACCATTTTCAGTATAGTGTGTTAGAATTTAATAATTCTTTATGGTTATATGTTGAACATTTGATCCGGGATTAATGGGTGCGGCTTCAACCTCTTGGTCTCCCTTAATTGGGGGTTATCGGGAGGTGGGGTCGTAACAGATGAGGCCCGCTGGTGGTTTCTCGGTGGATATATAGGGGTTTGTAGGTTGGAAAAGCATTGCAAATTGGTGGTAAAATGGGCTTTGGGCATTTTCATGTTGGTGAAGGAAAGATAAAAAAATTAGGGATAGAAAGGATCAGGAGAGAGTGAGAAGAATATAATGGAGGAACAATTAAGTAAAATGGTTGAGAAACGAGTGAGATTCATGGAGAAGGAAATCGGGGTCACTATTCACACCGAACTCGGCCTCCTACCCAAGGAAGGAGATGGCCTACATGCCATCAAATCTAAAACCAATGACAATGATAGAACACCAGACAAAATAAATCAAAAAATCCTTAACCAAATCGAAATCAATCAAAGTGATGCATTAAATCATTTCTCTTTTCTCTCTCTTCATTTGAGGGTGCAAAGAAACACCTAATTGAATGAAATTTGACATGTAGCCTACTCAGGACATGTAATCCAAATATGACATTAGATTTTGCTTTTGAGGACTTAAATATTTTATTTAATTCTTTTAAAGTAATTCCTATATTCTCTTTCCTAAGCATTAGAGACTTCTGGAATTACCCAATTTTCATGAAATTTCACCCTGAAGAAAAATTAAACATATAGAACACAAATTTGTGATTAATTTTATCCTTTGAAGTTATTTATCACATTATTTACTATTTTTGGATTTTACATACTTTCTCTCTCCTAATATACACACGAACATTAAAGATTATCCTAATTGCATGAAAATTTACCCAAATGTTACTTTTAATATGTAGATCATGACTCTAAGATTAGTTGCCACTTTTGGAGTCATTTAGTGACTTATGTTATATTTTGGTGAAAACTCACATTTTCATTTCTAAATAAAATAGATATAGTTATTATTATACCAAAATTGTGAAACTTGGCCTCCAATCTACATCAAATCCAAAGAATTTGAATCTATATTTATTTTTATCCCATTAGTCTTCCCTTTGTGAGTTTTAGCCCATTATCCATTATTACCACTATTTCTCATATTAAATCATTAAATGCCATATTAACATGTTAAGAGCTTTATTACTTATTCCTTTTTCTCTTCCTTGCTCTAGAAAGCTAAGGTAAGTTCTAGAACGAATTTATTTTATCAACATCCCACTTAAGTGGTAAATTTGCATCTTAGACCCTGATTGAAACATTCACTGAGGTATTTGTCCATAAACTCATATATTGGCATGAATATTGATCAAATACACTCCAAACCACTAATAATTCCACAAATGCAACATCAAGGACAAAAAGGATAGAAATGATAGAAAAATCTTAGGAAAAGGGTCAAATTGAGAATATACCCAGATTTCATAGCGTTACATGTTAATCCCAAAAAATCCTCTTTTTGTTGTTCTTAAAAACTTGCAATGAACAAAGAAGAAACTAAAGGAATGTTCCAAGGACAAGGTGAATCTACCTAATATGTTCAAAATTGATAAAGGTGAATATGAGGAGGTTGTTCTAAGATTGCAATGTGTGCCATTGTTACAATCCTCTATTGATGAAGATATATTGAAGGAGAGAATATTGAGAGATATGAAGAAATTTAACAAGATGTTTATGTGGTAGTTAAGTACAGGATGAGATGGATCCATGAAAGTGATAGAAATACCATAGTGTACCATACTGTTGTCTAGAAGAAAGGAATTAGCGAAACAATACACGAATTTGTGAACGTTGAGGTGTAGGTTGTTAATAGCCACGTCGAGGTACGTAAACACTCAATCAATTTCTTCAACAACATGTATAACAAGGAGTATCAAAATCAAAATAGTGAGAGGTTCAATCTTCATCAAAGGGTCACCGATGAGATTATGTTGAACTATGTAAGGAGGCTACCAAAGGGGAGATTTGAGATGTAGCTTATTCACCCATCTAAGGTGCCCAAATTAGATGAATTTAATTGTAAATTTTTCTAATGTATGTGGAAAACCATTAAAGGCAATGTTGATGACTCAGTTAAGTGGTTCATTTATGGTGGCAACATGGTGAGAGTTGTAAATCACAACTTTATCAAGTTAATCTTGAAGATGGAAGAACACTATTATATTTATAGATTTTGGACCACTTGCTTGTTGTTCTATGTTGTATAAGGTTATATCCAAGTTTCTTACTAGTAGACTTAAACCAATTCTGTGACACCCCGATCTCACAATTTCCTCAATCATGAGATTATGGCATAAGATAGGATTTATATGTAATACAAAGAACACCCTTAACTTTTTCTTTTCTTTTCTTTTCTTGTTTTCCCGCATTGAATCACATAACATATTAACAATGGAATCTGAACATTTCTTTTTACAAATCAGACTTCAATAGTAAAGATACATGTATAAGCATTCACGATGTCTTTCACACAATATGCACATGAAACTTGCTAAATAGCATACATATCAAAGAGAAACAATATTACACATTGTAATTACAACTCTCTCTCTTATCTCTTACGGAGGACCTAGAGTGACAAGGACCGACTGACTCAACTAATCTCATACTTGACTCCTGTGGCAGGTCTACACTGAAGCTCTGACTATCTCCAAGTCCACGCGGTTAACCCTAAAAATGTTTGAGTAGAGGGGTGAGCCTACTCGCTCAGTGAATGAATACTTCATGGAAACAGACTAATGCACTAATGTGGTCAAAGATATAATTTGAGTAAATGATGTGAAATTTAACAACAATAAATACTACACTGAGCAGTTCTAAAACATTATAATTGAAATAGCAAAGAAAATAAATATTGCATCCAAAGAATAACTACTAGAAAACTATGCTCTAGTCTTTCTTAACTCTTTCATTTATAAGGAACTCTGTGAACCTATATGATCATATTTTAGATTATGCCCTAAATATATGCAGTGTACTCTGCATATAAAGATCCGCAGCAAATTCATGCTACGACCCCACCGTACAAGACTTAGCGACACACCCGGGAAATGCTAAGTCTGACATCAGCCCTGCTCTGCTACAGGACCCCTGGCTCCCCGGCCAGAAACATAGGCTCTACGGCCTGAAAGCACTACTCTGAGTGCACCCGACTTCTCCTTAAACCTGAGTACACCGGCGGAGAGTCACAGGGTTACCTTCGTGACACAAGTACGAATGGTGTTAGATAACCAAGTTTTATTTTCTTTTTCCCAGTGCCATCGGGACACAAGCACGATTGTTGTTAGACACTGCTTTTCTTTTTCCTCGTTTGTCCGTGACACAAGCACGGATGATGTTGCAACACGAGTTTCACCCCTAAGAAACAGACCTTCTTTTAGGGGTTCTACGGTGTTAGGGCACCTATGTCTATACTTGATTAACAAATAAATAATTAAACAGGAAAAACACATTTCATACTTATTTCACATTCCTAACACAACTTGAAAACACATTTACATCATTTGTACTCAGTAACATCCCTTTCTAGGGCATGTCATATCTTAACACCTGCAATTTATGAGATATGTATTGAAATATAAGAAACCCTGCAGTATGTAAATATCATTTCAGAGAGAACAAGCATATAAAGTTAAATGCACTAGAAACATACAACCCATCAATTAAGCATCACCACATCTCATATCGAGACCTTTCATATTACCATAGCATGATTCATTGAACACCCTATCCTTAGGGTTTCATTTGCCTTATTCATTCATCACATGGCAACACCCTACTCTTAGGGTTGCATTTACCTCATTCACTTGTCACATGGCTCTCATAAGGATTTCATAGGATATAAGCATTCACTAAATAAAGATTGTTTCCAACAAATCGTATGCAATCAATATAGACATGAAACCATGGAAATTTAACTAAATTTAGGTTTTCCATATCATCACTGCGATATCATGTATCCAGAATAAGATTCAATTAAGATAACCCACGAGGTACATCCTAACCACTTATAGGATTACTAGTCCTTTTCAATAAGGTTGAAACTCTAGCGATATCTTAATTAGGTCAAACCCTAATTACATTATTTGATATAAATATAAAATCATCTTTACTAGGAAGTGTTGTATACGTATCTGATATGAATCTACCATTTAGGAGTCATTCAAATAGAGAAGGAATCCATATCATATCAATTTACAATAACTTAAATCAAATGGACATTTCAGGGTTTAGAATTCGCATGCTAAGCATTTAGGGATTTGGATGTTATAATCAAATTCGTGCATTAGAATGTTTGAAGGAAGAACCCACTCACCCTAAGGTGTGAAAACACCTCACAACTGCAGCTCAACTCAGGGAATCTCGAATTCCTATCAAATCCCTAGCAAATCTCCCAATTCTTCTTCTATTCAACTCGGAAACCTTGAAAATGAGGGATTATGAAGAAAGGGTGAGAAAAAGGGGAATTTCGACATCATCTTGGATCAAATCATAGCATGGAAGGAATCTTGACATGAGAGAGAATATTCACCATAAAAGTCTATGCAAAGGATCCAAACTTACTTGATTTCACCCTTCCTGGAATCGCAAAACCCTAATTCAGCAATTCCCCCACTTTCTCCACTCAAGCCCTAATTCTCCCTCTCTCTCTAGGAGCTCGTTTCTATGGAGTGAATGACGAAGAATGAGATCTGCTTGTGTGTGTGGTCGTTCATATAAGTCAATTGAGCTGCTTGGGTCAATTGCATATTGACCCAACACTTAACTTTAATTATATAGGCTGAATATTCAGTTATACAAAAGTTACTGTAATTCGTTTATTTCAGAGATCAAACATTCTCCAACAATTATGAGAATTTAGCACGTTGTTTATAATTGTTCTATAAAGCTTCCGTTAAAATTTGGGATCATTTGGAATTACCAATAAATAATTAAAAATAGAACAGTGCACTGCTATATTACAGTCTGCAGAATATTCAGCCGAGTTTGTCCTGCACAAACTCGACCGACACCCTTACTGTAGGGATTCAAAAGTCATCCAAAAATTATGCCAATTTAACAAAGTGTCTAAAACTGTGTTTTTCAAGCACAGTTAAAATTTTATATCAATTGGATATACCAATAAAAAGATAAAATTCAATTACCACACTGCTGTATAATTCTGGAAATGTGATCGGTCGAGTTTGAAACTCGGCCGACAAACAGGTCAGAGCATTCTTCAAAAATTCTGATATTTTCCAATGTTGTTCACATTTTATATATCTAAATAATATAAAAATTTGAAGTAAATAAGAGTTACACATAAAATACTAAAAATTATTTAGTGAGACATTCTACTTATCAAATTCTGTATTCATGCATCATTAAAACCCTATTTGGGCCGATTAGGGTTTATGCTTCTCAAACCCTAATTCTCAGGACCAAAGAACATTTAGACTTCTTATCATAGTTAAAACATCCTAATTGTGTTATTGTCATTAATTAGATTTCAATAATGATTATTCCAATTAATCTTTGCAATTGTCTAGGTAAACCCTAGTTTACCAATTAAGCTCAGATGGGGTCGTAACAACTCTTCCCCCCTTAGAATGTTTCGTCCTCGAAACATAAACCTACCAGAAAGATACATTCAAGGTTATTCTAAGCTTATAAAGCCTTCCATGTCATCATATTCTCGTATTTCATACCTGAATGTAGTTTTCAACATTAGATCTTTTAGTTCTTTACTAAATCACAACATATTTCAAATAGTTCTCAATGATATCAAGCAAATTCTTTATGGCACGATAAAACATAGAATGCAAAGATAATCCACCACGCTTTCACTGCGCGACTCTGATACTCTGATACAACTATCTCAACTTATGTTGCTCAGAGAGTTCTATTGTTCTGTATCACCTTTAAGTGACAAAAGCAAGTTCACCATACTGTTTTAAACTTTAATCAAGTGCTATTCAAATAGCAAAACAGTCTTGAATTAAAAGACTAGATTCAACAATCAATTGCACAATATTACGCTTGGCATCCCCATTGGGTCATGGATACATGAGGTGAAGCATTACCACCTCATTTCTTACTATCCTGTTTCGATCCTGGGACATGTGGGTTATGGGCCCACACACAATTCAAAGTGTAACCATCGCATTATATCATTTTAGGGTTTCAACATCAGTAATAAGGTAATCCACAATTATATCAGTCATTCAAGCATTAATCATACTCAATTACCATCACTCAGTTATATTAGAGCTAGGTATAACAAGCTACACCTCATTAGGGTTACTTGTCCAAACAATCTGATTATCATCCTTTTCTATTAATATGAGTGAATAGGTATAACTACCTTATTCAGGATATCCCTTCATGTGTTCTGACATCATCCAAACCGTATCACCATATCACAAATACACAATAGTAAGATGCATATCAGGTATGAATTACTTCAACTATCATACGCCTTTAAATTAACATATAGCTTGCACAAATATACTGAAATCATATGTAGGACCAACTTTCATACCTTAATATGTCTTCAACAAATCATACATGTAAAAACAAATTCACATATTACACAAAGCTAGTGTTTTCCCATATCTCTCTGCTCATTCATTACTTCTTTGCTTTTTGCTACCTATCCTTTTCATATGATTATATACAATAAACATAATTAACATTGAAGCATTTAAGATAGAAATAGACTATTCATCATTCTTGCTATCACACAAGAATTTATTTCTTATCGCACTTCATCATACTATATGTCACTATTACATTCACTAGATGACCCCACCAAGGTAGTTATGCACCATATATGATTCATTTTCTCTTATCATTTCATTCCCATCTTGCTCTCATTAAGGAATATATGAAAGAGAAGATGATTTTAAGACTTGGAATTTTTTGTATTCAAGCATTCCCTTAATACATTCTCATATGTAGATTTACTTAGTTATCAACAGAGATATTTGATTAATTATCACTTGTTTGAATCTCACAACTTCTTTATTTTATAACTGCTCCATCATATTTCAAACCCTATCTTACGTTTCATAGTCCTCTTTCCCTATACTACTCTTTAACCTGTCATCTTTAATTCTAAATTTTTCTCTTATGACCATGTTGCTTATTCATATGTATGGTCATGTATACCATGTTGCACATATTTCCTCCTTTATTTTTATACTATTGTGAAGTTAACGTTCTAAATTAATAGTCCTTCTATTAGTTTTTCCTCATGTTGAATACATTACACATTCTTCATTTTTACATCAAGTGGATCATGCATGGGTCAAACATAATTTCTCTTTCAATCAAGTTTTTCTCTTCTGAATACAGTCCACATTTATATGACTTATTCATTCATTAAACTACACCTATGTTCTTTGCTTAGAAACTAGTTTGTTGTTCTAGTCTTATGAATTACATGTTCATACGATCCTTTTTACTTTTATGGACCTATTGAAAGCTCACTCTATTCTTCTACTTAGCCTTTGCTTTAGAGTTCATAAAAGCATTATACGCTATTATATGATTCATTCTTCATGATTAATTCTTGTTATCTTGAACCATACATACATACATTTCACATATCTCTTCTATATTTCATATGTATAGTTCATGCAAAATTAACCAATAAACTGATTATGAGCTTCATATTATATTCTATTATTCCCAATTAAGGGTTTCACATTTGAGACCCCAAAGTTAAATCTCAGATATCAGTTTCAACTAATTCTTAGTTGTTCTGATCTTGCCCATATGTTTCAACATCTTACTGTATGTACATTCTTACTCTGATGTGGGTCTAATTATTCAAATTCTATTCTTATTATACTATTGATAGGATTCATTAGATCCTAGTAACGCATCCTGCCAACCGGACCAAGCCAAACCTGAAGTCCTGAAGCCAAGAACTACAAAGGATTACATTCTTCCTGAACTGCCACTCACAGCTCAGAAACTCGGCCGATTGGTCAGAAACTCGGCCGATTGCTTCACAACTCAGCCGATCCGCTTGAAACTCGGCCGATAAACTTGCCGTTTGATTTCCTGAAAAAAGGAAACTCGGCCGAATTACATACAACTCGGCCGATCAGTTTGCTGTTCGATTGCCTATTAAGGAAACTCGGCCGAATCACATACAACTCGGCCGAATCGCGTACAGACTGAAAACCTAAACAGACCTGCTGATGTCAATTTCACTCGAAGCAGCGGGCAAAACCATAGAAACAAAAGCTCATTCAAAGGTCAATTCTAGTCTACTTGTTACAAAGAGTGAAATCAATAAATGCTACAATTGTATAGTGTACCACAGATATTAAAGATCCATATTTCAAAGTGTTGAATATTCCAATTCAAACATATAAGAGAATTTCTATACATTTCCAACAAAAAAAACAACATTATGAAATGTAAGTTCTATCTCCTTTTACATTTATGCTCTTAATTCTTGTTCATTTTCTCGTTTTCTAACCCTAACATTTCTAGGGTTCTTCTCTAGCCCATTCTTCCACTGTATACCTGGCCAGGGTATATGTGAGAGAATAGACAGAGTAGCTTGTACTGGTTGATCCAAGTACTCAGATATCGGGCCAGGATATCCAAATACTCAAATCCCCAAAGCTAACATCAAACATCTCCTATCTGCCACACTTAGGACTCTAACTTACTAACTTAATGGTCCTTGACAACTCACCCTAAGCTCTGATACCAAGCTGTGACACTCCGATCTCACAATTTCCTCAATCATGAGATTAGGGCATAAGATAGGATTTATATGTAATACAAAGAACACCCTTAACTTTTTCTTTTCTTTTCTTTTCTTGTTTTCCCGCATTGAATCACATAACATATTAACAATGGAATCTGAACATTTCTTTTTACAAATCAGACTTCAATAGTAAAGATACATGTATAAGCATTCACGATGTCTTTCACACAATATGCACATGAAACTTGCTAAATAGCATACATATCAAAGAGAAACAATATTACACATTGTAATTACAACTCTCTCTCTTATCTCTTACGGAGGACCTAGAGTGACAAGGACCGACTGACTCAACTAATCTCATACTTGACTCCTGTGGCAGGTCTACACTGAAGCTCTGACTATCTCCAAGTCCACGCGGTTAACCCTAAAAATGTTTGAGTAGAGGGGTGAGCCTACTCGCTCAGTGAATGAATACTTCATGGAAACAGACTAATGCACTAATGTGATCAAAGATATAATTTGAGTAAATGATGTGAAATTTAACAACAATAAATACTACACTGAGCAGTTCTAAAACATTATAATTGAAATAGCAAAGAATATAAATATTGCATCCAAAGAATAACTACTAGAAAACTATGCTCTAGTCTTTCTTAACTCTTTCATTTATAAGGAACTCTGTGAACCTATATGATCATATTTTAGATTATGCCCTAAATATATGCAGTGTACTCTGCATATAAAGATCCGTAGCAAATTCATGCTACGACCTCACCGTACAAGACTTAGCGACACACCCGGGAAATGCTAAGTCTGACATCAGCCCTGCTCTGCTACAGGACCCCTGGCTCCCCGGCCAGAAACATAGGCTCTACGGCCTCAAAGCACTACTCTGAGTGCACCCGACTTCTCCTTAAACCTGAGTACACCGGCGGAGAGTCACAGGGTTACCTTCGTGACACAAGCACGAATGGTGTTAGATAACCAAGTTTTATTTTCTTTTTCCCAGTGCCATCGTGACACAAGCACGATTGTTGTTAGACACTGCTTTTCTTTTTCCTCGTTTGTCCGTGACACAAGCACGGATGATGTTGCAACACGAGTTTCACCCCTAAGAAACAGACCTTCTTTTAGGGGTTCTACGGTGTTAGGGCACCTATGTCTATACTTGATTAACAAATAAATAATTAAACAGGAAAAATACATTTCATACTTATTTCACATTCCTAACATAACTTGAAAACACATTTACATCATTTGTACTCAGTAACATCCCTTTCTAGGGCATGCCATATCTTAACACCTGCAATTTACGAGATATGTATTGAAATATAAGAAACCCTGCAGTATGTAAATATCATTTCAGAGAGAATAAGCATATAAAGTTAAATGCACTAGAAACATACAACCCATCAATTAAGCATCACCACATCTCATATCGAGACCTTTCATATTACCATAGCATGATTCATTGAACACCCTATCCTTAGGGTTTCATTTGCCTTATTCATTCATCACATGGCAACACCCTACTCTTAGGGTTGCATTTACCTCATTCACTTGTCACATGGCTCTCATAAGGATTTCATAGGATATAAGCATTCACTAAATAAAGATTGTTTCCAACAAATCGTATGCAATCAATATAGACATGAAACCATGGAAATTTAACTAAATTTAGGTTTTCCATATCATCACTGCGATATCATGTATCCAGAATAAGATTCAATTAAGATAACCCACGAGGTACATCCTAACCACTTATAGGATTACTAGTCCTTTTCAATAAGGTTGAAACTCTAGCGATATCTTAATTAGGTCAAACCCTAATTACATTATTTGATATAAATCTAAAATCATCTTTACTAGGAAGTGTTGTATATGTATCTGATATGAATCTACCATTTAGGAGTCATTCAAATAGAGAAGGAATCCATATCATATCAATTTACAATAACTTAAATCAAATGGACATTTCAGGGTTTAGAATTCGCATGCTAAGCATTTAGGGATTTGGATGTTATAATCAAATTCGTGCATTAGAATGTTTGAAGGAAGAACCCACTCACCCTAAGGTGTGAAAACACCTCACAACTGCAGCTCAACTCAGGGAATCTCGAATTCCTATCAAATCCCTAGCAAATCTCCCAATTCTTCTTCTATTCAACTCGGAAACCTTGAAAATGAGGGATTATGAAGAAAGGGTGAGAAAAAGGGGAATTTCGACATCATCTTGGATAAAATCATAGCATGGACGGAATCTTGACATGAGAGAGAATATTCACCATAAAAGTCTATGCAAAGGATCCAAACTTACTTAATTTCACCCTTCCTGGAATCGCAAAACCCTAATTCAGCAATTCCCCCACTTTCTCCACTCAAGCCCTAATTCTCCCTCTCTCTCTAGGAGCTCGTTTCTATGGAGTGAATGACGAAGAATGAGAGCTGCTTGTGTGTGTGGTCGTTCATATAAGTCAATTGAGCTGCTTGGGTCAATTGCATATTGACCCAACACTTAACTTTAATTATATAGGCTGAATATTCAGTTATACAAAAGTTACTGTAATTCGTTTATTTCAGAGATCAAACATTCTCCAACAATTATGAGAATTTAGCACGTTGTTTATAATTGTTCTATAAAGCTTCCGTTAAAATTTGGGATCATTTGGAATTACCAATAAATAAATAAAAATAGAACAGTGCACTGCTATATTACAGTCTGCAGAATATTCGGCCAAGTTTGTCCTGCACAAACTCGACCGACACCCTTACTGTAGGGATTCAAAAGTCATCCAAAAATTATGCCAATTTAACAGAGTGTCTAAAACTGTGTTTTTCAAGCACAGTTAAAATTTGATATCAATTGGATATACCAATAAAAAGATAAAATTCAATTACCACACTGCTGTATAATTCTGGAAATGTGATCGGTCGAGTTTGAAACTCGGCCAACAAACAGGTCAGAGCATTCTTCAAAAATTCTGATATTTTCCAATGTTGTTCACATTTTATATATCTAAATAATATCCAAATTTGAAGTAAATCAGAGTTACACATAAAATACTAAAAATTATTTAGTGAGACATTCTACTTATCAAATTCTGTATTCATGCATCATTAAAACCCTATTTGGGCCGATTAGGGTTTATGCTTCTCAAACCCTAATTCTCAGGACCAAAGAACATTTAGACTTCTTATCATAGTTAAAACATCCTAATTGTGTTATTGTCATTAATTAGATTTCAATAATGATTATTCCAATTAATCTTTGCAATTGTCTAGGTAAACCCTAGTTTACCAATTAAGCTCAGATGGGTCGTAACAAATTCTTCCTAGCATCATCTTAGAAAAACGTAATGCCTTTTTTAAAGGAAAATGGATAGATTATTGTTATCTTCTCACTACTGAATTTCTAAAATACTTATATATAGGTCTCTCTAATACTAGAGGAAATCTACTCCATACTAAAATTTGAAGAATAAAACATCCATTCCAAACACACTCAAAAGGTATGCTGGAATAGGTGTAAATTTTCAAATCTCAAAAAATGGTATGCAAAAGACCAGAGTATAGCAGCGGAATAAAAGTGTCATGACTATAATCAATTTTACAAAAGTATATCATCATCTCCCATATAAGGTTTACATGTATATTACAACATACGGATTTAGTAGAGGAAAATCTAAACCATATCAAGTTTGTCTCCAAGCAACATCTTTGTGAGTTAGGTCCATGCTGAAAGCCATGTACTCCTTCTTTATACTTGGGTTGTCCTTCTTGATCTTATTCTACTCCTTGTACTAGGCCTGGGTGGTTGGGATCACCCAGCAAGAGGAGAAAACAAGGTATGTCTCAAATAAGGAACAAGAACAAGACAAGATCAACAAAAGATAATAAAGGATGTATGTTCATCAAGAACAAAGAAAGTCAAGATTATGAGGCACCTATCCAATAAGAATCTTGCCATAACAAAAAATAAGAAATTTTGCATGAATGGTTAAGTTAGACAATAGGTGACGGGAGAGTAAACGCATTCACAGTCAGCTAAAAAATATGTATATAGGAGAGAGTAAACACATTCTTTAGGGCAAAATAACACATGCCCAACTATGGGTGGTTGTACATAAGTACCAATACATTAGCTAATAAGTCAAACATATCATCATGCACAAAGAAATCATATGGCAAGTTTAAATAAAAGAAATATTGCAAATGGGGTTCAAGACCCAAGTAAATATTGAAGTAATTGTGCCAAAAAGAACACTAATATGAATAATCGTTTAGTCCATGTCTCATTGGTAAACTAGGGTTTGGGTAACAAATATGTCCAACTTAAAGGGTCGAGAGTTTACACCGCCTGCGGGGGTCACAAAAGTGGCGCTCGTGCGGGGTGGTTCTCTCATAAATAAAAAAAAAGATGCATAAACCTCAACTCAGAGTCTTAGTTATCACTTTTCACCAAATTAGTTGATTTTGAGATCACCTTTGTCTAATTTCAAGTTAATCACATGTATTAGGGTTTGTATTTCATATATGTATAAATAAAACCCTAATTTTAGAAATTTTTGGAAACCTCAATTTTTGGACACAAAACCTAAACAAATAGGTTTCTTATATTTTTTTCTGATCAAGAAAACATATTTATTTGCTTTATTTGGAGTTCATATGAATTAGTTACATTGAATTCAGACTTACACACTATTTTTATGTAATTTATTAGATTTCTGAAAAATCATCCTTCAAAAACATTGAAATCAGACTTTCACTCTATATTTATTAGATAGATCTCATTTTTCCTATTCCAAAAGATATTTATTTTTAATTTTTGGATAGGTAGAGTAAAAAATAAGATTTTAAGAAGATTTAACCAATTGGGAATTTCCAAAAAATCCACGTCATTAGTGAAAACCCAGTCAGTGGGTCAAACTCACTGAGTTGGTCCAATCAGAAGTGGACAACTCAGTCAGACCCACAAACAACAGGGCAACTTCACATATGTGGAAAGGAAATCCAAAACAACAGTTAATGATGCATTTGCCGCTTGTAGGAAAACAAAACATCATGAGAAATAGGAGGAGCAGAAGACAGATTCGACAGAGGGTATTCATCCCTTCCACTCCAGGTCGAGTGACCAATAGGCGATCTAGGCTCTGAAAGGCCAAGGAAACATCCCAGAAGTCTCATCAGATCGTCATGAATTTAGAGAACCCACACTCAAGCCAAGAAGAGTTGAAATAGTAAACCATGGCATACTCCTTAGTCGAAAAACAGAGCATCAAAGACAGACTTGAAAATGTCTAAAGAGAGAAAACACAATAAAAATAAGATCCCTCAGAGGTTCAAGGAGGAAAAACAAAGGAAAAGGAACCATTTACGGGTTCTACGGATGACCAGATAAGCCAATCGGTTGAGTCGACCGACAATAGAGAAGAAGGCTCGAGGGTGGAGAGACCATGTTAAGATTGCGATTCTATGAGTTGAGGAACAAAGAGTTATGGTGCGGAGACGGTTACCTTGATTGGAATGAGGAAGTATGATCAGAGTTGCTCTAAGGATCACGAGGTGACCGATGACGAACTAGGAGTCTTCTACGATGACACAAGGGGTCTAAGGTTCAATTGAGGATGGAGGAGAGAAAGACGAGGACTGGTGGTTGTTTCTAGGTGAATATATATGGGTTTTTATAGGCTGGGAAGGAACTACAAAATTGAGTGGCAAAGAGGGTTTTGGGCATTTTTGTGTTGGTGAAGGAAAGATAACAAATTAGGGATAGAAAGGATCAGGAGAGAGAGAGAGAGATGAATCTAAGAGGAGGAAAAATTGAGTAAAACATCTGAGAAATGAGTTAGATTTGTGGTGGATAAAATTGCAGCCATTGTTCACACAGAACTCGATCTCCTACCCAAAGTAGGAGACAACCTGCAGCTCGTCAGATCTAAATCCAACAACAATGATAAACGTGTGACAAAATAAATAGGAAAATCTTTATCCAAATTGAAATCAAATAAAGTGATGCATTCAATCATTTCTCTTTTCTCTCTACTCATTTGAGGGTGCAAACAAATTCCAAATTAAGTGAAATTTGCATCTAGCCTATTTAGGACATGTAAAATCTGAATATGGCATTAGTTTTTACTTTTGAGGTATTTAAGTATTTTATTTAATTCTTTTAAAGTAGTTCACATTTTCTCTTTCTTAATGCATTATAGGCTTCTAGAATTACCCAATTTTGTTGAAACATCACCCTCAAACAAACTCAAACATATGGAATAAAAATTTGCTATTAATTTTATAGTTTGAAGTTATTTATCACAATATATAATAATTTGGGCCTTCACATACTTTCTCTCTCCTAATCTACACACGAACATTAAAGACTATCCAAATTATATGAAAATTTACCTCAAGGTCATTTTTTATGTGAAGATTACGAATCTAAGATTTGTTGCCACTTTTGGAGTCATTTAATGACTTCTATTTTAGAGAAAACTCACATTTTCTTTTCTAAATAAAATGGATATACTTATTATTATCACAAAATTGTGAAACTTGGCCTCCAAGCCATACTAGATTTAAAATATTTGAATCTAAAGTTATTTTTATCCATGTAGTCTTCTCTTTATGAGTTTTAGCCCACTATCCATTACTACCACTATTTCTTATATGAAATCATTAAATGACGTATTAACATGTTTAGAGCTTTATTACTTATTCCTTTTTCTCTTACTTGATCCATAAGACTTAGGGAAGTTCTAGAACAAATTTATTTTATCGACATTCCAATTAAGTAGTGAATTTGAATATTAGACCTTGATTTAAACATTAAATGTCATATTTGTGCATAAACCCATATATTGGCATGAATAGTGATAAAATACACTCCAAACCACTAATAATTCGATAAATTCAACATCACTAATTCATCCTTGTCTATGCTGCTAACTGTAGCTACTTATGAGTATGTTCCCAACAAAAAGGATGGAAAGGATAGAAAAAGCTTAGGAAAAGGGCCAAACTGAGAATATACCTAGATTTCAGTTCGTTACATGTCAATTTCAGAAAATCCTCTTTTTGTTGTCCTTAAAACTTATAGTGAATAAAGAAGAAACTGAAGGAATGGTCCAAGGACAAGGTGAATCTACCTAATATGATCAAAGTTGCTAAATATGAATATGAGGAGATTGTTCTGAGATTGCAATGTGTACCATTGTTACAATCCTCTATTGAAGAAGATATATTGAAGGAGAGAAGATTGAAAGATATGGAAAAATCTAACAAGATTCTTATGTGGTAGTGAAGCAGGATGATATGGATCAATGAAAGTGATAGATATACCATAGTGTACCCCACTGTTGTCAAGAAGAAAGGAATTAGAGAAACAATAAATGAATTTGTGAACATTGAGGTGTAGGTTGTTAATAGCCATGCAAAGGTAGCTAAACACACAATCAATTTCTTCAACAATATGTATAATAAGCAGCATCAAAATTAGAATGGTGAGAGGTTTCAACTTCATCGAAGGTTCACCTATGAGATTATGTTGAATTATGCAAGGTGGTTACCAAAGGGGATATTTGAGATGCAGTTTTTTTTTTCTATTCACCCATCTAAGGTGCCCATATTAGATGAATTTAATAGTAAAATTTTCCAAGTTATGTGGACAACCATTTAAGGAAATGTTAATGACACAGTTAAGTGGTTCCATTATGGTGGAAACATGGCGAGAGTTGTAAATCACAACTTTATCAAGTTGATCCCCAAGACAAAGAACACTATAATCTTTATAGATGTTGGACCACTAGCTTGTTTTTCTATGTTGTATAAGATTATATCCAAGTTGCTACTAGTTGACTAAAACCAATTCATCCTAACATCATCTTAGAAAAACATATGACTTTTTTAAAGGCAAGTGGACAGACAAAAGACCAGAGCATAGTGGCAGAATAAAAGTTTCATGGCTATAATCAATTTTAAAAAATTACATCATCATCTTCGATATAGGGTTTACATAGATATTACAACATAATGATCTAGTAGAGGGAGACCTAAACCCTATCAAATTTGTCTCCAAGCAACATCTTCACGAGTTAGGTCCATACTAAAAGTCATGTACTCCTTAACTTAAACATGGGTTAGTCCGCCTTGATCTTATTCCACTCCTTGTCCTAGCTAGGCCTGGGTGGTTGAGATCACCCAACAAGAGGAGAAAACAAGACATCTGTCAAATAAGGAACAAGAACAAGATAAGACCAACAAAAGATATTAATGAGTGTATGTTCATCAAGAACAAAGAAAGTCAAGAGTATGAGGCACATATCGAATAATAATCTTGTTATAATAAATAATAAGAAATTTAGCATGAACGATTAAGATAGCCTAAATTAAGTAGGGTAGAGGCACCTAAAAGACCCTAACCAATAGGTGAGGGGAGAGTAAACGTATTTTTAGTCACCTATAAAATATTTATATATACATGAGAGAGTAAACACATTATCCAGGACAAAATAACACATGCCCAACTATGAGTGGTTGTAAATAAGTACTACTACATTAGTTAATAAGTTAAACATATCATCATACTGGAAAAAATCATATGAAAAGTTTAAATAAAAGAAATATTGCAGATGGGGTTTAAGAACCAATTAAATATTGAAGTAATTGTGTCAAAAAGAGCAATAATAGGAATAATAATTTTTGTCCATGTCTCATTGGAAAATTAAGATTTGGATAATAAATATGCCCAACTTATTGGGTAAGATGTGCATACGTCAACTCAGAGTGTTAGTTAACACTTTTCATCAAATAGTTGGTTCTAAGATCACCTTTTTCTAATTTCAGGTTAACCAAATGTATTAAGATTTGTATTTCATATATGTATAAAGAAAACTCTAATTATAGAACTTTTTTGAAAACCTCAAATTTTAGACACAAAACCTAAATCAATCGATTTCTTATATTTTTCTAATAAAAAATATATATTTATTTGTTTTATTTGGAGTTCATATGAATTAGTTAGTATTTTTAGGACTTTTATATAATTTATTAAATTCCCAAAAATTAACTTTCAAAAACATTGAAATCAGACTCTCAAACTATTTTTATTAGAAAATTCTGATTTTTTCAATCTAAAATGTATTTATTTTTAATCTTTGATTAAACAGAGTAAAAAATATGATTTTTCTTTTGACACTCACCCGTGGTAGATTGCCTCAGCTTGAGTCTGCATTGCAACCGCGGCCGTGCACAGGTCGGCCATGTGCGATAGATTTTTTTTTTTTGGCATTCACCTGTGGGTTATATATGCCTCCCGTATAAAAGCTAACCGGTCTTTTAAAAACCGCGAGACTATGCGGACGTTTGTTTACCAGTATCTGGGCGGATTGGATAGTATTTTGTGCTCCAGCATAGCAAATCATAGGTTCGGTTTGAAGGACCAGAGAAATTTCAAAAATCCTGCACTTTTGAACAACCCATTGATGCGGGACGGGGCGATCCTTTTCAGAAGCGCCGTGCGCCGAGATCCAACATGCCTTTCTATAGTCTCTTGCTGCTGCAGCGTACAGAAAAAACCCCTTGTACTCGGCAACCGCCAGGGCAGTACCACATAAACCAAACCTAACGTCCCATATTACATGGATCTAAAAAGCAGAAAATCCTTATACATGGATTAACTTAATCCAGCATTTTTTCAAATCCGACCGACTTCAGCAAACCAAACGTGCCCTATAAAATCAGTGTGGAGGTAGGTATCATTGATTAGTATTTTTTTTTGCTTCACTACTATTTTTAATCAGTTTTAGGCTGAAGTTGGAGCAATTGTTGTCTGGATTTGTGTGCTGAAGGAGGGGACTTTCCTCCATGAGGGATGTATAGTACTACGTCATCCTCCTTTGACCGGCAGAATACGTCCCCAGTAATTAGGTCATCTAGGCTCAGTTGAAGTCAGCATGGTGGATTGGGGATCCGTCATCTTCACAGCTCCGTTTGTTTGCATGACATAGCTCATAAAAATAAATGAAGGCAAAATCGTCAACAGAAGAAGAGCTGCAGACACCGATTTGAAGAAGAAATAATACTAGGAGACGTGTGTAGGAGGTGGTGTCAGAAGGCTGCTGTTTCAGGGCGTATTTGCTGCGTGGGCAACGGGGTGCATCCGCATCCGGGTGCCTTAACACTTAAGGCAAGGCCGCTGATTT
The DNA here is from genome assembly GCA_963693085.1 of Alisma plantago-aquatica. Classification (NCBI taxonomy): domain Eukaryota; kingdom Viridiplantae; phylum Streptophyta; class Magnoliopsida; order Alismatales; family Alismataceae; genus Alisma; species Alisma plantago-aquatica. The sequence continues at coordinate 1,394,188,318 of OY856411.1, read as the reverse complement.
GAAGGATGAAAACAAACTGCTAAGACCGAGTTGCCATCAAACATGAGAGAAATATATAACCATTGCAATCGCTCTACTAATTATAATTTGGGTCATTTTAACAACGAATTATCAATGTCTCCTTTAACAAAAGTCCAAGTCTACGAAGTCCTTTTCAGCTCGACAAATTTACAAAGAAGGGAAAGGTCGTGCCCCTACGGCTCCACTGATTATCATGCTGGGCCATCTGTTGGGCTGCATTCCTTTCCCAGCATAACCAAGCGGTAGTACGTTACCCAGACGAGCCCACCTTCAGCAGCCATGTGACGGTGGCAAGATCCGGACCCTACGGTCCCTCACGACCACAACATGGAGGTAGAGAGTCCGACAAGGCAGCTAGAGCAGTCTGTGCTACCATAACCGCGGCTGGAAACACAATGCAGACCAACGACCAAAGGCATAGGTGGATACAGGTCAAATCGCCCATCATCATACCTCCACGACAATCCAATTCCTTTTGGCCTCACAGTACCCATTTCTAGAATGAGTGGAGGATCTTTAGAGTCATTATTGAGGCGCAATGAATGTATGCATTGCACCTGCATCTTGGCTAAATGTTGGGAAGGGGGAATACAATGTGTTTAATTGCTTATGTATGTTCATATCCATAATTTGATTATGTTATGGTGAACATAATTTCTTCCACCAACCGAAGTGTAGGAAAACGACGGGGAAAGATGTATAAATGCAATAGAGTACTACAACAAGAGAGGCAATTGATTGATTTTCATAGCACTCACGGGTACTGTCATGTGCCTTGAAGAATTATGTTGATCTGACTGTAGATGTCGTTTAAAATAAAACAGATCTTTGTCGACCCGACTAAGCCAAAGAGGTGCATGGGGTTTCGCCCCCGTGGTATGGTACGATCTAAATTCCGAATCAAAATAGGGATCCAATTATAGTTCTACATGTATAAGAAGTATATGCGCCCTAGTTAGGATTTTGACATCATCACGTGCTTTGTTTACGTAGACGACAACCACCCTACTCAGGGTGCACTCTATCTCTTTTAAAAGCACTTCTCTTTATAATATCTCCTCTGATATAGCAAAAATCTCGCTCCCTCCTGTGGAGTAGGTCATCCTGGCTGAACCACATAAATTATGTATTCTTTGATTACGTGATATTCTCTTTATTCTCATCTTGTTATTCCGCAAGAACTCGTTGAATTCTTCATTCGGAATCCTAATAAAGATCGAGGGGAGACAACACGACCCAATATAAGATCCAGTTGGAGTTCCATCCCAAGACCAATTGGCGATAGGAGGAGTACCCCGATAGCTTATATATGGGTGCACATTTCCACACGTAGACAATGTGGGTTTACATCTGTTCACCATACATGACTTAACAAATGTGAGTCCATGAACTCTCCCTCAAGAGGCAACTAACTGCACCACACTAAAGTCGGCCTTCCTCACAATCCAAAAATTTATTTCACAAAGTTGCAAAACCCCAAACCGGAACCAGGCTCTGATACCACTTGTTGAGAAAAAACTATGGGAGGGGGGGGGACGATGCTACCCAATATATAATACAGTTGGGGTTCCATCCCAAAACCACTGGCTATGGGCGGAGTAGCCCAACAACTTATATGGGTACACTTCGCCACACACATGTAATGTGGATTTAAATCTATTCACATATGAGTCATGTGTGATTGAAATTAGTCACACATTGTATGTGTGTGGAGATGTGTTCCCAAATATAAGGACATTGGGCTACTCCTCCCATTGACAATTGATTTTGGGATGGAACCCCAACTGGATTATATATTGGATCTGATCACGTCCCTGATTTCTCCCCAGTAAAGTGGTATCAGAGTCTGGTTTGAGCTTGTGGTTGTGCACCTTTATGAAATACAATATAGGATTGTGCAGCTAGCCTTATATGGTGTGGTGCCTTTTGAGGGAAAGTTTATGGGCTTACACATAATGGAGAGATTGTTAAGTCATGTGTGAACAAAATTAGCTCTACATTACCTGCGTGTGGAGATGTGTGTCCAAATATAAGGACACTGGACTACTCCTCCTATTACCAATTGGTTTTGAGATAGAATCCCAATCATATTCAATATTGAGTCAGACCTTCCTCCCCTCAGTTTTTCCCCTAAGTCATGTGTGAACGAGTTTAATCCCACATTGTGTGGTGATATGCACTCGTATATAAGTTGTTGGGCAACTCCTCTTATAGAAAATTGATTTTGGGATGGAACCCCAACTAGATTGTCTATTGGTCCAAACCTTCCCCCCTCAGTTTCTCCCCAACATGTACAAACATATTGAAAAGAAATGAATGTATAATAACTTGTAGGCATTTCTTTTATGGTAAACATAGTTAAAAATTGAAATCACCAACGACCCACTGATTACAACAAAAAAATGAGATTTCATTATTTGGCCACCATTTCAATTCATTTGATTTGGGGAGTTTGTCTCATTAAGGAATCATAGGGTTTCCTCTCATACTAGGCATAACCTATGTAGTGAATGACTGGTTGTATTCTCCTTGTTACAAAAACAAGTTTTAACTTTTGTCGTTGCATACTTCTAAAGTGAGGAGTGTTGTTATAAGTGGAATAGTTTCCCAATTTCATCTGGGCTTCTCAGAGACATGAGAGTTTATGAGCGTTAGACACCTTTGGGAGAAGACCAAAAATTGCACATCCCAACATGCCTATAAGTTGTTACCGAGGGATGCTCCCACAATGATCCATCTCTTCATAAGGAAGCATATTCAAACTTTGTAAATACACAAAATAGATAACTATTTTCACTATGTTTTTTCCACTCTCATTGCTTTCTTCTATTCGTTTTCTTTCTTCCACTCTTAATACTTTCTACTTTTTGTTTGTTGGTTGTTGTTTTTTTGGTCCTCTTGTTGGTTTTTGTTGATCTTGCGCTAATGATGTTTTGTGACGCCTCTTTCTTTTGGGACCAAGTGGGTCAACAAAAAAGTTTGACATGGACCTATCACTTATACTGAGGTGTTGTACCAAATTTGATGTGGTTGAATCTCAGAGATAGACTATCGAAAAGTCTGTGCTAAGAGTTAACGAATCTGTGTTGAAGACAATGATCACACACCTTCACTTCAAGATTTGAGGTTTGCACCTCTAGACCAAATATCTTTTATTTTGGAACCCTATATTGTTACTGATCATTTTTCAATTTTGTGAATAAAATTTTGATTAACAATTGTCCTATACATTAAAATTTCAAGATAGATACATATACTCATTTATAATATTTAAATTTGTTGTTCTTATTTGCTTGATATGATTATGAAAATTATGTTGTATTTTGATGATGTTCTTTCTCTTTGACTTGGTCACTTTTTTAATTTGGAATTTCATCACTAGAAACCAAAAATGGGATTTTGGTTGACCTCTCGTAGTCTTCTGTATCTCAACTTACCACCAAGAATCGTATTCTCATTGTTCTGAACCTAGACCGATATCACTCACCCTATTTCTGAGGATGTCCCACCTCCTCCTCTAATTAAAACTTATGTCACCACTCCTATTTTAAGAAATTGATTATTTATGTTACGACCGGATTTTATCTACTCTCTCAGATGAACACTACAATATCTACCATAAAATGGCTACTTTAGAACTCTAGAAGGCTTTAGATGACAAGTTTAGTTTAGATGATATTGGTCTTGATCTTTATGCTTTTGTCGTGTTGCCTAACTATAATATAATTGATGATAAACTAGCTCCAACTCATGTCTTAGAATACCAAAATCATGTCTCTAAGTCCACGACCAAGAGTTATAACCTTGATGAAAACATTCAAGAAGGGGCCCTTATAGAAAAACACCCACCTTCTTCGATGGACTTTCCTAAGTCCCTAGTCATGGATAAGGGAACATGACTATGGTTTCCTTAGTCAAATCCCTTAAATTTGAGCATAGACACGTGAAAAGAGATAAGAAATATAAAACAACTATAATCCTTGTGTTTTGAGTAAGTCCAAGAAAATATCCAACCACTCCAAATTCAATAGGAAATCCAAGCAATCATTTAAGGACTACAATAATTACAACCAAAGTAATAATAGTATTGATCAAGAAAACACATGTCAATTTTGTCTTTGATAAATCGGACCACTTACAATTGTGTGCAGAAAACACAAAGACTAGAGAAAATAGAATGCATAGACTCCTTAAATTCCTGGAGACAATATGATCATTGTGGGGCTGTTCCGTTATATTTTATTGATAGGTTAGAAAATACTACAATAATTTTTTCTAGTACTTCTTCTAATTGGTATATGGATTCGGTGCCATTTGTCATATTTGATTTGACCACCTCCTATTTTTTTCCTACCAGGCCAAATCTAGAAGGGAAATTAAGTGCTTAGATCACTCATCCCTATATTGATTGTAGGCTTCAGACGACTTTATATAAAGCTCACTTTTTCTTAGAATACATAATATTCAACATGTTCCATATTTCCAAAGGAATCTTATTAACCAAGTTAGTTTCTACATCTTGGTTATACCTTGTTGTGTCAAGGAAATCATATTGTAATATCTAGGAACGGTTCTTATATTAGATAGGGTACACTTTTGGTGGCCTTATGAAATTATATATTCTTTAATGTAGTGCATATTACTCAAATGATATATCATTTACTATATTCATTTTTGAAACTTGTGATGTTTGACATGCATGTCTTGGACATGTGAACAAAAATATGATGTAACATATGATTAACTTATATATTATTTCTAAGACTCAAATTGATGTTGCTAATAGATGTTAAACATTTATTGAAGCTAAGCTTCCTCAACAACTCTTTAAGTCAGTAGATTGTAATTCTTCTCTACTTGAATTGATTCATATTGATGTTTTTTACTTGAATTATGTGCTTACTCATCATGGTATGAGATATTTTGTTAATCTTATAGGTAAGTATTCTAAATATTATTTTGTATACTTATTGAAAACTAAAGATGAATAATTATAAAAAATCTTAATAAATAAGAATCTAATTTAAGAAAAAGTTGAAAAGAACATTAAGAGAGTGAGGTATCATAAACGTGGTGAATACACTTCTAATAAACTTACTAAATTATATTAGAACCAAGGCCTTATTCATGAAACCAATTCCTATAAAATTCTCAATGTAATGCAGTAGACGAGAGGAAAAATAGGATGTTGATTGCCATGGTCAATTCAATCTTAGAGGAGTCAAGATTTAGTCAGATATTGTGGGAGGAGGCTCTATAAATGGCAATTACATTTAAAACTAAATCTCTTTTAGACATGTTGATAAAACTCCTTATGGAGTTTGGCTTAACAAGAAAACTTACTTAAAATACCTCAACGTGTGGGAGTGTTTGACCAAACTAAAAATCTCTTAGAACAAGAAGAGAAAATTAGGACATAAAATTATTGACACTGTCTTTGTTGGATATGTAAAAAATCATAATGTAGTTATATTCATAATAATTACATCTAAAATCCCTGACATAAGAACAAACTCCTTTCATGAGATCGGTCCATTGATGATGTTTATTATGAAACATATTTCCTCTTATGGAGAAGGAACCTAAGCAGGTAGGTGAACGTCCCTCTTCCTTTGAACCTCAAGAACCCATTCCATCTTCAACTTCATATGAAGTAGAACTTAAACTTCTTGTTTACCTAGGTAGCATTAAAGGACCAAAGTTGATAAAAAACTATCGTTATAAATTCTACGCCTTCCTTGTAGAAGAAGACCTATGTGCCTATGAAGAATCCATGAAATCTATAGTTTCTAGTTTTTGGAAAGAAGTAGCTGATAATAGAATAATATCCACTGTGACTATCATATTGAATTGTAATTGATCTTGCATCAACATACAAAACCAGTGGATGTAAATGGGGTTTTAGAAAAATAAGATGAGGGTGGATGTTTCTATAGCTAAGTTTATATCTAGACTAGTAGATGAAGGCTTTAGTCTAAAGGAAAGACTTGATTACTTTAATACTTATACACTTGTAACTAAAATATCTTCCATGCATGTTCTTATTGCTCTATCTTCTATCCAAAAACTTGAAGTCATTATATGGATGTCACAATTCCCTCCTTGAACATAGATCCAGAAGAGGATATTTCTGTAGATCAACTAGAAGGTTTTGTTACTTCCAGACAAGAACAAAAAAAATTTAGGTTGTTTAAGTCCTCAAACAAACTTCAGCAAGCACCTAGAAGATTTTCTAAAAGAATCCTAAATTTCTGTACCATGTATTTATTATGAAACTACAGATAATTGTTGCACTATTATGCACTTGTAGGTTTATGATATTTTATAGTGGGATCCAACATAAATATTATAATTGAAAACAAATCTTTTATTTCTAGAAATTATGATATGAAAGATTTAGCAATTGATGATGTAATCCTTGATACTATGCTAAGTAGACCCACCTTTGGTTTTATAATTAGTAAATGTCATTGTGTTGAAAAAATCTTGAGAACATTTGAGATGTTTGAATATATACATATAAACACAATCTTTGAACTTTTCAATACAACATAAGGTCCATCAGGGAACACTAGTGGACGAGTAGGTACAAAATTTGTCCTAACACATAACATTGGAAGTCTTGATTAGAGTTTTCAAGTACCTTAAAGGTAATGCTGAGTATAGTCTTCACTACACTTGTTTCCCATTAATGTAAGTGGCTATATAATACAAAATGGATTAATAATTTAGATGAAACCAAGTCTACCATTTGGTACGTGTTTTTCTTTGAAGGAGGATCAATTTCTTAGAAATTTTTAAAAAAACTATTAGAGATAGATCAATCACGGAGGATGAGTTTTCTTCTTTCTATTTAGCTTGTTGTTAGGTTGATTTGTTTAGAAACATATTTCTTTATCTTCCATTAGTTTCAAAGCCATTTCCTCCTATTTTTATTTTGTGTGATAACAAAGTAGCCATAGATAAAGCTAAAAAATATAAAGTTAACATAGGATAATACTTTATGAGTTTGAGATATGAGGATGTGAGAGATCACATAACCCATGGGGTCATATGTATTGTATATGTGAAATTTGCATTAAATATTACAAATCCACTTACCAAGAATTAAACCTTGAAGCTAGTACTCATTGAGTCAAGGGAATGGATCTTCTGCCCATAGATTAAGCATTGGAGTGGAAAACCTAAGATTCTAAAACTACAGCTCCCATGAGGATTGATTTAAAGGGACAACAAAAATGTAGCTTTATGTAGAAGAACATACTTGAAGTTTCACTCCCTATGGAATTAGTGCTTCATAGTCCTACATTTTTCATATGCAAATAATGTTTAGATAGGGTTATATTAGAATTTCTTGAATTTCTATGTTTTGTTTTCTAATTTGGGTTACAAATGCAATTTCTCGAAAAGGAAAGGATTTTTGTGTTTTGTTGTTTCCAGTAATATATTACTGAGTGATGAATAAAAGGTGACAAGAAATCCCAATAATATAGGAGATTCTAAAAATATCAAATAAATGAATGATTAATACATGATAAAACCCTAAGTAATTGGAATATCAAGATGATAGAAACAAACAAGCTTAGTTGGTCCCCACTCCTAGCCCAATGTGGGAAATTATCTAGATAAGGATAACGTCCAAGTCTGGATAGATAATGCATTAAGACATGGCCTAGATAATTACATTATGTAATTACTTGGAAGGCAAGGAAAGAGTATATAAGTTTTGTATTTTGTTACCAACTTTTGAACAAACCGTGATAATTTGGTAGTAATTGGATTTTTCTAGAAGCCTCTAGGATTTTCTTAAGATTCAAATTAAGTATGTAATCTTAGGATATTATATATAATATTGTTTGAGTAATGCACTTAACCTAAAGTCCACTTAGCGCATGATTATATACATGAAAAGTTGCTGATATTTAACTGAACCATTAGATCAAGGCTCATATGGATGGTAGTCACTATCTACCTCCGATCCAAGTTCCTAACAAGTTGGACTCTGAACTCTCACCTTATATCATTATCTTTTCCACCATTTTCTCTCAAACCAATTCCATTGGAACCAGGAGATGATGGAAAATAAAATAAGTTAAACCTCATCCCTTATTGTCATGATATTTGTGAAAACCCAACTCTTAATGAACTCTGGAAACTAGGTTTTCTAATTATTTCCCTCAACTACCAACCCCATCCTATAAATAGTGTGCCTCTAGCACCCTCAATCCTTCACGCACTCAGAGAACCCCTCAATTGGCTGCCAAGCTCTCCCTTCCTCCCTATCGATCTCCATCCCTTCTCTGGCAAACCATACATCATTCCTTAGGTTCCAAGGCATCGTAGACCAGTTTCTTTGGTCAAAAGCTTTATAGGAGTACCCTAAGGAAGCCTGATGTAACATACTAGATCTTGGACCTGATCCTAGAAGTTTGACCTTTTGGGTTTGACCAAACACGGTTGAGGTTAGAGTGATCCTAATAATCAAACACATGAATAATGTAATCTAATATGTCATATAATTCATTTGGTGATAATAAGATTGATAAATAACTTCATTTGATGCATAATGTAGTTAATGGACCATTAGTGCCTGAAGTGACAAAACTCATATAAGAAAGCCTCAAATGAAAGAATAAACTTCAAATTCGTAATCTACACATCAAAATAAGCTTACATGTCAATTTTCATCTAATTTGGACTACCTTGATATTATAGGAGAGAGAAACTACCTAAAAGGTGCAATTAATAAATAAATGTAATTCTTGACACCAAAAGTTGGAAATAAAAGCAAATTCGTATTCAACACACTTAAGTTAACTTGTGGGTCAAGTTTCATCAAATTTAGATAATCCTAAAGCCATTAATGAAGGAGGAACGAGAAAATGAGATTTGATTTATTTAACACATTAAAAATTTCCAAAAGGTAAAACTAAGTGCATAATCAAAATCTACATGCCTTAATTAGCCTCTTTGCAAAATTTTATCTAATTTGGGATTTGTTTGTGCCCTCAAAAGAAGAAAGAGAAAAAGGAAAATAATATAAATAATTCACTAAATTTAGATTCCAAATCTAAAAAGGTTTCTAGTTTATTTCCCTATCACGCGGTTCCTTCAGCCTACCTTATTTTGGGCCAGATATGAGCCGTTGATCTAGATCCAATGACTGCCACTATCTCTCCTACCTCCCGCTTCCTCTTTTCCCTTTATTTTTCTCTCCCATTTTTTCTCTCTCGCATCTTTCTCCTCTCCGTCTTCCTTTTCTGAATCTTTATACTTTGGCTTCCCCACATGATTCTGCTCGTAGTGACCCCTATATATATGGGGGTTTGGCGCTTGTCTTCTCTATCCGCAAATGGCTACCATCGCTCCCCTATTTTCTTCTGAATTCCTCTGCTTTCCCCTCTTCTCGGCAATGCAAATCATCAGACAGCAAGAAACTAGCTCCCTAACCTCCGCTGAGGTCCCATGTCACATTTTCCCGCCTCAGTTTGGCTCATTAATTCTGACATGACCTCCCCTACTCCGCGCCGCCCCCTTAGCCTGGTCTCGCTCGACTATCATCCTTAGACCTCCGCGAGGTTTGTTTGGTAGTTGGAGGTGTTCTCTATGCCTCCGCGATGCTTTTCTTGGCATTATTTGCAATGATCAAGTAGTTAGCCGATCTTCCCCTTTTCATGCTTATGCTCGCTATTTTGGATTCATGATCCTCCATCCTTTCAATTGAGTTCTTCTGTGATTCCTTCACTGTATTCGATTGTTCTTGGGTTCTCTAGTGCGGTTTGATCCTGCGTAGCCAATGGAGACCTAATCTTCTCATTTTGGTTCTGTGGAGCCATGGATTCTTGCCTCTGGAGTTCTGGATCTCTGGGTCCTCGTGAAGAAGATAGCCAATAGTTGTTTTCTCTTTTTTTCCCTTCATGTTCGATCGCGTTTTGTTTTCCCCTCAGGGGAAAAACTATCTTTTCACTACCTACTGGGTTCTATTTCTCGTGTTGTGCTCCTGTGCCTGTTGGCATTGGTCCCAGACTGGTTGGCCACCTATGATTGGTCCAACTTGGCCTGGTTGACCCGCTGACTGGACTTTTGAAGGACGTGGATTTATGTTATTATTTGATTGGTCGGTTTTTTAAAATTGGTAACCAATTATCTATTTGGCCAAAAATTACAAATAAATACTCGTTGGATTCAGAAAAATAAAAGCTTTCTAATGGTATTATTTTGTCGCCTGAATCCCATGTTTGAAAGAGGTGAATTTAATGGATGTAATTAATCATGAATGAACTTGTAAAAATCATAACTAATTATTTATAAGTCAGAAACATATAATAAAATATGTTTTGGACTCATAATGACATATAATAAAAAGTGGCATGGTTTTTGAAACCTAATTCACATATGTATAAAAAGGTGGTTTTTAGGGTTTCTAAAATTAATATAAATCTAACCTTAAACCCACATATATGCATCATAGGTTCTTTGGATGCCTAGGCTTGGAGCTGAAGTGACTTTGGACTTTGGACTCTATTTTGCGGTATGTTTGCATCCCCTATTATTCTATTTTGAGCAATTCACCTATATTATTCTTTTTGTTGGTCCTATGGACAATAGCCTATACACATTGCTCTTATCTTTTGATATCATGGTTCGTGTGAACTATCTTATTTGTTATGGACTTGGATATTCTCTTGATATCTTTTTCTTATGCCTTGGTACATGATTGGTCTTATATAATGTTATGTGCCCACTTTTATGTGGATGTTTATATGTTTGAATTGTCCATTGTGTGATGACAACCTTTGTATCATCTTCTGACTATACTTTTCTACTTGCCTCTACATTAAACATGCTATGTGATTCAATAGCACTAGAGTAGTGTAATTGCATTGGTTTTGGGTTATGTGCCCTTTATGTTTTTGGGATGGAGGTTATTTCCCCCATACCCCAGTTTCAAATTTATAAGGGTTGGCTCAATTTGATATATTTGGGTGTTTGGTTATGTGCCATTCTCTACCAAGTTTCAACATTATGATGGTTGGCCGCCAATTGTGTTTATATTGTTCTAGGGCTATGCTTATCTTACATGCATGCAAGTTGATGATGTTTATGATGGGTTATGTGCCCAAAATTGTTGATGGGTTATGTGCCTATGTGGCACCACTTTATTGTTTTGATTATGGCAAGTATCTTCTTTTATGATGATGTTTCTTATCTTTTATGCCCTCTTTGGGTAGTCCTTATCTCTTGCATGGGAAGCCTTTTATTTTGATGTCCCTTATTCTTTACAGATTGCTCAATTTTCTTTTTAGTATGCACATACCAGCCTTTGTTGATGTCTTATGTTTTATCTTCTTGTTGGGGTATGCTTCCAACCCTAGGTGAAGGACATGGGGGACTTACCTTAGAGATGTGGACCTAGATTGAGAAGTTAAAGCCTAGAGACAATCTTGAGGTGGTTTAGATTTCCTCTACATGGATTCTTATGATGTAAGTTTAATATGTTCCCTTGTTTTATAATTGAATATAGTCATGTTTTTATTCCACTTCTACACTTGGCTTGTTTTGTATACCATTAATAAAGATTTGAAATTTTACACCCACTTCAAGCATACCTTTGAAGTGTGTTTGGACTGGAGGTTCTATTGTTCAAATTTTTAGTAGAGAGGTGATTTCACTTCTTTACACCTGACACGTTAGGGAGCAACAAGGAAGATGCTACCATCCCTTCCCTAATCAGGTCACTTGAAGCTTACAAAGCTTCTCCAACCTCCACAACATGTGGTGACTAGCGAGAACGCTTGGGAGAGGCCAAAGGATCCTTTTTGAAGCCTCAATTTTCCAAATTCGAAGGTAAATCCCATGTTTCATATCTTTGTCTTTCTCTTCTGTTCTAGACCATGGGATCCTTAGCTATAGTTGTCATGCCTCCAGCGGCCAAGTCAACCATTGGTTGACCCCATGGATGACAGCCAGATCGGCTAGTGTGCGAGGGAACAATCCCAAGAGGATTGGGCCATTATGTGTTGGATTTTGTGGAGAAAACATGCACGGTGGAAGAAATAAAAAAATTTCCACGCAACTCAAAACATGATCTTGTCGACAACACCATATTCAGAAAGAGTATTTGCGGGATATACCTTATCGCACAGCAAGTCCATCGATGTCCCGCTGCATGATGGTGTGCAACGTTGCTGACCTACACAGACAAAACTTATCTCCCATTTGTTGAGTGCATCACAGGAAGATCCGACGGTACTCCTTTCATGCGGTGATGTACGCCACTCACTGTGCATGTGGATAGTCGTCACTAGTATATTTTTGGCCTCTAACGTCACTTCCGCTAGTGTCACTTATATTAGAAAGACCGACCTAATAAGCTATAACCGAAGCAACAAGTCATTAGAAAAAATCCGGGTACCGCTTATAGCTATTGGGTCGGTTATGTTAAAGATATCAATGCTAGAAAAGACCCGCGAAAATCATAATTTTCACAGCACACATAAACATAGCATCAGTTTTATTAGAAAACCGACCCAACATGCTTCTCGCGGAGAAAAATTGGTTTTCTTCCTTCGCGCGCTGAGCTATAGGGTCAGTTTTTTAAATAAGAAACCCTAGTAATTGTCACGAAAAATTTGGGTACCGCTAGACCGAACTTCTCCGGTCGGTTTTTCTTGATAACCATCCGCATAGCTTCAGATTTTTGGGGACTTCTCGGGTCAGTTTTTACAGTAACCGTCCCTATAGGTGCGGTTTTGTTCAGGCACCGGTTTTGTCTTGGGTCGCTTGTTTTCTAATAACCGTCCCTATATGGGACCTGTTGGGTCAATTTTCTAATATAACCGACCCTAGAAGTTAGAGTAAAATCAAAACCCTTTCCACCACTCTCAACGCAACACTCTCTCCCACAGCACTCACAACCGGCCGCAGCTCGCAGCTCTCACCTCGCCGCCCGATACTTCCCGGAGCTCTCACCTCGCCGCCCGACACTTCCCGGAGCTCTCACTGTCATCGCACCTCTCCTCCACTCTCGTGCCGTGCTACCACGATCTCCAACCTTGGCCGCCGCTGCCAAGGTCTCGCCCCTCTCTCCAAAGACACCCCCGCCACCGCCAAGGGTCTCGCCGACGCCGCCAAGGTCTCGCCGACGCTCCAAAGCTTTGCCGCTGCCGCCATCTCAACTGATCTCTCCGAGGACGCCCCGCCGCAGCCAAGCTTTGCCGCTGCCTCTCCAAGGTCTCCAACTACTCTCTCCGAACGCTTTCGCTGCCGCCAAGGCTTTCAACGCCACCACCTCCCCGAACAGATAGGTAAGTTCATTTTCCGTTTCAAACTCTCTTCTTTTGACCTAATGTTGGAGTACCATGGTCGTGCTAGATAGCACGGTATTCGTGGCTGTGCTTTGCACGGCCATGTTTGGTGCCACGGCCTGTGCTTTGCATGGCCATGCTTGGTGCCACAGCCTGTGCTTTGCACGGCCATGCTTGGTGTCACAACTGTTTTGGCCAAAAAATTTAGTTTTTAAAGGTTACAGTTCACCACGGCTGTCGTGAAGGACCACGACCATTTTGAGTATGAAATGGTCAAACTTTTGATTTACTGTTATCTATTATGAAAGAGCATGCATGATGTTTAACTTACTCCCTTCTATTTATATTTGTCAAGAGCACCTAATTGATTATTCAATTTAGTACATATAATGAATGTTTATCTATGGAAGTACTCTTGATTTGTCAAGAACACGTAATTCATTTTATTTGACTAGTAAACCAATCAATAATAAAAACATGTAATCTTTTATATCTACATTTTATTATCAATCACATATGTAATCATTGTATACAATTGATGAGTGCATACTCATCATGATTTTCAATTACCTTTTTGGAACAATTTAATATCTATTCCACATCTTTTCATCCTAATATGAATCATAATGCACAAAACTACTCAGTGATTCAATAATCAAGGTTTTAACTAAATATCTTTCATTTTATGCAGGTGTAGCAGGCAACTCCATGCAAACGGTCTCAAGACCGTTTGGATCCATGCGGTCTCAAGACCGTTTGCTGGAATACACAAAGAACAAGACGAAACCAGTTGCCCAAGAAGTCCACGCGGTCTCAAGACCGTTTGGTCCCATGCGGTCTCAAGACCGTTTGGTCCCATGCGGTCCCAAGACCGTTTGGTCCCATGCGGTCCCAAGACCGTTTGGTCCCATGCGGTCCCAAGACCGTTTGGTCCCATGCGGTCCCAAGGCTGTTTGGTCCCAAACGGTCCCAAGGCCGTTTGGTCCCAAACGGTCCCAAGACCGTTTGGTCCCGCGCGGTCCCAAGACCGTTTGGTCCCGCGCAGTCCCAAGACCGTTCGATGCAAGCGCAAGGATCGATTGAAGAACTAAAGCCGCACGACCACGCCAAAGCCAGGACCGATCAAAGCAAGACCGTTTGGCGCTCAAACGACCTCCAAACCGTTTGATGCCCAAACGGTCTCAAGACCGTTTGGCGCCCAAGCGGTCTCAAGACCGTTTGGCGCCCAAGCGGTCTCAAGACCGTTTGGCGCCCAAGCGGTCTCAAGACCGTTTGGCGCCCAAACGGTCTCAAGACCGTTTGGCGCCCAAACGGTCTCCAAACCGTTTGGAGAAGATATTTCCAGCAACTTATCCAAACCGTTTGGGATCAGATCTGAAACTATAAATAGACCCCCAGGGTCCCCATTTCGAGGCATCGGTTCCGGACGCCGAAAGGCTGCCAGAGCACCACACCGATCAAGTTCCACATCATCTATCGCTGGTGTTGCGTCCAAGGAGGCCAAGAAGAGGAAGAAGACGGCGCAAGGAGCGCATCTTCTTCACCGAGCTGCATCCACCCTCTGCACCGAGCTCATGGCGGATCTATCTTTCTCTCCTATCCTTCTTGTATCTCGTATCATGAGCGAGTAGTCCTCTTTCGCTGGGGTGCGGGGACTAGCCCCGCTGCCCACGCAAACCATGTTCTTTTGTTAAACTTTCCAAGGCAATGTATATAACTCTTCATTTTGTCGTTTATCGTTAAGCTTGTAGGTTGGTTATGTGCGTGTTTTCATCTTTGTGCTCCCTATGTTGCGATAAATTCAATGCATGGGTTCCTATGTTGCGATAACTTCAAGACATGGTTTGGAATGTCATTTAGCATGTTTGACCCTTGACGATAACTTCCGATGGGTTCCTTGAGGTCGTAAGTGTATGATCCGCGAGGGGACGAGCCATCTAGCCTTCGGTGACGCTTCTGTGCGCCTAACGCCTGTATAGGGGGTTCACAACCTTAGTTGGATTTTGCATCATCTTGCTAAACGTCGATGTTTGCTCGCATGTCACCTTCCTGCTTGTTTATCGGTTAACGCAGCTGACTCCCAAACTAGAAATAGGATGGGATTTCATCGAGGTCGTAAGTGTATGATCCGCGAGGGGACGAGCCATATAGCCTTCGGTGACGCTTCTGTGCGCCTAACGCCCGTATGGGGGGTTCACAACCTCCGTGGATTTCTGTATCTTCAGAGCCGTAAGACATGTGATCCGGATGGCGATGAGAAATCGGCTGCCTATGGTGATGCTTACGCGGACCTAACGCCCGTATGGGGGGTTCTGCAGCAGCTCTATTTGGAGTGTTATATCGTGCCTGGTTTGTTTTCAAGAGAGTGTGTTTGTGTGCGTAGCGGTGGTCAAACCCGGTACCATCCCAGCGATTCCATATCATTGATCTAAACCCATCTTTTATTCCGCATTTACTTTCTTGCAATTAGTTTAATCAAACCAAAATCAACCAATTGTTCTAAATATTAGTTTTACTTGGGCTAGATCTAACTGACAAAGATTCTTAAAAACGTTGTCCTTTGGGTTCGATCCTCAACTATACTGCGATAAGATCCGTCCGCTTGTGGGTGGTATTGTTGCACTTGGTTTTGGTAAAAGCTCGGGGATATAAACCCCGAGTGAATTTGTTAGTGCATTCAAAAAGCCACATCAACAATCTAGAAATACGAGCTAGGGTAGACATTGTGTAGTTTCAGATTGACACTTTAGGGTTTATAGATGAGACCATCGATGCATAAATATGACAATAATACATTTATATTTAAAATTAGAAACCCGTTCAAAATTTATTCATTAGGAGTAAATTTTGGATAGTCCCCAATATGGGACTGTTTTTGGATATTTAATCTCACTTAGGATGTAACTGTGTAATGTATGTTTAGTTTTGAAGAAAATTTTAGTAGTATTTCCTCATTTGTTCTCTGGGTACATATGTGAGTGGTTATTTGCCATTTACATTGATGTACTTGGAGAACTAAGGGGAAATGCTGCTGAAATTTTATTGAAAATTAAACATACATTATACAATTACTAGTGAGGTTAAATATTCAAAAATGGGATAGGTGGTACACTTTAGTATAAAAGTAATGAATTTCCTATCAAAAAAACCTTACAACTTATAGTATCAATATTAAATGCTTAGTTTGATAATTATTTTTAATGTGATCTAGAAAATGGATCGAAGTTGGATGTCTATCAAGAACCGTTGCAGTCCAGAGTTTACCAAAGGTGTTGATGAATTTATCAGATTTGCTGAGGAACATAGGAAACTACCTACAAATAGGTTCTATTGTCCATGTAGAAATTGTGGTAACAATTTGAAAGTTGATACTGTTGAGGAAATTAAGAATCATGTCATATCCAATGGGATCATACAAGGTTATAATGAATGGTATTGGCATGGAGAGAAACTTAATTATGGATCAGAAAATGTCGATATTAATAGTGGTGACATAGAAGATATAGATAATGATGTTAACAATGATGAACCGATTCAGGATGACCCGATTCAGGATGATATGGTTGATGAGATGCTACGTAGCTGTCAGGATAATGTCATTGATCCACCTTCTTTATTTGCAAACATTGTCCATGATGCTGAAAAACCATTATATAAGGGTTGTACTAAGTTCACGAGGTTGAGTACTGTGATGCGATTATATACTCTTAAAGCTCAAAACCGGTGGAGCGATAAGAGTTTCACTTCATTGTTGTCTTTGTTAAAGGAAATTCTTCCTGAGGCAACGAGCTTCCAATTTCTACATATCAAGCAAAGAAAATAATGTGCCCAATGGGAATTGAGGCTAAGAAGATTCATGCATGTCCAAATGGGAATGGAGGCTAAGAAGATTCATGCATGCCCAATGGGAATGGATGTTCCAGAGTATAATGTTGTGGCAGCGGGTAAGGTATATAACATCGGTGGTACATTGCAATGTCAATCAGTTTCTGATGACATTTGTCGTGTGTCCATCCATCTTGTGTATGACGGAATGGGGGACAAAACACTACCCATACCTTCTTCTGAATATGGTACAGTTGATGAAGCAGAGGGTGCTATGGTGGGATGGCCTAGACACTTGGTTATCATTGACAAGGTATATCTACATGTTTTTCATATTTGACTAGCTACATATATGAACTCGTTTAATATAAGTATGTATTTAATTAACAGGTTTGTAAACTAAAAAGTAAAAATCCTAGTAGTCGTCCTCCTATGCCCAAGCCTTCTTTCATTCCAGAAGCCACATTGGATGAATTGGGAAATAAAAGTAAATGTTTGGCTCGATACTTAGCCAACCAAAGCCCAGGATCACATATGGGGGTCAATTTCACAGAAGATGCAGTTGGGAGGGACTTTGAGAATTTTATTTTTCTTGATGATATTATAGAGTTTTTCCAGTATGATTGGCTAAATACTTCAATATTAGAAGTATGGATAAGGTAAGAATTAATCAATATAGATTACTCGAATATATACATTTTTAGCTTATTTGTAACATATCAAATTTTTACAAATGTTTTACAGCCATTTATATACTGAGATGACAAACTTTGATATAAAGAATGTTGGATTCTTAGTTCCTTCAATCACTAGTAAAGTGCAGACACAAATGGATGATGTGAATGAGTACTTAAGTACTGCATTCAAATATTTTGGTAGTGTGGGAAAGGAAATTATTCTAATTCCTTTTAACGTCTAGTAAGTATTATAATTCAATAGAATTCTAATATTGACTAAATTCTAATTCTAATTTTTGTTTTCAATATAAATTTACTCAGATCTAGACATTGGGAACTAGTGGTGGTTGTCCCAAATTTGATGACTTTCTATTATCTTGACCCAATGGGAAAAACAACAAGGGGTCACAAACTGAGATTGCCAACTATGGAGTAAGCATAAATTTAGTTTCTATAACATCAATTGTTATGCTTCAACACGATATTTATACTTAGAATTTCTATTTTGACAACTATCGTAATCAAATTGATTGATAGGGGTGTAAAGGCTTATCGTGAAGGTGGAGGAATAATACCCACAAAATTAAAGACACTGACTTTGAAAAATGTCAAGGTAACTACTTTGACTACTTAGTCGTATAGTACAACTCTTACAGTAATGTATTAATGTCAAATTTTATATGTTAACTCTCTTATAGTCTTAGTTATTTATTTGTACAACTCTGTTTGCAGCAGTTTACTAATATTAAGTACAATTCTTTATTTGTAGTGTCATATACAAAATAATGACTGAGCTTGTGGCTACTACGTAATGAAGTATATGCAAACTATTTTGAAAGAAGCATCACTAGACATTCAGAGTATTGATAAGGTAATTAATAAATAATAACATCATAAATTTACAAGTGAGATTTGCATCATTTTATAAAATATATATGAGCATGTGCTTTTTTTTGCAGATCTTTACAACTCATCCTTACACACTTGATGGGTTAAATGAATTCCGAGAAGAATGGTCAGATGCTTTTCTTAATGAAGTCACTATAGTATTGGATTGAATTCATAACTTCGTTTGTGTATAGTAGATTTGAAACTCTATCAAAATTTACTTTTTGTATATGACATTAAATTTAATATCACTTTTAAACTTGCAATCTATCATTGTTGTTAGTATGTGCTATGTGTATGAATGTTAGTATGTGCTATATGTCTCATTTGAAATCTATCTTAGACTTGTAAGAATGTTAGTAAGTGTTGTGTATGAAGATGTCTCAACTCAATATATGTGAATAATTGTTGTTATGAATTTTGGAGATTACATCAATTAAAAAAGAAACATAAAAGTTAGAAAATGGCTTTGGAATGCATTTTTGTCTTTCATCATTGCATTTGCAAGTCTATTTCTATTGTAGGTTTTGAATTGCGTAAAGCAATTCTATTTTGCAGGTTGCTGTACTGAAGATTTCTGGTTCTGCAAAATTTTTCTTTAAAAAAATGTAACTTCTCGGGTCGGTTATTTAAGAAAACCGTCCCTATAGACTTCTTGGGTCGGCTATATACAAAAACCGACCCAGTAGGTTCATCCCAAATTTCTACAGCTATTTGAAGACTTCTAGGGACGTTTATAGAGAAAAACTGACCCATAGACTCTTCTTGGGTCAGTTATACACAAAACCGACCCAGTAGGTTCATCCCAAAATTCTACAGCTATTTGAAGACTTCTAGGGTCGCTTATGGAGAAAACCCGACCCAATAGACACTTCTTGGGCCGGTTATACACAAAACCGACCCAGTAGGTTCATCCCAAAATTCTACAGCTATTTGAAGACTTCTAGGGTCACTTATAGAGAAAAACCGACCTAATAGACACTTCTTGGGTCAGTTATACACAAAAACCGACCCAGTTGGTTCATCCCAAAATTCTACAGCTATTTGAAGACTTCTAGGGTCGCTTATGGAGAAAAACCGACCCAATAGACACTTCTTGGGTCGGTTATACACAAAAACCGACCCAGTAGGTGTCCTAAACCCGACCCAGCAGGTTCCTTGGTCGGTTTTTGTACTTCTATTGGGTCAGTTTTTGTACCTCTCTTGGGTCGGTCTTTTACCTCTTTTGGGTCGGTTCTTTTACCTCTCTTGGGTCGGTTTTTGTTCCCTCTAGGGTCGGTTTTTGTACCTCTCTAGGGTCGGTTTTTCTACCTCTATAGCTTCGCAAAAACTGTAGAGACGCCCACCTAGGCGTCGCTTAAAAAGTGACACTGCGGGCTTCAAAACACCGACGCTGCTAACCAATACTGTACTAGTGCGTTGATGTCCTCCGAACGTAGGCATCTCAATGTCTGTGTCTCTACTTTATCCATACAGATGGACTAGAACGCCATGTCACACTTCCTAAGCCAGCGGGAAGGAGTCGTCTCTGTGCGGCGATGTGTTGCGTCACGGTGCTCTCCTTTCTCTCCTGAGGACGATGATGGCTAGGGTTTACATACGTGATTGTAAACTAAAAAGACTCTCTCTATATATTATATAGATATCGGCCGTCAAGCCCTTTAAATAGGAGACAGAAGGAAGTAGGGTTTCCTAAACCCATTGGTAAATAGAAACATTGCATTAATTAAAACACTTGTGGATTAATTAGAATATTCTGGAATTAATTAACCAAATAATCACATTAATTGATTAATTAATATCTGACTCCATGCAATCACATGGGATGGCTCTATGGGCATATATACCAATAGACTCCCACTTGCACTTAGAGCCAGTCACTCCAATTTATTGGCTCAAACATTCCAATATTATTTTAATGGATTACATAAACATTTTAGTAATCAATGTGATTTTGAGCAATTCTAATCAAATCCACAATTATACTCCTATTCCAACACATCCTATGCGTGTGACCCGGTAGGATCCAAATTACATTGGCAGTGATACCCATAATCATATTATGATTTCACAAGCAATGATTGGTATCTAGAAAGACTTCATTATCACCCAAGTAATTGGAGAAGTTGGAGAACAACTTAACCTATCATTCATTATTGGTGTTACAATGATTGTGTAGTTTCTTTGTCGCTGATATCTGGATTGAACTCGATTCATGGAATTGTTATACTCTTCAACATTCAATCCATGTTCCTTAAACTAGAGCAAACTGTCTGAGATATATGTAAGCTCAATATCACATATTGACTCACATCAGCATGGCCATGTATTTCTCAGTCTCGCTTATTGAGTGGCCGAAATATCAAACTCCCGTAGGAAAGAAAAATTCCATCGACATCACTCACAGTCATCCCCATGTGTCACAGTGCACCTAAGCACCATCTTTATGGAAATCCTTATTTAGGACCACGATGGATGATGTCAAAGTACACTGAACGTCATGTGATAAGTGTAGTGACTTTAGGTCTAAGAACCACAATCACCACCATCACTATGAGATGTGACTCTAACTACCAATCATGGTATCCATGTGTCACTCTCAAGTTGGGTCTGTCTGATACACTATTCTCTAACAAGTATCTATGTATTTGGTTTGATATCTCCATATCATGGATAATGAGATTCTTCCATAAACCAATATACATTCTAATCTTATGTGTTATTGATGTCTATGGATATTTCCAGAATAAGAACCGATTAGGGACAAAACAAGTAGACATACTCTTAGCATACATTGAGTATATTATTCTATAGACATATATTCATGTCATCAACTTGAAGACATATGTTATTGAGTATATTATTATGTAGACATATATAAGTTTTGTGGTCATCTCACAATATAAAACACAAACATATAGATTGGAAACTTGCCTTTATTGATATGATCAATGTAGTATTACAAATCATTTACATAGTATCCCATTACAATCATCAAATGATAGTCTCTATGGGCATACATACCAATAGATTCCCACTTGTACTTATACCCAATCACTCATGAATCTCAATCCAAGTGATCGAACATTTCTGTCATGTTTCTGCTGTGAAAGTGCTTTTGTGAGTGGGTCAGCCACATTGCTTTTTGTAGGTACTCTACAAATCTTCACATCTCCTTGTTGTACAATCTCTCGTATGAGATGGAACTTTCGTAGAATATGTTTAGAACATTGGTGTGATCTTGGTTCTTTATCCTATGCAATTGCTCCGTTGTTGTCACAAAACAACTCAATTGCATCACTAGTGCTTGGAACCACTCCAAGTTTAGAAATGAACTTCTTGATCCACACAACTTCTTTTGCAGCATTACGTGCAGAAATATATTCGGCCTCTATTGTAGAATCCACAACCATCTCTTGCTTGGAACTCTTCCAGCTCACAGCTCCATTTTTTAGGCAAAACACAAATCAAGATTGCAATCTATAGTCATCTTTGTCAGTTTGGAAGCTAGCATCGGTGTAACCCTTTACCATGAGCTCTTCCTCACCACCGTATACCAAGAATTGATCCTTAGTCCTTCTCAAGTACTTTAAGATGTTCTTTACGGCTGTCTAGTGACATTCACCTGGATCTGACTGATACTGCCTCGTCATGCTCAAAGCATACAACACATCAGGATGACTACATAACATTGTGTGCATGATAGATCCAATTACTGATGCATATGGAATCTTACTCATGCATGCCCTTTCATCACACGAACTAGGACATTGGGCTTTAGATATCATAACCCCATGGGACATGGGCAAGTTTCCTCTTTTAGAACCCTCCATTCTAAACCTCTTTAACACCTTGTTAATGTATGTGCTTTGGCTTAGGCCTAGAAGCCTTATAGATCTATCTCTATAGATCTTGATTCCTAATATATAGGATGCTTCGCCTAAATCCTTCATAGAGAAGGTCTTCCCCAGCCAACCTTTTACTGTCTAAAGAGTAGGGATGCCACTTCCCATCAATAGTATGTCATCCAAATATTATATGAGAAATATGATTGTGCTCCCACTAACCCTTTTGTAAACACAGGGTTCATCTTCATTTTGACTAAAGACAAACTTTTTGACTACTTCATAAAAATGTAGATTCCATTTCCGAGATGCTTGCTTCAATCCATAGATTGACCTTTGTAGCTTACATGCTTTATTGGCTTCCTTTGGATTGATAAAACCCTTAGGTTGTGTCATATACACATCCTCAAGTAAATTCCCGTTAAGGAATTCTATTTTAACATCCATCTATCAAATCTCATAGTCATGATAAGCTGCAATGGCAATCATGATCCTGATGGATTTAACCATGGAAACTAGTGAGAAGGTCTCTTCATAATTGACACCTTGAATTTGACGAAATCCTTTCACAACCAATCTACCTTTATAGTTTTAAACATTTCCATCCATGTCGGTCCTCTTCTTGAAGACCCACTTGCACCCTATGGGTTTTAACCCTTCGGGTGGATCCACCAAGGTCCATACCTTGTTGGTGTACATGGATTTCATCTCAGATCTCATGGCTTCAAGCCATTTCTTAAATTCTAGTCCTTTAGTAGCTTCTAGATAGAAAGTTGGCTCATCTGCTATGCCCAATTCATCACTGTCTTGAGTCATGAGAAATCCAAATCTCTCAGTCTCAAGTTGTGTCCTACTAGACCTACGAGGTTCCTGTGTTACATTTGGAACTTGAAATTCCACAACAGTTTGTGAGTCTTCATGTTCCTTATGTACCTCCTTGGGTTCTCTGCTTTCTTGTTGATCTCGAACTTCTTCAAGCTCTACGTTCCTCCCACTAATTCCTTTGGAAATAAATTCCTTTTCAAGAAATACAACAGTCCTAACAACAAACACTTTGTTGTCAGTCAGTGTGTAGAAGTAGTATCCCCAAGTTTCCTTGGGGTATCCAACAAAACAACATTTTTTAGATTTGGGTCAAAGCTTTTCAGAAAATTGTTTCTGAACATAAGCTTCACATCCCCAAATCTTTAACATAGACAAATTGGGACGATTCCCATTCCAAATCTCATATGGTGTCTTTTGAACCGTTTTGTAAGGTACACAGTTAAGTGTAAACACTATTGTTTCAAGAGCATATCCCCATAATGATATTGGAAGTTCGGCTGAACTCATCATTGATCATACCATGTCTAATAATGTACGATTCCTTCTTTCTAACACACCATTATGTTGTGGTGTACCAGGTGAAGCCCATTGTGATACAATACCACGGTCTCTCAGATGGTCCTCAAACTCTTGGCTTAAGTATTCACCACCTCGATCTGAACGGAGTGCTTTAATACTCTTACCAAGTTTCTTCTCTACTTCATTCATGAAAGTCTTGAACATTTCAAGAGTTTCTAACTTGTGTTTCATAAGATATACATAGCCATACCTACTGAGGTAATTAATGAAGGTAATGAAGTATTGATAGCCTCCTCTAGCATTTGATCTAAAAGGTCCACATACATCAATATGTATGAGCCCTAGCATATCACTGGCTCTCTCACTGTGTCCAGTGAAAGGAGTCTTGGTCATCTTCCCTAATAAGCAAGCCTCACATGTCTCTAATGATTCAAAATCAAAAGAATCTAGATATGCATTTCTCGTTTATGTGCCCAAGACGACAATGCCATAAGTATGTTTTGTTTGAGTTGTCAAGTTTTAGTCTTTTAGTATTTACGTTGTATATGCTAGTCTCAAGTTCTAACAAGTAGATACCATAAGACATAGGAGCATTGCCATAAAAGATGTCATCTTTAGAAATAGAAATAATTCCATTCTTAATGTGAAATTCAAATCCACTCTTGTCCATGCAAGATACAGAAATAATATTTCTATTAATGGTAGGTACATAATAGCAATTCTATAATTGTATTATAAGGCTCATAGGCAAAGATAAACTAACAACTCCAATTGTGGTGGCAACAACTCTTGCTCCATTAGCGACCCGCATATCAACTTGGCCCTTTCGTAAAGGCTTACTTCTTATCAGATCCTACATATTTGAACATATGTGAGATCCACATCCAGTATCCAGTACCCATGATGAAGTATTCAAGTTTATCTCAATAACATTTATACCTGAAGTGGAGATCTCTATCCCCTGCTTCTTCTTCCTCAGTTCTTTTAGGTAGAGAGGACAATTTCTTTTCCAATGTCCAGCCTGGTGACAATGGTGAAACTGCCTTCTTTGGAGATCCCACCTTTAGCTTTGAGCGCGGATGACTTTGGCTTCTACCCGGCTTTAGAACCTTTCTTAGCCTTGCCTTTGCCTTTTGACTTTCCCTTTGTCTTGCTGATCATCATCATAGACTCGGGCTTGTCTTTCTTCATCTGTGCTTCAGTTGTCCTCAACATGCCCAACAATTCTGACAATGACTTGTTAAGATTGTTCATGTTGTAGTTCATGACAAAATGACTATATGATTCAGGAAATGATTGCAGAACACATCAGTGGCCAACTCTTGACCTATGGGAAAGCCCAACTTGGATAGGCTTCCCACGTACCCAATCAAAGTGAGTATATGGGTGCCAACTGAGTCTCCCTCTTTCATCTTGCTCCTGAACAAAGCCTTGGAGGCATCATATCTCTCATGTATTGCTTGATGCTGATACATGTTCTTGAGATGTGTTACCATCTCCATGACATTCATGTTCTCATGCTGCTCTTGCAACTCATACTTCATTGAGCACAACATCAGACACTTGAAATCGACGACATCATCAAGGTGCTTCTTGTAAGCATCCTTTTCAGCCTTGGGCACATTTGAGGCGGGTTTCACTGGCTCTGGTGTTTCAAGAACATAGAGTTTACGCTCATGTGTGAGAACAATTCTTAGCATCCTAAAATAGTTTTAAAAGTTGGTTCTGGTAAGTTTTTTCTTCTCAAGGACCGATCGCAATGAGAAAGTGTGAGTGTTGTTTGCCATTTGATTGCTACAAAAGAAAAGTTTTCATTTATTCCAAAACATTTTGACTTGTAAAGATTTGATAAATGAGATTAATTAGGCCTTTAATTAATTATGCTCCCACTATTTTATTCAAATTTATAGCCCTCACTATCAACTCAAAAGATTGCAGAGTACAACATTCTAGTGAGCCAAGATCCAAAATAACTAGATCAATGCCCAGCCAACACCGGCGTCAAAGAGCAAATACTAAGGTAGGCAACTTTTGCCAATTGCATCATATGCAACTCTTGGATAGATGATCATGCACAACTCCTTGCCAGGATGCATCTGTGTGCCTCTAGGTACTTGATTCTATCAAGGTTCCCTAGTTAAGTCCAACCCATAACCTAACACGATGAGTGTGCACCCTACAGAGGCAGACCCACACACCCACCATCATACTTTCACAAGATAAACAGTGTACCACACGAAGGCGTGCCCACACATAGTCGATCAGGCTTTTCATTTGTGTTGCTTTATGGAAGGCAACTAAAACTTAATATTATTAATTGAGGTATTTTATTAATACATATACATATCCAAACACCACATACTTATAGTACGTATCATATACTACTATATCCATGACCATAAACGATAGCCATGCAATCACAAACACAAATACATTGGTTATGGCCATACTATTGTTATCCATTGGAACAACAAAGGATTATGGTCCACCTAAGGTCTTATGCATCTCATGCAACAACACATGTGAATCAACTGTAAGGATCAACATTACATTGAACAACTTCATGGATGCTCCGTGAGGTTGGAACTTCAAGTTGCTTCTTGGAGTTGGATCTTCATGTTGCTTCTCCATGGACGCTCCTTGGAGTTGGATCTTTAGGTTGTTTCTTAGAATTGGATCTTCATGGTGCTTCTCCATAGACGCTCCTTGGATTTGGATCTTCAAGTGGCCTCCTTACATCAAGTTTACAAAGACTAAAACTAATCCTATCTCTATTACATCATATGAGTACAAATATAAAGGGAAATAATTAATTACACTTTGAAATAAGAGATGAGACTCGACATGCAAGCCAAATACTTTATACAAAAGATCCATGTACAACCATTATACATCCATAGCATTCTCAAACAAACATGCTCACAAGATTCACAACCACATTCATTCACAACATCCAGAAAAGGGGATTCTAGGCCATAACCATGCATGCATTCACCACATAAAATAGATTTTTAAGGCAACATGTATGATATCATAGGTATATCTACATATACGTATATACATATTAAAATTGTAGTCCTTTTAATGCGGGACATTCCCCATTAAATAAAATTTTGACTTTCACACAGACTATGCGGGGTACACAGGGGCAACACCCCTATCTCAGGGGAAAAACCCCTGAAAGGTCTACAAAATTTTACTTCCGTGCACTTAGGAAAATCAACATTTTCCATAGTCGACCCCGTCCGAAATGTCAAAAACAAAATCCTACATCGTATGTGGAATTAGGTTATATTTACACATTAGCATGCTTTAATTCACATCGTATGCAATATATAAAATGGTATACATTGATTTGATCATATCGAAATGAATCCAAATACGCCATAGATCGACGCTGCTCTGATACCACTGTTGGGTTTTGTGGAGAAAACATTAGCGGCGGAAGCAACAAAAAAAATTCTACACAACCCGAAACAGGATCTCGTCGACAACAACGTATTCGGAAAGAGTGTTTGCGGGATATACCTTATCGCGGAGCAAGTCCGTCAATGTCTCGCTGCACGATGGTGTGCAACGTTGCTAGTCTACACAGACGAAACTTCTCTCCCATTTGTTGAGTGTGTCACTACAAGATCTGATGCCGCTCCTTTCATGCGATGATGTACGCCTCTCATAGTGTGTGTGGATAGTCGTTGATGTCCTCTAAACACAGGCGTCTTGGCGTCTGCGTCTCTACTTCGTCCACGTCGATGGACTAAAACTCCACATCGTGCTTTCTAAGTCGACGGGAAGGAGTCGTCTCTGTGCGGAGACGTGCTAGCATTGCAGTGCTCTCCTTTCTCTCCTGAGGACAGTGACGGCTAGGGTTTACATACATGAGTGTAAACTAAAAAGATTCTCTCTATATCTTATATATATATCGGTCGTCAAGCCCCTTTAAATAGGAGACGAAAGGAAGTAGGGTTTCCTAAACCCATCGGTAAACAGAAACATTGCGTTAATTAAAATGCTCGTGGATTAATTAGAATATTCTGGAATTAATTAATTAACCAAATAATCAAACTAATTGATTAATTAATATTTGACTCCATGCAATCACATGTGATGGCTCTATGGACATATATACCAACATTATGCCAACATCTACATGACATCAATGTCACATTGTATTGGACATATGTGTGTTTTCCTTGGGTTTTAATACAAGATTTATCACGTATCGATTATTATACTCTGGCTAACGTGACAATCTATGATTGGTCATACAATAGCTAATCTTGTAAAATATATAGAATGTAGATGGTAACTCGGATGGTAACAAAT
The DNA here is from genome assembly GCA_963693085.1 of Alisma plantago-aquatica. Lineage (NCBI taxonomy): Eukaryota > Viridiplantae > Streptophyta > Magnoliopsida > Alismatales > Alismataceae > Alisma > Alisma plantago-aquatica. The sequence continues at coordinate 1,394,160,085 of OY856411.1, read as the reverse complement.
ATTTACATATATATATATATATATATATTGCTGATAAGGAGTGGCTCAAGTGGTCAAGCATGGTGTCTCCTCATGAAGGGACCCAGGTTTGAATCCCAGTTGTCGCCTTGATTTACCACCCACCAATATATATATATATATATATATATATATATATATATATATATATATATATATATATATATATATATGAAATTAATGAAGAAAATATATAGACAATGCTAGAATAGGTTCAATTGCATGATTTCAACTAAAATTTCAAAAGTATATGGAAGTATACAATTTTATGCATGCAAACCCTAAAATTAAAAAAAAATGATGATCATATCATATATAGTGAGTTTTAATGGAAAAAGTAAGATCTATTTTGATGGGCAGGTATAATGTAATCTAATCTAACATAAAAGTATTTAAATGACATCAAATTAGGATTTCTTAAGTCATAAAGCCTATATATGTGTGACAATTATGGTCTAGGAAGCCTAAAGCTAATGTAACCCTAATCCAATCTAATGGCCTAACCTAAGGCACAACCCAAATTCCACTATGGTTTTGAAGACATAAAAGTAGTACTTGGATGTTTAACTTTAGGTATAGTCTGATTGTTTGGTTGATTGATTCCTCCTATTTGCTTGGATCCAAGTCACTTCCGAAGAAAGGTACACGGTTACTTATGAATAACCATCTTATCGAATTATGTTTCAAAAGTTTCACATGTACTAGAATTAAACTACTTGCTTATTTATTTAATTACTACAAGATTACAAGGCCATATTAGTATCACCTTATGCAAGAGTAAATTTCATGAAACCCAATTGTGCAATATCTAAAGGGGTAGTTGAAGGAGGTAATACTGCCTGAATATAAGGATGAGTCACAAAGGAAGTGAACAAATGGTAGATGTACATGTGACCAAGTCCAATGATGGATAGTCACTATGAGTCAAATGTGGACCTACCCTAGAAATCCAATGATGGACCAAGGGATAAATGTATCGATTGAAATTAGGCAAATGTGGGTTTGGAAGTTATATAGAATATGAAAGTTTGATTATTGAATAAGAATTGTTGGTATGCTTGACTAAATTAATATTGTTACACCTATATGCGCACACTATAATTGCACCACTTATCTAGTGTAAAAATATGTTGACCACATTTTGTTTGTTGATGTTTTAGGTTAACCTACATACTATCTAAAACATGGACAATCATAAATTGGCACCAAAAGAAAAGATGGCTAAAGATTATATGAGAATTTATATAGTTGGTTTCTTTTCTATTTTAGGTGAAGTTACCTTTAGTCATAACATGTAACTCCTTTAAGGAGGTTATATTTATATTTTTATCAACTCTTTTCTATTCGATGAAATTTCAAATTATTACTGGTTATTTGCTAAACTAGGATCCTGAAATTATGATAATGGCCCTTGCCATATCGGGCCACCTTCTTTGGAGATAACATGAGGAGGGGGTCATTACATAGTCTATTTAAATATATGGAGAGCTTTGTTATAAAGGAGTTCAAGGATATTAATGACAAGGTATAGACCATACACGATACCCTTAGAGTTCCCTACTATATGACTATAACATAAGAGTTGAGGTTTATGTGAGTTGGGCATACTTGGTTGAGCTCTTATGAAATAAGAATCTTGCAAAGGCCATTTGTGTGCTCACCCATATAAACTTGTTCTCATACCTATTACTATAATTGTGTAATTCTTTGAAGCCTAACTAAGGAGTCTAGTTTAAGAAGTAGTTTACCATGCTTCTCTTAATATAAGTGAGTCAACCTAGGACATATTTTAAAACCACAAGCTACTATTGTTGAAAAACATAATAACGTCAGATTTTGTGATTTGTCAATGTTTGGAGGTTTCATGGAACATGTAGTGTAATGTTATAGTCCCTTCGTTCCATAAACTAGATTCCTCTTTAGTCCTATATCATTATAACATCTAGGTCCACTACCCAAGGCTCAAGTAGAGTTTTAGGAATGATGACTAGTCCCATAGACCACCACTAGCCTCGACCTTGTGATTTGTCCTCACTCATGCACAAGTTGGGATCAACTTCCGTTCTGGTAAACCACCCTAGTCTTACTTTTGTCTCTCTTTGTCCTCACTTACACACAAGTCAGGATCAACTTTCAGAGTGGTCACTAATCCTAGTACTACTATGGTATGAGCATGCTTAACCATAAAGTTTTGTAGTCATGAGCTCCCTGAGAAGGAGGTGCACCTTGGTGATATGGTATTCCAATCATTACTTTTAATATCATTTTATCCAAGGCCTCAAGACCTCATATGTTACAATTGCTCACATATAAAGTGAGGAGTATCCTTATAAGTAAGAGAGTCTTTGAAGTCCATGTGGGCCTATAAGGAGCATGCAAATGAAAGAGTGATTATTCTTGTGTGTGTTGTGTCCTTATTAAAATAAACTCACAAATGCACACACATCTCACCTCACCACAACATGCCACCCACTACCTACCCTGGCCTCGCTTATCCTAGTTTGGTAGGATGTGATGCAGAGGGTGCATGTGATTTATCTTTTTTATTAGATATTTTGTTTTCTTTCTTTCTTTAGGAATAGTATTTTGGTATTATTTTTTGTACCATTTGGAGTATTTGTAAGTGCAACATCAAAAAAAATCAGTCAAATTCTTAACCATGATTTCAGGATACCTATTAATGCACTAGTAAGGACACATGTGATCTCTTGAAGAAGATCAAACATTGTATGTCACAAAGTAAGTGTAGATAGTTACTGTGCAATGCTCCCAAGATGCTCATTCTCTTTATAAGGAGAAAGTTTCCTCATTTGAAAGTACATATAAAAAGGAAACCTATAACGACCTCCATCAAACCAACAAGCAAATTGTTATTAAATTAAGCAGAATAACCATAAATGACGGGATTAACAAAAATCACTAAGAATTAAAACCATTTTGCACATAGATACTCTTCCATGAAACTCTTACTGAAAGAACTAAAAATTTCTATTCATCATGGTTCATATTGTACATTCATTGTACTTTCTCATCTCGAGAATTAACACATAGTAGTTGCTTCGCCAAAATCTATATGTAAGCAACACAAAACCTCGAGGCAATCAAGCCAAAATCTAGGATTGTTCATGAAACCATCACGTACTAAATCCAAGGACCTGAGAGTACATAGACGACACATAGGACTTCTATCTACAAGACACGATGGATAGTACACTCAAACTGAGCTATTACTGTTGTCCCTGATGTTATTGTCCTTCCTCTATAGAACAGTCTCTTCCTCCTCTTACACGTCCACCTAAAAATTGTGGATCCCATGGGGTGAGACAATTGTCCTAGTGAGAGATATAACTCTCCACCAACAATATTATTATCACATATAAACAATATAAAACTGAGCAGAGGATTCTTCTACATTAATAAGCAAGATTAATCATGTTATAAGCAGAAACAAGTAATCTCTTCTCTTAAAGTAATGCGGCTATCTGTGATAGAGCAATAAATAATCTATTCACTTTACAAGGAATATAAAGAAACATGTACAACTTCTATCCAAATTTAGATGTATAAATGAAGTGTACATCAACTAATATCTTCTGTATTTGATCCTTAAGCAAATATGCTACACGGATGATTACATATTTACAATCACACTTATGCCTAGAGGAGATGAAGTATACCATTCATCCTCCAACCGACCACTAGTAAGTCGAAATTGGTACCATACAAGGTCAATGGCAGAGCTGTCTATCAAGACCTCACCTGTCTCAATCAGTACAAGACCACTTAGATTTAGCCGGACATCTTGTGTCATTTGCAATTAGCTATGTCGGGGTATAGCGGCATCTTCGATATAGAGTTACAGTCGTAGCATGTACTCTCTTCGAGAGAAGACCACTAAGCTTTCCCGGATTATTTGTCATCACGAAGACCACTGAGCAATCTTGGTTTAGTTTCATTAGGAAGTCCACTGAGCAACCTGGTGTATTTGGGGAGTCCACTGAGCACTCTCATTTAGTTAGGGGAGTCCACTGAGCAACCTGGTGTATTTGGAGAATCCACTGAGCACCCTCATTTAGTTTGGGGAGTCCACTGAGCACTCCGATATAATAATTACATATTCAAAATATGCATATCGAGTAAAACTTGTTTCACCATTCAACAAATGCTGACACTGAATGGATCTATGGTCTGGGCAACTACATGATAATATTTAACTTGCTTAATTAAGTGCATTACAATACCTTTTAGCATCAATCAAGTTGTAAACAATAATTATATCATATGCTACAAAGAAAGGCATAAATATGTTTATGAAGTACTTTCATATTCTGTGGAACTCATATATCACTTAGAATCTCAATCTCTTACCATCATCATGCTTGGGTATTCAAACCATTAGTTCATCACTGAGTACTGTCACCACTTAGTAGATAACCATTACCTCTAGGTCATTAGACCAAGGTATTCATTACACTTATTGTACAAGTATTCCACATAGCTCACAAAGCCCATTTAAGCATCTTGTCACCTCTCAGTAGGCAACAACCGTCTTTTAAGATATCAGATTATATGAACATTATACTTGTTGTACATGTATTTCACATAGCTCACAAAGCTCATTTAAACATCATGTCGCCTCTCACTAGGCAACATATATCTTTTAGGTCATCAGACCACATAAACATTATACAAATATTTCCCATATCTCGCAAGGCTTATTCAATAAGAGAAATACAACCTTCCTATTATTAGGGTTAAGGTTTCCCTTTATAGCCAAATAGGGTTTCAAGTTCATATTATCAATCCAAACCCTAATTCATTGCTTCACACATCTAGGAGCACATATTTATATCATAAGTATTCAATCATACTTATTTATTCTCATCATTTATCATTAAATGATTATCAACAGAACGTATGAGTTTCTTTCTCGTCCTCACTAGGATATTGTTTGCATCATACCTAATTAACTTTGCTTAACCCTTTCTCAAGATATGTTAACCTACACTTATTAAAGTGTATCAAAGTCATTACATCTTAATGAAACAATTAATATGACACACTTCATGTGTTATTCATCCAAGTATTTAGATTTGAGGTGCATCAAGGTGTATCAACCTTGAGATGTTGGATGTGATATTTATCATGCCTTGGTGTATCACTTCCCTCATCACTTTTAGCTTTCTTAAGTTCATCAAATTATCTTGTATTAGGGTATTTCCCTCTCTAATACTTTATGCACTAACTCATCACATTTATCCTATAATGTATTGGCCATAAGTCATACACTTGAATTACTCAACTATTCAAGTGATATGTACTCATCTCAGGTTAAGGTTTTGTTGATATAAAGTTGAACATTATCAAATACTTTAGATGTTTCACCTAACAAGGTATTAGCCACACTACTACTTGGTATTACACTCGTCACTCCTAAGAGTGTCTTGCCCTCACCTTCACAAGGTGTATCGGGTTGAATCTTGTATTGTCAAGTTGAACACATGTATTGGGTTAGGTGTATATCGAGCTAGGCATCATCATATCCCTCATCACTTACCCATTAAAATATCAACCTTACCAATCATATAACCCCTCATCTTCATTAATTTGCATTTTATACTCAGACTATCATATAATGCACACATAGTTTGAAAATAAGCTCAAACTTGAAAATAAACTTCACAAAGAGTCTTAACTACTTTTCAAAAGATTAGAACAAGTTTGTAAATAATTTACTAAAGCAAAACTTCTAGGGGTTAGACCATGACCCAAGTCAGGGTCATTACAAGTTATAAACCCCTAACAAGGATTTCATCCCCGAAATCCCAAATGAAGGGAGACAATTGTTATTAATGCATCATATCATCAAGCCTCCACATAACATCATGATGTCATGGAGATGCCATATAACTTTGACCAACACAAAGTTCTTCCATTAAAGATCATTTTAAAATCTGTCACATATGACACATACTCAACTGTCCTTTCCATTATTGACTACAGAGTCAACTCTGTGTTAGGAAACACTTTTCTTTGTCAGAGAAACATTATACATACCTTATTTAACTCAGGTGTCAAACCTTCCTAATTTGCCACCTTCTCAACTTACAACTTATGTGATAAGATCCTTGACCTTGGGAGTCTTCCATACTCCTCACTTAGTTTAGCATTTCACCTCTAAGGAAAGACCAGAATTACGTTTTGTCACCCACTTGGAACTACAAGTCTTATCATACATCTATTGTGCCATTCTAATCTGCTGACACAACACTAAACTTTCTTATGACTTATACCAACTATCTCGTTAGCTGTTTATTTTTTTGTCATAAGGAGAGGCTACTTGTCAAAGAATAACTTATCTTAGAGGTATCTCTAGATGTCATTTGTATAAGCTACCTCAATAGGTCTAGGTAGGGATATTCTAAGGAATTATATTTAGCTTGATAAGCTTTTCCCAAGATGATTCTACAATTATTTTTTCAATTGATACATCCTTATCGATGTTATGTTTATGCAGAGCATAAACCCCTAACATATGATATCCATACTATAGTATGTAACTAAATTGATCTCAAAGTTGGTCCTTTTAGGTAATGAAACATTAATCATCTTATCAGGAGTCATTTTCTCATTTTCTCATACTATTGAAAGTTCTTGGTTACTAGGATTCTTTTCCTTGGTATCTGTTACATGTTCCAAAAACACATCACATCCTCATCATTTCCATCTCTCTATTGTTATTACCAAAACAATCATACAAAAGGATCTTTCTTTCATCTTGGGACATTACTTATTACACATATCTTTATCTTGGAACCAAAGTCCAAGAAAACTGATACTTTTTTAAGTATCCATCAATTGAACACTTCTAACTCATGCACATCAAGTGTCACAAGACTCACTTGATTGCCATGTCCCTGAAAGGAAAGAACACAAAGAAACATATTCCTCTTATCACCCCATCATCACCCATGGTTGTATATCAAAGAGAAGTGATTATCATCTCCTTTGATTATTGCATGAACTTTCAACTGTTCATGAGTCATTTACTCTTGTTTCATCCTAGGTTCCTTGCCATCATCATAGGAATTATAAGGATGATTACATGTCATCACTCCTTTCTTTGTTATTGTTTAACATGTTCATGAACATTTTATGATTTTATCACATTTCCCATTTTCACATTATGGAAGAGATCATCATCCTTCACATATTCTTTATTTGAATAGGGATAATCTTCCTTGTTCCCTTTTACTTATCATGAGAATTGTACTTTGTACTTTCTCATACTCACAAGTTGATATGAGATCATCTCAGCTTCCATTTTATTGCACTTAGGATGTGATAGAAACATTCATGCCATATTTTCAATTTCATTATTCTCTTTAGATTTTCTCAAAATGATTACTTGATCAGAATAATCAGAAAGATAGCAATCTAAGAGTTCCATACTTACTCTACCTTCAATAGTTGAATACTTGGCCAGGGTATACAAGTACTGAGGTTAGGTAGTATGCACCTTTTTTGTATCAGATACCTTACTTTTCATATCATCCAAGTCTCATGACTTAATATCCTTGGATTTCTCCAGGCATCTCATTTACATCTCTGCTTCTTTTATATGGATAAAAGCAATTATAAAGCATTTAGAAGAATACTGAATAGAATATAAATTCTAGTCCTCATCATTTCTTCCCCATGTTCCCATAGGACAACCCAAGGGAAGTCAACAACAACAATCCTTCTTATGATTATCTGATAAAATCAAGAGAAGACATATCAGAATGACAAAGCTCTATATGACCGTCTCCCCTCATGGTCATCTACCACTGTAGGTTGACTCAAAACATAGAGTCTAGTTGTTTCATGTTGTTGCTTTTGCCTTTTTACACTATTGGGTTGTAACTTTCGTAAGCCCTGCCGAGTCTACCTCGGTTGTTGGGTCATTTCCTCCTTTCTTTTTTGAATAAAAGGGTTTAGTATGCTCAACATGTCCATATCTATAACATGTCTTTCCTTGTACCATGGTCTTATCGGTCTTATTAATGATGTAGAAGCTAAGCCAGGAGTTCTTACAAGTGGAAAGTTAGGACTTTTGCCTTTACTTAGTGACTACTGCCTTGTTGCACTAGGCATTTATTGCACTGGTGGCACCAAAAACTTTGGCTTTTTAGAACAACTAGGAAAATGTCTCTAGAATTGTAGAGACCTTTCCTTGATTCTCAGCTTATTGCTCCTCCTTGGGCATTGCCATCACAGATGTACTATCTGTCTATACTTAAGACAAAGTCTATTTTCTTGCCATATGTTAATCCTTCCCACATTTTCCACTGTCCCTACATGACTATATCATTTAGGAACCCTTTCAGAACCCAAAGTTTCTACATTGAGGACTGGTAACCTAGGTTGTAATGCTAGTATCCAGTCAACTATATGCATCACTATTATGGTTACCTACCCAACAAGAGCATAAAAAGTAGGATTCTCTATCCTGATTGGGTCAAGATGGGAATTCTCATGCACTCATTCTTCTCTTGCCTGATCCCTTGCACCTTCTCCTAGTGCAACAACATTGCTCTTAGCAACGTGTTCCTCGTGTTCTCTAATCATTTTTAAACTTCACCCTTTCTTCTGCATAAGCAGAAATCACTATAGGGTATACTGGAGGACACTAGAATAGACTCAACACCTTAGTCCTATGTCTCTGTAGACTCAGGGAACGTTAAGCTCTGATACCAAACTTGTAACGACCGCCATCAAACCAACACCCAAATCATTACTAAATAAAGCAGAATAACCATAAACACGTGATTAACAAAAATCACTAAGAATTAAAACAATTTTGCACATAGATCCTCTTCCATGAAACTCTTATTGAAAGAACCAAAACTTTATATTCATCATGATTCATATTGTACATTCATTGTACTATCTCATCTCGAGAATAACACATAGCAGTTTCTTTGCCAAAATCTATACATAAGCAACACAAAACCTCGAGGAAATCAAGCCAAAATCCCAGATTGTTCATGAAACCATCATGTACTAAATACAAGGACCTGAGAGTACAAAGATGACACTTAGGACTTCTATCTATAAGACACGATGGTCAGTACACTCAACCTGAGCTATTATTGTTATCTACTTTTATTGTCCTTCCTCTGCAGAACGGTCTCTACCTCCTCTTGCACTTCCACCTAAAAATTGTGGATCCCACACGGTGAGATAAATATCCCAGCAAGAGATATAACTCTCCACCAACAATATTATTATCACATATAAACAATATAAAACTGAGCGGAGGATTCTTTTACATTAATAAGCAGGATTAATCACTGTTATAAGGAGAAACAAGTAATCTCTTCTCTTAAAGTAATGTAGCTATCTATGATAGATCAATAAATCATCTATTCACTTTACAAGGAATATAAAGAAACATGTATAACATCTATCCAAATTTATATGTAAAAAAGAAGTGTACATCAACCAATGTCTTCTGTATTCGATCCTTAAGCAAATATGCTACATGACTGATTACATATTTACAATCACACTTATGCCCAGAGGAGATGAAGTATACCATTCATCCTCCAACCGACCACTAGTAAGTTAAAATCGGTACCATACAAGGTCAATGTCAGAGCCGACTATCAAGACCTCACCTATCTCGGTCAGTACGAGACTACTTAGATTTAGCCGGACATCTTGTGTCATTTGAAATTAGCTATGCCAAGGTAAGAGGCATCTTCACTATAGAGTTACAACCGTAGCATGTACTCTCTTCAGGAGAAGACCACTAAGCTTTCCCAGATTATTTGTCATCAGGAAGACCACAGAGTGACCCTGGTTTAGTTTCATCTCGAAGTCCACTGAGCAACCTGGTGTATTTGGGGAGTCCACTGAGCTCCCACCCTCATTTAGTTTTGGGAGTCTACTGAGCAACCTGGTGTATTTGAGGAGTCCACTGAGCACCCTCATTTAGTTTGGGGAGTCCACTGAGCACCCCAGTATAATAATTACATATTCAAAAATATGCATACCGAGTAGAACTCATTTCTCCATTCAACAAATGCTAACACTGAATGGATCTATGGTCTGGGCAACTACATGATAATATTTAACTTGCTTAATTAAGTTCATTACAATACCTTTTAGCATCAATCAAGTTGCAAACAAGAATTATATCAGATGCTACAAAGAAAGGGATACATATGTTTATGAAGTACTTTCATATTCTTTGGAACTTATATATCACTTAGAATCTCAATATCTTACCATCATCATGCTTGGGTATTCAAACCCTTAGTTCATCACTGTGTCTTGTCACCACTTAGTAGATAACCATTACCTCTAGGTCATCAGACCAAGGTATTCATCACACTTATTGTAAAAGTATTCCACATAGCTCACAAAGCCCATTTATACATCTTGTCACCTCTCACTAGGCAACAACCATCTTTTAAGATATCGGATTATATGAATATTATACTTGTTGTACATGTATTTCACATAGCTCACAAAGCCTGTTTAAACATCTTGTCACCTCTCACTAGGAAACATATATCTTTTAGGTCATTAGACCACATAAACATTATACAAGTATTTCCCATATCTCACAAGGCTTATTCAATAAAAGAGAAATACAACCTTCCTATTATTAGGGTTAAGGTTTCCCTTTATAGCCGAATAGGGTTTGAAGTTCATATTATCAATCCAAACCCTTATTTATTGCTCCACACATCTAGGAGAACACATTGATATCATAAGTATTCAATCATACTTATTTATTCTCGTCATTTATCATTATTATCAACACAAAGTATGAGTTTCTCTCTCATCCTCACTAGGATATTGATTACATCATACCTGATTAACTTGGCTTAACCCTTTCTCAAGATATGTTAACCTACACTTATTAAAATGTATTAAACTCATTACATCTTAATGAAACAATTAATATGACACACTTCATGTGTTATTCATCCTAGTATTTGGATTTGAGGTGCATCAAGGTGTATCAACCTTGAGATGTTGGATGTGACATTTATCAGTCCTTGGTGTATCACTTCCCTCATCACTTTTAACTTGCTTAAGTTCATCAACTTATCTTATATTAGGGTATTTCCCTTCCTAATACTTTATGCACTAACTCATCACATTTATCCTGTAATGTATTGTCCATAAGTCATACACTTGAGTTACTCAACTATTCAAGTGGTATGTACTCATCTCATATTAAGGCTTTGTTGATATAGGGTTGAACATTATCAAATACTTTAGGTGTTTCACCTAACAAGGTATCAGCCACACCACTACTTGGTATTACACTCATAATTCCTAAGAGTGTCTTGCCCTCACCTTCACAAGGTGTATCGGGTTGAATCATGTATTGTCAAGTTGAACACATGTATTGGGTTAGGTGTATATCGAGCTAGGCATCATCATATCCCTCATCACTTACCCATTAAAGTATCAACCTTTCCAATCATATGGTGTATAACCTTGACCATTCATGGGTATAATATACTTCCCTCACTTGAAGGTATTTCCCACACCTTAATTTATTAAGTTTGACTTAATTATCCTCTTTAAGGTATATTAACTCACAATTATCAAATTGAGTTAAACTCATTGCATCTTAATGTTGAATATATCATACAACATATATCACTTAGTCAAATCTATTGGGTTGAAGCATACCTACCATATCGGGCATCATGATATATATATGCTATCATTTTTTGTTTGAGATACAACCTTCACATCCTATCGTGTATCCATGTCGGGCATGTAGTGAAACTACATCATCATATCATGTTTAGGGCATATTCCCTAGCACCATATCATGTATCCATCTCGGGTTAGCCATCACTTAGTTCCTATCACCTTAAGGTAACCTCATATCATGTATGGGCTAGATGCTTGACTTCATATTGGGCATATGGGTATATTTGATTCCATATCGTGCACAAAGTGTTCACTATATTAGTCATAGGATATATGCCTCACCATGGTATCATTCAAGTAGTGTATATCCAATACCATATGAGGTTCTTGTGTCGGGTTATCATACCAGGTTTCCAAGTTGGTTGACATATTGGTTTGCCATGTTTGGTAGACCATAATGCTCATAACCCTTTATGTCTTCAAGGATCAATTCTATCATTAATTGTATGACAAACTAGATATCTGTTTGGATTCTTTCACAACAATCCATTACACAAAGGTTAGGGGTATATCGAGTTTCAACCTATCATCTAGGGTTCAACCCTAGAGTATTCAATTAGAACTATATCCTGCAAGAGGTATAGACTTAAACTTATATTGTGTATAAGGTGTCTATAAGTATCCCTCATATTATTCATAATACATGCCTCATATCGTTCATGAGGTATCACCTATATCCATATCGGTTTACCCTTCATCTTGGATTCCATATCAGGTTCTAAGGTATTTGAACCCCATATTGGGTAGTACCATGATGATGTCATCATCATCAACCTCAAAACCTTTGTCTTGCTTATTCTAGTTCATGGACAATAGTCCTAACAACTTATTGGAACTCAAGGGAACATTAATTGATCAAAAGAATTTGAAGTTGAAAGTAAATCTAGAAGTTCAACAATATTAAAGGTAAATAATAACATAGTTGGGTTCAAGTTGTATAACCCGCCTCTAGATCAATTTCCAAGCTTCAAGCTCCAAGTCTTCATGTTCACAAGATTGAAGATGAGCTTCTCCAAAATCCAAGACTTGAGCTTCTTAGCACTTTCCTGATATCTTCTCCCCTTGTGACCGATTATCACCTTGCTAGGTTGATATCACCTTGCTTTGGTCGATATCCTTCCCCTATGGCCGATACCAAGATATCTAAGAGTCTATGCATGATATCTCAAAGAAAGAGAGTTGTGGGGTTTGTAATCTTTCATTAGTAGGTGAAAGGAGAGGTATATATACTTTGGGTTCATGAAAGAGAATGTATAAGAGGTGTCTTCACCATATGCTATTAGGTGACACATGGCCATGCATGGTTGACACATGTCCATGGATGAACACATATATATCTTTACATACAAAAGTGTAGAGGAAAATCTAGAGATGATATTTTGGCCATCCCTTATCTTGTTGGATAATATATCTTATCTTTATCTCACAAATAAGCAAACCAATACAATTTTTTTGTAAGGAGCATCTAACTCATCATTGATTACATCCCTGAGGTTCTTAGGCCGTCATGGCCTTTTCCAAGAGTCCACAAACCGATATGGGATCCCTTCTATGTCTCCTTGGCCGATAGACACTCCTATATCAAGTCTACAACTCGATACGACTCAAGTTAGGGTTTCACATACAACCCTTTCTTAGTCTTTTCATCACCAAGAATACCATCCTTCAGAGATGATTTTAACATGGTGTATTCTTATTTATCTCTCTTCTTAGATGATACTATAAAGGAATAGAGACATTCTAGAAGTGGCAATTTACATATCAACCCTCTGTTTTAGATAATTTACAATTTATACCACTATTGATGCACAAAGCACTTAACATTATTCAAATAAGTTCTCACTTAGAATTTAGGATTTCCACAAGCCACCACTTAACATCATTCTATCTCTTATGATGTTTAAAACACTTAGGGAACATTCAACATGTGACATTTTCAATATAACCCCTCATCTTGGGTAATTTGCATTTTATACTCAGACTATCATATAATGCACACATAGTTTGCAAATAAGCTCAAACTTGAAATAAACTTCACAAAGAGTCTTAATTATTTTTAAAACGATTAGAACAAGTATTTAAATAATTTACTTAAGCAAAACTTCTAGGGTTAGGACATAACCCAGGTCAGGGTCATTACAAAACCAATTTAACTTTTTTCCTATACCTTCATTGGTTTCTTCTTCTCAATGACTGATTGTTGCTGATCCTCCATCATTCAATGCCTCTTTCTTTTGCAACTAAGTGAACATATGAATGAATTCACATGAACCTGTCGCTTGCACTATGTGGTTGTACTAGAGTTGTGGTGGCTAAATCTTGGAGATAGATCATTAAAAAGCTCATGCTATAATCAATGTTATTTATCTTAAAAGACAATGTTCACACACCTTCACTTTAAGATATAGAGTTTGCGTCTCTAAATTAATCCTCTATTTTTCTCATATCCTATATCATTACTAATTCTATGCCTAAACATTTATTTAACCTATCATATATCTAACATCTATAATATAATTATTGAGTGGAAATGGGTGTACACATTGCCACAATATCTTGGCTTAATGTTTGGGAATGGGGGATACAACATGGATTACTAAATCAAAATCCATTAAAAAGATTATAGTTAACATAATTTCTTCTTTAAACTGATGTGTTGTAAACAATCAACAAATATATAGATGCAATGATTACTAGATCAATAGAGGTAATTGATTGATTTGTACTTATTAATAATAAAGGGAGGGATAATTACTTTTAACGTTTTATGGTAAACATAGATAAAAAAATAACTCAACTAACGAAATGAATACATCAAGTTGGGAAAAATTTATTTCATTATCTAGCCACTAATTCCACTCATTTGTGTTGCAAATTTGTCTGATTAAGAATCCACCATGCTTTCTCTAAACTAGGCGTAAATTCATGCAATGCATAAGTATGAAAGTTAGGTAGGGAGGATAAATCTTGGGCCTCTATTGTTAAGATATTGGCAGGGGTGCTGGTGGTAATTGGAAGAGACATGATGATTGGTACATTTCTAACACAAAAGCTTTTAATCACAAGAGATATACAACAACAAGAGGGGAAGTTTGATGATCAACTAGCCAAACAAATTCACCATTATAAGTAAGGACATCATTTACCCTCAAATAAACATTTGTTCACATAACATGACTCAATGCATTCTTGCAAAACTATCTACAAAATTTTATCTCATTACTTAACAAGTTTGTGACATTCATACGAAGAGTTGCATATAACAAAATATCATGCAATAAATAAAATATGTTGCACTCATAGGCATCGACAAGGACCTTGGTATGGAAGTCTAGACACAACATGCATCTAGGTGGAAACTCACATGACATTGAAGTCACTCATCTTGATAACTAGGATGGACAACTATCGACTTAACTCCAATATCCAAAAAGTTGTTCATTTGTTGATTATCCAAGTTCTATGTGAGAATATAAGAATAATATCAAATATATATTGTTTCATCCTCTTTCTTATCTTTATATGGATATTACTCAAGATAAACGTGAAGTAGACATTCAATACAATGCAACTTGACATTAGAGAGATACATCATTTAGCATGTTTAAACTTAACAACAATAAACATTATAATTATCTTCCCTCTTTTATTATATTTTCCTTGAATCTATTTGACTTGTAACCTACTTAAGTAACCATCCTCAAGACATGACCATCTATAGAAGTCATCATTCATGCCTTATGGTTTTTCCGTCTATCCTGTGACAACTAACAAAATCTCAAGTCCACATTTTGGCCTATGATATGAGCTTATATCATCTCTAAATTTCATTCCCACCTTGGAATATTACTTAAGCTCAACATATATCACGATAACATCATATCACATTTGTCATTTCATATCAATATCTCATCATTCTCATTACATAAACTAGACTGGGGTGTCAATCCCTTAATCTTCATATTCCATCATAAAACAAGAGTTTGTGTCTCATTCACATCTCTACGAGACTTCCCTCCAACCCTTTGTAAGTCATCTCTCAAGGCCTAATCTACTCCAGTATTGTTCAAATGGATTCCATCCCATGCAAGAAATTGATTTTTCTATGCCATCACTGATATTGGGAAAGGCACATGTTGTTCAAGGCACCTAATTATATGTAATATGTTTTGTTTTCATCATTTGGTAGCTTACTCATGTTAATAATCTCAAACAAAAGATTATTGAAGTGCTTATGTAAATTTCCATATGAAAAAAACCAAGGCTTCTAATTCAACAACATCATATAGAATCAATACAAATGATAACAATATAGTTCACCATCTTAGGATTTCATCATGATCACATATACCATACAATGACTAAAAAGTCTTAACACATAATTACATTCACTACAAGGCTAGAACAGTCTCATGTCTGCCATTATTGCAAAGTTCTTAGGCTTAGAACTTTCACGTTCTTAGCCATTTTACATAACACCAAACACCATGTTCACATATAACAGATAGTATTCTCTAAATATTTAATTTTCTCTCATGTTCAAAGCTATACCACAACGTACATGCAAGGACAAAATATGACAAAAATATTATAAGGCTCATTAGTTATACACTTACATTTTAACAAATAGCTAGGAGAACAAGTTGTGGTTCTAATTTTGTAAGGAAAAAAGGGTAAGGTTCACCCATTAGCATATATTAAGAATTATTGTAGTATCAGTAAGAATGAAGAATAAGTATAATTATAAACATAAGGGTTCCAATATGTTTGCATCGAAAGATAAGTGTAAAAGACCCATTTTTGTTTGGTCATAATATCCAAGTGGTAGGAGCTCAGAAAGTCCCAGTGAAGGACACGGGTTTGAACTACATTGAAGGCACTTTGTAAAAGGTATTCCACACTGATTTGGCATGGGAAGGGGTGACCGGACCACAACCTATAATGCCTTGAGTGTTTATCATACTGGGTTTCCCTGGAGTCAGTTCTCCTCACTAAAAAGGACCCATTTAAGATATAAATTCATAATAAACATGCTAAACTTTTAGCCATTTAATCATTAGTTGAATGATTATAGCATGAAAAAAATATGTGCAAAGCTCAATACACTATCAAGAAAACAAGGCTTTGATTAAGTTATTACATCAACATCAAACTAGAGAGAGATGGAGTGAAGAAATGAGTTGAACAATTTAAAGAAAAAGGAACTAACCACATAACCTTGGAGAACAAGAAGAATAGTGTGTTTCTATCCAAAAATATACAACAATGAGCCATGTTTTAGGTCTGAACACCTATGGTTTTTCAAACTTTCTATAGAAAACCTCTAACTATGAGGAATTAGAGTTATGTGGTGGAAATACCAAACGAGAGAGAAGAGGTCCATTTATATAATTAACTGGCCAAAAAAATCAGTCTGGATTTGCAAACTGGGCTCAAGTTCATAGCATGATGGCCTCACATCAGACAAGACAACATAGAAAATATAGTTGGTTGTGGTTAGTAAATTGTTATTTCCAACTTTGATGGAATACCACTAATTTGGCATGAGTTCAACAAACAAATCCACAAAAAAATAATATAACAAAAAACACATCTAGAACAAGAAACTTAAACAAATGGACATGGACTCACTCTAAGTTCATGAGTTGTGCCTAAGTTCACACCAATTCAAATCAAATCCAACACTTCACCCATTCAAGAATGCTTATCCAAACTTAATCATGCTCATCCAATTTAGCCCCTATTCCCTCAACTTGATCCAAGTTTAGGGTCAGTCATTCTTGAGTTCAGAAATAGATCAATATAAAAAAATCCAACTCAGAAAACTCGCCATGGTCAAAAGTCAATGTCTGATTTTCAATCTTGTAAACTCATGAAAATATGTTCAATTTTCCCCATTTGATACTTGATACATATATCACATTCAAAATCACTAAGTTTTCAAGCTCTTGACACAAGCATGCTAGAAGGCTTGTCACATAAATAGTTTTTCTATAAGCATGCTAAAGAAACATTAAGTCCATCGTAGGTTAACTCTTTAATCAAAGTAAACAATGAAACATCTAGGTTCACAATCATCTCAAAGTGCATCACTACAAATAACAAGTCATGAAACAACAGAATTAGGTTTTACTTTTCACATAAATGCATTCATAAGAAAATTACCAAAAAAACATTATGCATTGGCACTTTATTTAATCATCAGATCAACATTTTTTATTAGCTTAGATGAGAAGAGGTTAGGCTTTCCAAGTCTATCGATCAAGGAATTAGGACTAACCTCAATTTTGGGTCATTACAAATCATTCCTCCCTTAAAAAGGTTTTCTATCTTAAATCTTATAAAAAATCAATATGCACTCTATTCATCTCATCTTCAAACTCCCACTTGACTTCCTCAAAACTATGGTACATTCAAAATACCTTTACCATTTATGATTCATTTTCTTAGGATCTATGTCTTCCAATCCATTATTCAATGGCCCTCTTCATAAATAGTATCATATGCTAATTTTACCTTTGTCATCTACAAAGCATCACTTGTGTCAGGATGGAACCTCCTTAACATATATCCATGAAACATATGCAGAACTATTATAACTTTGGGGACAATTCTAGCTAATGGGTGACTTTCTTGATTCTCATTAATATAGGGTATAGATCCACTTGTTTATTGATTTGATAGTTATTCATTCTCCATATTTTGATAATTACTTAACCATTACATTCATATGTATCTAATATGTTTGTTCAAGATTGATTTTAGGCTTTAGGTACATGAAAAGGATCAATTTACACAAGCCATAGCTTGTCTAAGTTCAAGTCAAAATCAATGCAAGTGTGTAATTTGGGAAATCACTCCAAATCACCTTAGATTAATTTTTCTAATCTCTTATATTGATGATATGACTTGTAACTAAGATGATAAAAAATTAGAGACACTTAATTCCAATGTTTGGTTACTAAAACCATTTTGAAAAATTTGTCACAACAACTTAGTCGGCCGAGTTTGAATCTCGAACGATCTGTGATGGATTTTTGAAAATGGATCAATCGATTGAGTTCTACACTCACAAAACTCGACCAACTGACTCACTGACCAAAATTGATTTTGACTCATCGGTCAAGTTTCCCAGAACAAACTCAACACAGATAGTTTGAAAATTAGCTTTGTCGGTTGGTGGATCGGTCTAGTTATCTTTATTGAAACTCGACCGAATGTACTGTATGGAAAACACAGAAAAAGTGATTCCAACCGTTGGAGAGTTGTTAGAAATGAAAACAGATCCACTGCAAGTTGTAAACTGCTATTTTTCATTCTTAAGTAATCCCACACTCAAAGAAACACCCCCAACTATAAGTAGGACCCCTTGGACTTCGTTCCAAGTTTGCTCAAGCATGCTATTCTTGGTCCTTTCTTTAGTTGAGTGTGTTACAACCCTTTAAGCCCCTCCCTCTCTCTCTTTCACAAAATAATTTTCTGATTATGAGTGAGTTATGCATGTCGTAAGAGAGCTACATCCATGTTATCCTATAAAGCTCTCATTCCTTCCATCTTCCCAATCCCCTTTCTCAAAGAGAAAAGGTTGAAGTGACCTTCTCTGAGTGAAAGTGAAGTTGTTGTTCTTCTTCAAGGTTGAAGAAAGAGTGAAGATGTTCTCTAGGTGAAGGAGAAGGGCAAGGCAAAGATTCAAGAAGAGTGGGTAATTCCTTCAAGGACAAAAACTTGATGCAAGTATGGATAAGTCTTGTTGAAGGCTGAATATATCTTGATCAAGTGGGTAAGTACTTGGATGCATGTTAGTCTCCTTGTATCTCTTGTGATGGAATATAAGTATACATGGGTTGCAAAGTCGTAGAGGTTAACCTCTCTAGGTAGTGGATTCACTATCTCCTACTTTGGAGATTGGAACCACTCTAATCACATTGTCCAAGTGTATGCTTCAATCTCTCTTATCCTTGCTATGCTTGCTCAGATAGGACTTCAATTGTTTCTTAAGCTTTTTGGTTTCCATTGATATAATTTGAAGGTCTAACTATTCTTGTGAGAATTTTGAATCTCTATTAAACCCCACTCTAGAACCCTAGACCCAACAAGTGGTATAAGAGCCAAGTATCTTCTCCAACAAATCTCCCATGAGATTAGAAGATGGGTGAGAACCTACTTAGTTCACTCAACCTAGAGGGAGGCTTCTCCATGCACCCCCTGATATTTGAAGACACCAAGTTACTTTATTGGAAGAGGAGTAGCAGTTCTACATTTAAGGGGCGAACTTTGATATGTGGAAGGTGATGATCACACCGTGTAAGGAGCCAACTGGATCTGTGTCAACATGGAATGAAACTGCTCTAAAAGATGCCCAACTGAATGCCAAAGAAATTGGCATCCTCTATAGAGCTCTCACTCCAACTAAGTTTAACTGCATCTCCTCATGGGATACAACCTAAGGTAAGTGGGATAAGTTGTGCATCACATATGAAGGCACAAAGTAAGTTAAAGAGGTAAAGATCTACATATTGAACAACCTCCTAGAGAAATTAAAGATGGGTAAGAAATAAGGATGTGACGACCCAAAAACAAATCAAGCCATCACCAGTAATAATTGTAGAATAACCATAAACAATAGATTAACAAAAAGAATTAAAACCATTTTGCAAGGAGATCCAATTCTTATATATATCATGATTCACATAGTACATGCACTGTATCATCTCAATGCGAGGATAACATATAACAGTTGTTGTGTCAAAACATATATTGAAGCAACATAAAACCTCGAGATACTCAAGTCAAAATCTCAGATTGATCATAAAACCACTACGTACTAACTCTAAGGACCTGAGAATACAGAGATGACACATAGGACATCTATCTACAAGACACGACATACAGTACACTCAACCTGATTTGTGCTGCTGTCCCAACTGTTGTTCTCCCTCTATAGTAAGGTCTCTACCTCCTCGTGCACGTCCACCTAAAATTTGTGGATCCCATGGGGTGAGACAATTGTCCCAGTGAGAGATATAACTCTCCACTGACTATATTATTATCAAAGTTTAAGTAGTATAAAACTGAGCAGAGGTTCTTTTATATTAATAAGTAGGATTAATCATTGTTATAAGAAAAACAAAGTAATCTCTTCTCTGAAAATAATGCTTCTATCTATGGTAGAGAAATAAATCATCTGTTCACTTTACAAGGAATATATGAAAAATATGAATAACATATATCCAACTAAGATGTATAAAAGGAGTGTATATCAACCAATGTCTTTCCATATTCGATCCTTAAGCAAATATGCTACACAACTGATTACATATTACAATCACACTTATGCTCTGAGAAGATGAAGTATACCATTCATGCTCCAACTGACCATTAGTAAGTCAAAATCGGTACCATACAAGGTCAATGGAAGAGCTAGCTGTCAAGACCTCACCTGTCTCGGTCAGTACAAGACCACTTAGATTTAGCAGGACATCTAGTGTCAGCTACTAGCAGGACATCTCGTGTCATCTGCAAATAGCATGCCGAGGTATAGCGGCATCTTCGCTATAGAGTTACTGCCATAGCATGTACTCTCTTCGGGAGAAGACCACGTACCTTTCCCGGATTATAAGGATAAGGAAGATTAAACATCAATTCCTCTCCTAGTCAGGAGCATTTATACTTCAATCCCGATACCACACAGAAATGAAGAAGGATTTACACATCAATTTCTTATTTGGTCGGGAGATTTACATCATCCCGTGATAAATAAGGAAGGTGTGACATCAATTCTCCATTGGGACGTTTGGATATACTTCGTCCTTCACCCCCGCATATTAAAAAATATGCTCTCCGAGTTAAACTCGTTTCACCATCAGCAATTTCTGACACTGAATGGATCTATGGTCAGGGCACTACATGATGAGATTTTTTAGCATCAACCAAGTTTCAAAACATGAATTATAACAGATGCTAGAAAGAAAGGTGTAGTACTTTTAAGATCTTTGGAACACTTTGAATGTATAACACTCATGATCTCGGTCCCTTATCACAATACTGGGAATTATCATCCTTTCACATCATCATCATCATGATTACTGGATCTGGATATTCAAACCCTTAGATCATCACTAAGCATTTTTACCTCTGTAACATGTAACCATTACCATTAGGTCCTCAGACCAAGGTATTCAACACATTTGTTATACAAGTATTTCACATAGCTCACATGGTTCAATAATTATCTCATCACGTATCACTAGGCAACAACTATTCACATGGCTCACAAGGCCCATTAAACATCTTGTCACCTCTCACTATGCAACGAATATCTTTTAGGTCATCATACCATATAAACATTATACTTGTTATACAAGTATTATACATGTTTCACAAGGCTTATGCAATAAGAGAAATACAACATTCCCATTATTAGGGTTAGGGTTTCCCTTTATAGACGAATAGGGTTTCAAGTTCGTATTATCAATCCAAACCCTAATTCATTGCTCCACACATGTAGGAGAATACATTGATATCATAAGTATTCAATCATACTTATTTATTCTCATCATTTATCATTAAATGATTATCAACACAAAGTATGAGTTTCTCTCTCATCCTCACTAGGATATTGTTTACATCATACTTTATTAACTTGGCTTAACCCTTTCTGAAGGTATGTTAGTCTACACTTATCAAAGTGCAGTAAACTCATTACATCTTAATGTAACAATTGACATAACACACTTCATGTGTTACTCATCCACGTAAATTGGATTTCAGGTGCATCAAGGTCTATCAACCTTGAGGTGTTGGATGTGATATTTATCATGCCTTGGTATATCACTTCACTCGTCACTTTTAACTTACATTTATGCACTAACTAATCACATTTATCCTAATACTTTATGCACTAACTCATCTTGTATTAGGGTATTTCTCATCCTAATACTTTATGTACTAACTCATCACATTTATCCTATTGTGTATTGGCCATAAGTCACACACTTGAATTACCCAACTATCATCAAGTGATATGGACTCATCTCAGGTTAAGGCATTGTTGATATAGGGTTGACTATTATCAACCACTTTAGGTGTTTCACCTATCAAGGTATTAATCATACCATTACTTGGTGTTACACTCATCACTCCTAAGAGTGTCTTTCCCTCACCTTTACAAAGTGTATCGGGTTGACTCATGTATGTCAAGTTGAACACATGTATTGGATTAGGTGTATATCGGGATAGGTATCATCATATCCCTCATACCCTTACCTATCAAGGTATCAACCTTACCAATCATATGGTTTATCACCTTTACCCTACAAGGGTGTAACAACCTCACCTCACTTGAAGATATTGGCCACACCATACATTAGTGTATTGGCCATCACATGTTCTAGAGTATTAACCACCTTACCACTTTTTTAATCTAGTGTATTGGGTTACCCACCATATAATTTTAGAGATGTGTGCTCAACACCATATCGTCCAAGAGGTGTATGCTTAGCCCAATATCGGTTTAGAGGTGTATGCTTGCTACCCATATCATGTTAGAGGTGTATGTGTGCCTACCATATCGGGTAAGAGGTGTGTGTGTGCTTCACACCATATCGGGCAAAGAGTTGTGTGTGTGCTTCACACCATATCGGGCAAAGAGGTGTGTGTGTGCTTCACACCATATCGGGCAAAGAGATGTGTGTATGATTCACACCATATCGGGCAAAGAGGTGTGTGTATGCTTCACACCATACCGGACAAAGAGGTGTATGCATGACCTCATATCATGTGAGGGGTGTATACCACATCACCATATCATACATGAAGTGAATATTCATCACCATATCATTCATGAGATGTATGTATGTGTCACCCATATCGGGTTGCTAAAAATTAGTGTTTAGCATATCAATTAGAGGTGTTTACTTGACACTATATCATGCATTGGGTCTTTGCTTGACCTCATATCATGCAAAAGGTATATGGTTGACACCATATCATGTTCAAGATGTGAAATTCATTACCATATCGTGCAAAGATGTATAAACTCATTAGCATATCATGCTAGTGATTTATGTACATGACCATATCGGGTTAGAGGTGATTGCTTGTGTGCTTGAACTCGATATCACTTTGTAACATGATTCTATCATCTTCAATCTCTAGACCTTCGTTATAACTATTCTAGTACGTGAATAACATATCTAGGAAACTATTAGAACTCATATATTCATCAAGTATTCAAGAAAAACTCGGAATTGAAAGTAAACCATCTAGTATAGCAAGATAGGTGGTGAATTATAACATAATTGGATTCAAGTTATATAACCCACCTAAAGAACAAATTCAAAGCTCCAAGCTCCAAAGATCCACATTCCTAAGGTTGAAGACGACTTATAAAAAATCCAAGGCTCGTTCACAACTCCTCTATAAGAAAAGAATCACCATAGATAAGAACTTGGTGATGAAGAAAAGAAAGGAAAGAATTACAACTGAGATCCATGCTTGAACCAAGGTTGAAGATGACCATGGCTTCACCTTAAGCTTTGTGCTCGAGCTCCCCTTGATACTTGAGCTAATATGCATGATATATAAGAGGGAGAAAGTTGTAGGGGTCGAAAAGATTCACTAGTAGGTGAAAGGAAGGGTATATATCCTTAAGGTTCATGGGAGAGAGAGTAAGAGGTGTCATCACCTTACTACTAGTAGGTGCCACATGGCCATACATGGATTGACACATGTACTTGCATGCATTACATATTTATCTTTCCATGCAAAATAAAAACTTGAGGATAATGTAAGGGATAAGGGTCGGACCCTTTGGTTATCTTCTAGGACAAGCCACTTCCACTCACATTATTATTATATTCACAATTCAATGCAACCTTTCCCAAGGAAAGTTGCAAGCCGATATCCATTGCTTTATTGAGGTTCTAAGCTCGTTTTTGCAAAGTAAAAGAGATAAAAACATGATATGTGGGTGTCCTATTTGGATCCTTGGCCGATAGGGACTCCCATTTAACACTACAACCCGATGCACTCAATACAAGCTCAAATTAGGGTTTCCATTCAACCCCTTTCTTGGTCTTTTCATCACCAAGAATACTACCACTCATAAATGATTCAAACATGGTGTCTCATTCATTATCTATCCTCTAAATGATACATAGAGGAATTAGGAACACTCTAGAGGTGGTAAGTTTCATATCAACCCTACATTTTGGGTAATTTACAATTTGTACCAAAATTGATGCACAAGGTACTATCATTATTCAAACAAGTTCAAACTTGGCATTTAGGCTTTCCAGAAGCCACCACTTACCATCATTATCTCTATTATGATGCTAAAACACTTAATACACATTTAACATGTAACATTTTGCAATATAACCCCTCTTCTTGGATAAATTGCACTTTGGTCGAAAACAAAGGAACATTGCTCAAACAACTTTCAATCAGGACCAAACTTGAAACATAAGTGTGTCACATGGTAAAAAAACACCCTAGAGGATTATATTAAATTTATAAGAAACTTACTTAGCCAAAACAAATAGGGTTAACTCATAACCTAGGTCAGGATCATTACAAAGGAGTTGCCGAGATGTGCTCTAGGGTCAACATTATCATTAATGACCTAGCTACTTTGGGACACACTTTGGATAGAGGAGCAATCAACTCAAATATGTTGGGATCTCTACCAACCAGATGGGAGTCAAAGGTGATCTCCATTGAAGAAGAGAGAAGTCTTGGTGACATTCCAGTCGAGGAGCTTATTGGGAATCTACAAGCTCATGAGCTAAGACTTGACAATCAAGAAGAGGATGCCAAGCAAGAAGCTAAGGAAGCAAGGAAGACCAAAGATAGTGCCTTCAAAGCTCAAGTGGAGGTTGTCATCATTCAACAACAAATCACTTGATGGACCTCTCCCTCGTCCTCTAGTGAAGATGATGGCCCTAGTGAGCATGAAGCCAACTTCAGAAAGGGAAAGCACTTCAAGGGAAAGCAATCCTCTTCTTCTACTCCAAGATGCTACAAGTGTGGTCAAAAGGGACACTACAAGAGTGAATGTCCAAAATCTAGCAAGTCACACCACCATATAAGCTTCTAGAAGGAGGAAGAGTACAAGAAAGAGAGCAAGTACAAGAGGAAGGGAAAGAAGGAGAGGAAACACAAAAAATGCAGCTCATACATCTTAGAAAGCATCCTCCTCTAGTGGATCAAGCTTTGATGAAGATGGAGAGTTCGATCTTGCACTCATGGCCTCTACAAGTGAAGATATTGGTGAGGTAAGTGAGGTAATCTTGCATGAGTTAACTAAAGAAATTCTTATTGATATGCTTGTTTCTACTTGTGCTTTTTCTAAATGTAAATCTAAAAGGAAGAGGTTAGGAAAAATCATTGATGATTTTTATGCTAAGCTTGAGATTCTTGAGCAAAATGAGAAAATTCATCTTGAGAGCATTGATAACTTGCAAGGCCAATTTCTTGATCTTGAGCTCCAATACAATGGAGTTGAGGTAGATAATGGTGCCTATCTTAAGAACATTGAATCTCTTAAGGAAGATAACCAAAAGTGACTAAATGAGCTTGAAATACTTAAATCTGAAAATGTTGAATTTAAGCTTGTTTTTTATGCTTGTAGAGATGAAAGGGATGTTTTAAATTATAGAAATTCAATTGATTAAATATGAAAATGCTAGGTTGATTGGTCAAGTTAATGATTTATCTTCTAGACCTATTTTGCCTAGTAATGATGTTGCTTCTATTTCTCATAAAAAATATTCTTAATTGACTAAAGCCCTCTATTTAGAGGTCGACGTTGTTCATGCTAGAGATGATCTTACTAGTTTGTCTTCTACTATTATATCTCTCACTGATGACAATCATAGACTTAGGGCCTCTCTACATAAATTCCTCAAAGGGAAAAACTCCCTAAATGAAATCCTTGACCATTCTACTAAACAAAGTGGATCTAGTGGTTTGGGATTTGTAGGGGGAGCACCTAAGGGAAAGAACAAAGCCAAAGGTAAGAAAAAGGGTAAGAAAACCTCCTTTTTTATTGGATAGTCTTCTGGCACTAAGAACCCTATGATTTTCTCTCACTGTAACAGTGATGATCACTATTATACTTATTGTCCTTACAAGCCTAAGGGGACCAACTCAAAGATGAAATGGGTTCCCAAGCAAACTCTGAATCCCAAAGTTTGAGTTGGGAACCGACACTGTCCTTTCTTGTCGGAAAAAAGAAGAAGGATTTTTGATAGTGGCTTCACTAAACACATGACAGGTGATATAAGCCATTTCAACAAATTCACTAAGAAGAAAGGAGGTTCAGTTACTTTTGGGGACAAGAAGAAAGGTAAGGTAAAAGGTGCGGGTGATGTAGGTGAATAGGTCAGGGTGAAGTAGGTGAATCCTTCTGTATCAAGAATGTCCTTTTTGTGGATGGCATACATCACAATTTAATTGGTGTAAGTCAATTATGTGATAATGGTTACCTTGTGCTATTTACTTCTTTTGAATGCTTGATTCTAGATTCCCCCACTCATCTTGTTTTATATACGGGAACTAGAAGTGGTAATCTTTATATAATTGTGATGGACACTATTAAGCATATTGTTGGTAGATGCCTAGTAGTAAATTAGAATGATATTTCTCTTTGTCATCATCAGCTTGGTCATGTAAATATGCATCAATTGAAGAACTTGAACAAAAATTACTTGGTCAAGGGACTTCCCGAATTGGGTTTTGAAAAGGATGAGGAATGATAACCTTATACGCAAGGAAAGCAAACAAAGTCCTCCTTAAATCCAAAGGAGTCCTTAGTACCAAGAGAGCTCTTGAACTTCTCCATATTGATCTATTTCGACCAATGTGAACTCAATCACTTCATGGTTCCAAGTATTATCCTTGATGATTTCTCTCGTTATACTTGGACCTTCTTTCTCGTTTCTAAGAGTGATACACTTGATGTTTTCTCTAGTTTTTGTAAATGAGTTGAGAATGAAGCTTCTTGCTGGATTGTTTCTGTTCGTAGTGATCATGGGGGAGATTTCGAAAATGATCGTTTTGAAAATTTTTGTGAAGAGTCTGGCTATGCAAATAACTTCTCTTCACCCTGAACACCTCAACAAAATGGGATTCTAGAGAGGAAGAATAGATCATTATAGGAAATGGCTAGGACCATGCTTTTAGAGTATGACATTTCAAAGAAGTTTTGGGCCGAAGCCGTTAGTACCTCATGTTTTGTGCAAAATTGGGTTTTCACGCATCCTTCTTTGAAGAAAACCACCTATGAGCTATGGCGTGGTAGCAAGCCTGCTATCATGTACTTTCATGTTTTTGGATGTCCTTATTTTGTTTTAAACATGAAAGATTCTCTCAAAAAGTTTGATCCAAAATCATAATAGGCTTTCTTTCACTACTACATTTACGACCTCTAACGTCGCTTCCGTTAGCGTCACTTATATAAGAAAACCGACCTAAGAGGCGAAAACCGAAGCTACAAGTCATTAGAAAAATGTTTGGGCACCGCTTATAGCTACAAGTTCGATTATTTAGATATAATCGACGCTTAAAAAGACCCGCGAAATCATAGTTTCACGACACACAAAACCATAGCATCAGTTTTTTTAGAAAACCGACCCAACATGTTTCGCGCGGAGAAAATTTGCTTCATTTTGGCTTCGCGCGTCGAGCTATAGGGTCGGGTTTCAGAAATAACCGTCCTCTAAAGTTGTCTGGATAAATTCGGGTACCACTTATATTTGTTGGGTCAGTTTTCCAAAAAAAACCGTCCTCTAAAGTGGTCTCTTGGGTCGGTTTTTATAAAAATTCGTCCCCTAAAGTTGTGGGTTGATTTTTTAAAGTTGGGTGTGTTGTGGAACTTAGGGGTCGGTTTTCCCTAATAACCGACCCTGAGGAACCACTCTAGAGGGGTCTTGAAAGGTCGGCTATTTTAAAAGACCGACCCCTAAAGTCCAGAACATGCCCAACTTAAGAAAAAATTAACACACACCTTAGAGGACGGTTTTTAAAAAAACCGACCCAGTAGGTCAGTTTAGAGGACGGTTATTTGAAAAAACCGTCCTCTAAAGTGACCTACTGGGTCGGTTTTTTTAAAAACCGACCCCTAAAGTCCATACACACCCCAACTTAAAAATATCAAAACACAACTTTAGAGGTCAGTTTTTAAAAAAACTGACCTAGTAGGTCACTTTAGAGGACGGTTTTTTCAAATAACCGTCCTCTAAAGTGACCTACTGGGTCAGTGTTTTTAAAAACCGACCCCTAAAGTCCATACACACCCCAACTTAAAAATATCAAAACACAACTTTAGAGGTAAGTTTTTAAAAAACCCGACCCAGTAGGTCACTTTAGAGGATGGTTTTTTCAAATAACCATCCTCTAAAGTGACCTACTGGGTCGGTTTTTTTAAAAACTAACCCCTAAAGTCCATACACACCCCAACTTAAAAAATATCAAAACACTACTTTAGAGGACAATTTTTAAAAAAACCGACCCAGTAGGTCAATTTAGAGGACAGTTATTTGAAAAAACAGTCCTCTTAAGTGACCTACTGGGTCGGTTTTTTTAAAAACTGACCCCTAAGACCATACACACCCCAACTTAAAAAATATCAAAACAAAACATTAGAGGACAGTTTAAAAAAAACGACCTAGTAGGTTACTTTAGAGGACGTTTATTTGAAAAAACCGTCCTCTAAAGTGACCTACTGGGTCGGTTTCTTCAAAAACTGACCCCTAAAGTCCATACACACCCCATCGTTTCTAGCTTGCATCATTTCTGGAATGCATTTCTGGCTTGCATCATTGCATTTGCAAATCATTTTCTATTGCAGGTTTTGAACTATGTAATGCAAAATTCTGTTTTGCAGGTTTTTGTTCTGAAGATCTGCAGAATTTTAAAAAAATTTGAGACTTTAGGGGTCAGTTATTTAAAAAAACCGATGCCTAAGATCTCGAGGGTCAGTTTTTTTAAAAAACTGACCCCTAAGGTTCAATGCAAATTTTACAGGAACTGGTATGACTTTAGGGGTCAGTTTTTTTGCAAACAAATTGAGACTTTAGGGATCAATTATTTTAAAAAACCAATGCCTAAGATCTCTAGGGTCGGGTTTTTTAAAAAAACTGATCCCTAAGCTTCAATGCAGATTTTACAGGAACTGGTATGACTTTAGGGGTCGATTTTTTGGGAAAAAACCGACCCCTAAAGTCATAGCAGTTCCTGTAAAATCTGCATTGAAGCTTAGGTGTCGGTTTTTTTAAAAACCCAACCCTAGAGATCTTAGGCATCAATTTTTTAAATAACCGACCCCTAAGGTTAATTTAAAAAAAAAATTGAGACTTTAGGGATCGGTTATTTAAAAAAACCGATGCCTAAGATCTCTAGGATCGGTTTTTTTAAATAACCGACCTTAGAGATGTTGGGATCAGCATCTCATTTTTGTATACAATAGGGGTCAGTCTTTTACCTCTCTAGGGTCGGTTGTTTACCTCTTTAGCATCGATTTTTTACCTCTTAGGTGTCAGCTTTTTACCTCTCTAGGGTCGGTTTTTTACCTCTTTAGGGTCGGTTTTATACCACCCAGGCGTCGGCTTTTTACCTCTCTAGGGTCGGTTTTTGTACCTCTATTGGGTCGGTTATTTACCTCTCTAAGTTTGATTTGTTATATTTAAAAAACCGACCCAACATGGCAATATCTCTAGCGACGACCACCTAGGCATCGGCCGAAAAGTGACGCTACAGGCTTAAAATAACCGACGCCTTAGGTCATTCTTGTACTAGTGTTTCTTGTCTATAACACTACTAGAAAGGCTTATAGAGTGTTTAACATTAATATTGCTAAAGTAGAATAATCTATTAATGTTAAGTTTATTGAGACTAACCCCTCTATTCCCAAAGATATTGTTCCACATGATGATGTTGCAGGTGAGGTGATACATATCCTAAAAGAACTCAACATCTCCAAAAAGGAAAAAGAGGTGGTCACTCAAGAAGAAGAGAAAGATGAAGAGAAGAAGGATCCAACTCCCTGCTTTGCAAAGAATCATACAAAAGAGCAGATTTTAGGTGACCCATTTGAAAGAGTAAGACGTGGGATGCCTTCAACAAAGAACAAGCCAACAACACATTCATTTCACAAATCGAGCCAAAGAACATCTTGGGGATGATGAATGGATCCTAGCCATCCAAGAAGAATTGGAGCAATTTGAGAAGAACAAAGTGTGGACCCTAGTACCAAGACCATGTGATAGAAAGATCAATGGCACCAAGTGGGTCTACCACAACAAGCTAGATGAAAGTAGAAAGGTGGTAAGAAATAAAGCAAGGTTAGTGGCTCAAGTCTACAATCATCAAGAAGGTATAAACTTTGATGACACATATGCACTTGTAGCTAGACTTGAGTCCATTTGTATTTTGCTTGCTTTTTCTAGTTATAAGAACTTTCTTCTTTATCAAATTGATGTTAAAATTGTGTTTTTGAATGGTACAATTGAGGAGGAAGTGTATGTTGCACAATCCTCGGGCTTTGAACATGGTAGTTTACCTAACCATGTTTATTTATTATGCAAAGATCTCTATGGACTCAAACAAACACCTCAAGGATGGTATGGGAAATTACATAACTTTTTGTTAGATCATGGGTATATCATGGGCAAAGTAGATTCTACCTTGTTTCTTAAACACACTTATAACAATTTTCTTATCATTCAAATTTATGTTGATGATATCATTTTTGGCAGAACTAATCTTGATCTTTGCAAGGAGTTTAGTGATCTTATGCAGAGTAAGTTCGAGATGATCATGATGTGTGGGTGAGGTTACATTCTTCCACATATTTCAAATCAAGCAAATTAAAGATGGGAACTTTATCAACTAAGGCAAGTACACAAGTGAGCTACTAAAGTGCTTTGGGATGGAGAACACCAACCTGATGGACACACCCATGCCAAACACCGCCAAACTTGACAAGGATGAAGAAGGTGAAAAAGTGGATGAGAATCTCTATAGAGGTATGATTGGAAATTCACTTTATTCAAATGCCTCTAGACCAGCTATAATTTTTAGTGTTTTCTTGTGTGCTCACTTTCAATCAAATCCCAATCACATCTTATAGGTGCTAAGAGGATTTTGAGGTACCCAGCCAAAAATCCAAAATTTGGACTACGGCATACAAAGTCAAGGGACTTTACTCTTACGATTTATAGTGATGTGGATTACACACGATGCTTGATTGATAGAAAGTGCACAAGTGGCACTTGCTTCCTTCTAGAACCATGCTTGGTGTCTTGGTTCTCTAAGAAATAGAGTACAATGGAATTATCAACTACCAAGGCTGAATACATTAAAGTCAGGAGTTGTTGTGCCCATGTCCTATGGATGAAGAAAATGTTCCAAGACTTTAACATTTATTTTGATGCTTCTCCTATCTATTGTGATAATACTAGTGCAATCAATTTATCTTACAATCCTATATTGCACAGTAGAGCCAAGCATATAGAGGTTCGTCATCATTTTCTTTGTGATCACAGTGCCAAAAAGGATATCTATATCACACATGTGGACACAAAAAATCAGTTGGCGGACATTTTCACTAAACCTCTACCTAGAGAGAAATTTAACTTTATTAGATCTAACTGCTCATAACTACTTTAGATGAATCTGATATGCCTTCTAGTTAGTTTTTATCTATCCTATATGCTTTTCTTATGTCTTTATCACCTTTGCTTGCTAAAGTGCTAAAATTTTCATGTTCATATGCCTTTTTTTTCTTATTTTGGGTATTTTTCTCAAATGCTTATTTTTTTCTCAAAATAGTACCCAATGATGAGTGATATGTGCCTAAGTATTTTTAAAATGCAAAATGGATTTGAAAAATAAATTAATTAGCAATCAAAAGGCTAGAAATTAAGATTCCTAATTATGGTTCAGGTTTATCATCGGTCGAGTTGCCAACTGAACCGATCTGTGGCTGAGGGCTTTTGTAAAAAGGCATTCGGTTGAGTTTCCTAGTCACAGAACTTGATCGATGGTCGGTATGGAGAAAACTTAAGTGTGGTTCGGCCGACTTTTCTCCCTCTCAACTAGAGAAAAATATATTGATTCACTCTCTAGCTCCCTCAAGCTCTCAAACCTAGCCCCAACCATCCAATTCCTAGCCCTAGACTGCCCATTTTTGACCTTCCACAACCTCTTGCACATCAACCCTAGGTGTTTGGTCAGTTCTTGGTGGTGTTTCCTACATTGTTGACCTCTTAATCTTCATATCTCACCTACATGGCTTCAAATAGGAGAAAGAGAGCCGCCCCCACTAGAGCACCATCCTCCTCGTCCAACTCGTTCCTTATACCCTTTGATGATACCTACTTTGTCTCCAGTGATGCTCTAAATAGGTACAAGGAGCTCCTTCCTAGAAACCCCCTTCCATTCCATGCCTTATTTGAGCTACGCCCGCATAGACAAGAGGTCATTGATCAAGTTGCCAAGTTATTTTACATCTACCACCTCTCCGCCCTAAGTGTAGAACGCGCCTTCTATCATAATTCCATCACAAGCACCAAAGCCATTCAAAAATTGTATGCAAATTTGCATGGATTTACGACACTCAATACCCCCACCAAATACTCAAGTAGTTCTTACTTCCATGATTACCAGGAAGAAATTCCAAGTCTCTAAGGATACATTGAATATCTTTTTCTCTACTACTGAGGTGACTGACACATGGAGGAAGGATTACCCTGAGTATTTTGACCTCCTACACCCTGAGGCCTTTTATAAGCAATATGCTATCACTCTCCCTGACATACATAAATACTTAAAGAAGCCTCAATTTCCCTATGGGAAGAACTCTACCTGTTACGACCCCACCTCCCGATAACCCCCAATTAAGGGAGACCGAGAGGTCGAAGCCGCACCCATAATTTCCGAATCAAAGGTTCGACAATTAACCAAGAATAATTATCAAAGTTTAACCGACTAAACGGGAAAACTGTAAGAAAATAAACTTTTGCATACCTTTTTGAAAACTTGGATCTCTAAACTTCTATCCACTTATGGATTCTATTCTAACTAATCCTCCTTGTAATTTACTTCATGTATTTCCCAATATGACGATTTACTGTTTGTCCTTTTGGCTTGTACCTAAAACACCGAAAAGAAAACGTTGGTCATCCGAAGCTGGTATGTGGCGGAAACAATAAATGTGCAACTATGATAACAACGTAACCATTCAATTAACCATTTAACAACCAAGATTACACTTTAAATATAACTCCATGATCCATGAGTACCCTATCATCTGTGTTGTGCCTGTAGTGGACCTGGATAATACCTTCCTTATGGTAGATCCCCATTAAACCCCTCATGGTCCCTCCTATAGGTGAACCCATTTCTAGGGTTGAGTCACATGACACTACTCGTAAGTAGCCCACTCCTTAACTCATGGAAGGCTAATGGGTCTCATGGCAATACACTTGGTAGCCCAATTTCTAACCCACGATAACCTAGACATTACTCTAGGTTACCCCTTTTTAGCCTTGACAAGCCACAGAGGGGGTCCCGGATCTAGCCAGTTATACATGTATATTCATAGTGATAGTCATAGTCACTCTATAGTTGCATGAAATAAAAGCCCTAAGGTTAATTTAAAAAACAAATTGAGACTTTAAGGGTCGGTTATTTAAAAAAACCGATGCCTAAGATCTCTAGGGTCGATTTAAAAAAAAAACCAACCCGTAAGCTTCAATGCAGATTTTACAGGAACTGGCATTACTTTAGGGGTCGGTTTTTTCAAAAAATCTACATTGAAGCTTATGGGTTGGTTTTTAAAAAAACCGACCCTAGAGATCTTAGGCATCCATTTTTTTAAATAACAGATCCCTAAAGTCATAACCTTAGGGGTCGGTTATTTTAAAAAACCGATGCCTAAGATCTCTAGGGTCGGCTTTTAAAAAAAACTGACCCCTAAGCTTCAATGCAGACTTTTAAGAAACTGATAACCTGTGGGGTTGGTTTTCCTCCAATAACCGACCTTAGAGATCACCTTTAGGATCGGTTTTTTAAAATAACCAACCCTTAAGATCTCTAGGGTCGGTTTTTTTAAATAACCGACCTTAGAGATGTCGGGATCAACAACTCATTTTTGTATACAATAGGGGTCAGTTTTTTACCTCTCTAGGGTCGGTTTTTTACCTCTTTAGGGTCGGCTTTTTACCTCTTAGGTGTCTACTTTTTATCTCTCTAGGGTCGGTTTTTTACCTCTTTAGGGTCAGGTTTTTACCACCTAGGCGTTAGCTTTTTACCTCTCTAGGGTCGGTTTTTGTACCTCTATTGGGTCGGTTATTTACCTCTCTAAGGTCGATTTTTTATATTTAAAAAACTGACCCAACATGGCAATATCTCTAGCGACGGCCACCTAGGCGTCGGCCGAAAAGTGACGCTATAGGCTTAAAATAACCGACGTCTTAGGTCATTCCTGTAGTAGTGTTCTTGGCTATAACACTACTAGAAAGGCTAATAGAGTGTTTAACATTAATATTACTAAAGTAGAATAATCTATTAATGTTAAGTTTATTGAGACTAACCCCTCTATTCCCAAAGATATTGTTCCACATGATGATGTTGCAGGTGAGGTGATTCCTATCCTAAAAGAACTCAACATCTCCAAAAAGGAAAAAGAGGTGGTCACTCAAGAAGAAGAGAAAGATGAAGAGAAGAAGGATCCAACTCCCTGCTTTGCAAAGAATCATACAAAAGAGCTGATTTTAGGTGACCCATTTGAAAGAGTAAGACGTGGGATGCCTTCAACAAAGAACAAGCCAACAACACCTTCATTTCACAACTCGAGCCAAAGAACATCTTGGGGATGATGAATGGATCCTAGCCATCCAAGAAGAATTGGAGCAATTTGAGAAGAACAAAGTGTGGACCCTAGTGCCAAGACCATGTGATAGAAAGATCAATGGCACCAAGTGGGTCTACCACAACAAGCTAGATGAAAGCAGAAAGGTGGTAAGAAATAAAGCAAGGTTAGTGGCTCAAGTCTACAATCATCAAGAAGGTATAGATTTTGATGAAACATATGCACTTGTAGCTAGACTTGAGTCCATTTGTATTTTGCTTGCTTTTTCTAGTTATAAGAACTTTCTTCTTTATCAAATTGATGTTAAAATTGTGTTTTTGAATGGTACAATTGAGGAGGAAGTGTATGTTGCACAACCCCCGGGCTTTGAACATGGTAGTTTACCTAACCATGTTTATTTATTGTGCAAAGATCTCTATGGACTCAAACAAGCACCTCAAGGATGGTATGGGAAATTACATAACTTTTTGTTAGATCATGGGTATATCATGGGCAAAGTAGATTCTACCTTGTTTCTTAAACACACTTCTAACAATTTTCTTATCATTCAAATTTATGTTGATGATATCATTTTTGGCAGAACTAATCTTGATCTTTGCAAGGAGTTTAGTGATCTTATGCAGAGTAAGTTCGAGATGATCATGATGTGTGGGTGAGGTTACATTCTTCCACAAATTTCAAATCAAGCAAATTAAAGATGGGAACTTTATCAACTAAGGCAAGTACACAAGTGAGCTACTAAAGTGCTTTGGGATGGAGAACACCAACCGGATGGACACACCCATGCCAAACACCGCCAAACTTGACAAGGATGAAGAAGGTGAGAAAGTGGATGAGAAGCTCTATAGAGGTATGATTGGAAGTTCACTTTATTCAAATGCCTCTAGACCTGCTATAATTTTTAGTGTTGGCTTGTGTGCTCACTTTCAATCAAATCCCAATCACATCTTATAGGTGCTAAGAGGATTTTGAGGTACCCAGCCAAAAATCCAAAATTCGGACTATGGCATACAAAGTCAAGGGTCTTTACTCTTACGACTTATAGTGATGTGGATTACACATGATGCTTGATTGATAGAAAGTACACAAGTGGAACTTGCTTCCTCCTAGGACCATGCTTGGGGTCTTGGTTCTCCAAGAAATAGAGTACAATGGCATTATCAACTACCAAAGCTGAATACATTGAAGTTAGGAGTTGTTGTGCCCATGTCCTAAGGATGAAACAAATGTTCCAAGACTTTAACATTTATTTTGATGCTTCTCCTATCTATTGTGATAATACTAGTGCAATCAATTTATCTTACAATCCTATATTTCATAGTAGAGCCAAGAAAATATAGGTTCGTCATCATTTCCTTCTTGATCACATTGCCAAAAAGGATATCTATATCACACATGTGGACACAAAAAATTAGTTGGCAGACATTTTCACTAAACTTCTACCTAGAGAGAAATTTAACTTTATTAGATCTAAACTGCTCATAACTACTTTGGATGAATCTGATATGCCTTCTAGTTAGTTTTTATCTATCCTATATGCTTTTCTTATGTCTTGATCACCTTTGCTTGCTAAAGTGCTAAAATTTTCATGTTCATATGCCTTTTTTTCTTATTTTGGGTATTTTTCTCAAATGCTTATTTTTTTCTCAAAATAGTACCCAATGATGAGTGACATGTGCCTAAGTATTTTTAAAATGCAAAATGGATTTGAAAAATAAATTAATTAGCACTCAAAAGGCTAGAAATTAAGATTCCTAATTATGGTTTAGGTTTACCATCGGTCGAGTTGCCAACTGAACCGATCTGTGGCTGAGGGCTTTTGTAAAAAGGCATTCGGTTGAGTTTCCCAGTCACAAAACTTGATCGATGGTCGGGATGGAGAAAACTTGTGTGGTTCGGTCGACTTTTCTCCCTCTCAACTAGAGAAAAATAAATTGATTCACTCTCTAGCTCCCTCAAGCTCTCAAACCTAGCCCCAACCATCCAATTCCTAGCCCTAGACTGCCCATTTTTGACCCTCCACAACCTCTTGGACATCAACCCTAGGTGTTTGGTCAGTTCTTGGTGGTGTTTCCTACATTGTTGACCTCTCAATCTTCATATCTCACCTACATGGCTTCAAATAGGAGAAAGAGAGCCGCCCCCACTAGAGCACCATCCTCCTCGTCCAACTCATTCCTTATACCCTTTGATGATACCTACTTTGTCTCCAGTGATGCTCTAAATAGGTACAAGGAGCTCCTTCCTAGAAACCCCCTTCCATTCCATGCCTTATTTGAGCTACGCCCGCATAGACAAGAGGTCATTGATCAAGTTGCCAAGTTATTATACATCTACCACCTCTCTGCCCTAAGTGTAGAACGTGCCTTCTATCATAATTCCATCACAAGCACCAAAGCCATTCAAAAATTGTATGCAAATTTGCATGGATTTACGACACTCAATACCCCCACCAAATACTCAAGTAGTTCTTACTTCCATGATTACCAGGAAGAAATTCCAAGTCTCTAAGGATACATTGAATATCCTTTTCTCTACTACTGAGGTGACTGACACATGGAGGAAGGATTACCCTGAGTATTTTGACCTCCTACACCCTGAGGCCTTTTATAAGCAATATGCTATCACTCTCCCTGACATACATAAATACTTAAAGAAGCCTCAATTTCCCTATGGGAAGAACTCTACCTGTTACGACCCCACCTCCCGATAACCCCCAATTAAGGGAGACCGAGAGGTCGAAGCCGCACCCATAATTTCCGGATCAAAGGTTCGACAATTAACCAAGAATAATTATCAAAGTTTAACTGACTAAACGGGAAAACTGTAAGAAATTAAACTTTTGCAAACCTTTTTGAAAACTTGGATCTCTAAACTTCTATCCACTTCTGGATTCTATTCTAACTAATCATCCTTGTAATTTACTGCATGTATTTTATAATATGATGATTTACTATTTGTCCTTTTGGCTTGTACCTAAAACACCGACAAACAAAACGTTGGTCAGCCGAAGCTGGTATGTGGGGGAAACAATAAACGTGCAACTATGATAACAACATAACCATTCAATTAATCATTTAGTAAACCAAGATTACGCTTTAAATATAACTCTGCGATCTATGAGTACCCTATCCTCTGTGATGTCCCTGCAGTGGCCCTGGATACTACCTTCCTTGTGGTAGATCCCCATTAAACCCCTCATGGTCCCACCTATAGGTGAACCAATTTCTAGGGTTGAGTCACATGGCACTACTCGTAAGTAGCCCACTCTTTAACTCATGACAGGCTAATGGGTCTCATGGCACTACACTTGGTAGCCCAATTTCTAACCCATGATAACCTAGACCTTACTCTAGGTTACCCCTTTTTAGCCTTGACAAGCCACAGAGAGGGTCCCGGATCTAGCCAGTTATACATGTATATTCATAGTGATAGTCATAGTCACTCTATAGTTGCATGAAATAAAAGCATCCAACAGTTATTTCAAGTCATGAGGGAAACATCGATAAAATCCCCAGAAAACTAGTCGGGATAATCATACGAATAACCACATACCTGATTTGATGATTTCACAAGTATTAAACAAATCCAACCAAGAAAGCAATCCCAGTAGGCAGTTCAACAATCACATAATTCCTGAAAAGAATATGTACTCTATTTATTACACACTTTATCAAGAATCTACTTTATTGACTTGGATTCACTTTCTAGGGTTTCTGTATCCATTTTAGGGTTTCGTTTTGCAATTAGGGTTTCCCTTCATCTTTTACCATATTAAACCCTAATTTTATGCCATTACTCATAAACCCTAATTATCTCATCTATTCTCAATATTAAGGTTATCTTAACAACATATAACCTTATTTTCATATTACAGGCACATTAATCATCAATTAATTTCATTAAGCTTCTTTTTCATTAAAGCCATTATTTTATCCTTGTAATCCATGACAAGATCATTATATGCATTTATCATCAATTCAAATTCCATTATGGTCTAATTAACATATGAACTCAATTTGCCATTAATTATACCTTTTATTCATGAGAAAACCCTAATCACTACATTTGGGGTTTTTATCCAAAATTAGGAACTTTAATGCTCGAAATAGATTAGAACCATCATTTAACAACGTATTTTCACAATTTTCAAATTATACATGATCTTATCCTCTTTTACCCTAAATTAGGGTTTCTAAATACTTGGTCATTCTCATATGGGGTAAAACCCTAAATCATGCAATTTTACATCTAGATCAGGTTCGAATCTAACATTATCATTCAATAAGTTATTGATACTTTAATTAACCCATTAATCATAATAGATTCAACCTTAATCACTTATAGGGTTTTTAACTTAACTTTAATGCACTTTTCGTCAACTTATATTACTTTTGCAATTAGGAACGAAATCAATATTTAATATCATTTTTATTGGATTCCTCTCGTTCTCTTGATCAAAATACATTTATTACTTGTCCTAATCAGAGTTACCAATCTTTAATTACAAATTTAGTAAGATTTTACTTACTTGGCCAATCGGATTGCACCACGTAGCCTCTCCCATGCAACACATGCTTTGGGAAACATTTTGAAAAGACGCTCCTACCCCCGCATAAGTGGATCATCTCTTTAGCCCGCGAAGGGAAATTCCATCCAACGGCTCTAAGGCTTCTTCCTCCTCGCGAGTACTTGCTACTTCCGCGTAAGGAACCCTACTTGGGGCTTGCGAAGCCCGTTCTCCCCCCCTTTGGACCCCGAAAGTCATCGGCGTAGGTCCCATTAGCTCCACCACTTCCTTCTGAGCTTTCAGCTCCTCCAGAATACAACTAGCTAGGCTAGGTCGGGCTGGGTATCTTTGTGACTTGCGGCTTCTGTTGCAGCCTTGCGGCTTCTATAACACTCTGTTTGGGGAAGGGATACGATGCAAGGCCACCTACCAGTGTTATGGGACATCACTCTTCCCTCGAAACTCCTACTTGTAGCCTCATGGCTTCGTGATCCCATAGCTTTTCCTTAGTTAGGGTTTTGAACGTAAGGAAGCAAGAAGAAGGTGAGGAAGAGGGTGGGAGACGTGGGATCTCTCTGGAACACGACCCTGGGCTCTACCCTTACATATAGGGGTGAGAAAGAAGCCCTAGGTCATCTATCCACGAATCCAAGAGTCCCTTTCCAAGTAGGAAGTCAATTCCTTCAAAGAGAAGTAATATTCTCTCTCTTCTTTATCCTTGGTTATTTTCTATTATATGGATATTAGGAATTCGAAATTCCTCTTCTCTTATTCTCTTTACGTTTGCTTTTTAATCCATAAGCATGAATTCCTATGTTCTTTTAGTGGAAACTATTTTCCTTTTTAACAATATCACAAAATTCATTAATAATGTATCACATTATCCTTTTATTTTGCAAATTTGGTATTTTCTCTTTCTTTTCTCTTTATTGGAGCTCATTGGACCCCAAGAAACTCTATTATTTTGAAATCCTTTTTATTGGTTACTCATTATCCTTCTAGATGCATCTAAATGCATTATTCTTTATTATTTCTCATTA
The DNA here is from genome assembly GCA_963693085.1 of Alisma plantago-aquatica. Lineage (NCBI taxonomy): Eukaryota > Viridiplantae > Streptophyta > Magnoliopsida > Alismatales > Alismataceae > Alisma > Alisma plantago-aquatica. The sequence continues at coordinate 1,394,118,915 of OY856411.1, read as the reverse complement.
TCTTGTTTATTTCTGATTAAAATAGCTCCTTTTGAGTATTTCTCTTTTATTTTCCTCATTGGTATTCCTTTTATCATTAGGAATCCTTGGGATATGAAATTCCACTAAGGATAACTTAATTGTACCTCTTTTTACTTATTTTCCACATTTTACCATCATTTTCAATTTCTTTCTTAATAAAGAAATATTTAATTGATCTTTTCTTTTCTTATTGCACTCTTTATGCAACTTTGGACTCCTTGGAACCCAAGGAACCAAGAGGTACGAAATCCTCTTTGGATTTTCCTTCTAGAGGTTTCCACATTTTTCTTTTCTCAAATATTCAATTATTCATTCACGAATTGAATTTTCTCGTTATTTGGGCCCAATAGCCAATAAAGCCCACAACACAAACATCAACGCTATTGTAAACAAAATCCATTTATTCCAAATACATTATATCATTATTTGTTTAAATATCATTAATATGAGAAATTACATTTCTCGACAACTGAACCCAAAATCAGGGTTGTAACATCCTTCCCCTCTTATAGGAATTTTGTCCACAAAATTATATCAAGCAAACAAATAGTTCAGGATAAGACTTTTCCATGTCCATCATTGACCCCTATGTGTCTTTACCGTACTCATGGCACTTTCAAGGAACCTACATATTCTTTCCTCTGAGTTCTTTCATCCTGGAATCTATAAATTGCATAGGTGACTCAGGCCATTTCAGCCTCCCTTGAGGCTCACTAGGTTCATTGCTCAGCACATGGTCTGGGTACCTCACATAGTGCTCTAAATTGGACATATGGAACTTATCCCGCATTACTTTATCCTGAGGGGTAAGATCAAACTTAACCTCCTCCACCAAACCATATCAAAAGAACCCATGCATCGGGGACTCAACTCTCTTAGCTATAACTTAGAGGGGTCGGATTTTCATGTCACATATTCTCCCACAGCGATATGCATGTCAGTCTACTCTGCATCTACTCGCGACTCTCATCATCTCTAGGCTCCTTTCAGCCATTGCATGATCAAAGCGACTTCATCTACACACACTGTGGTCCTTTTCTAACCATCACATGGTCCTTTCACCAACATCACCTTACTGAAGTGGTGACCGACACAACCTCCCTTACAGAGCTTCTTTAAATCCCGATACTGGCTATGGTGGTTATCATCACATCTTTCATATGACAAGAATTGTCTCTAGATATTACCCTGAACGAGCACTCATGCTCTCATCAGACCCTTTAGTCTAGATCATACTAACCATTAGTTATGGGTGATGAACTATACTAACATCGAATCCTTCATGTACCTACTTCCCCCTTATGGAAGTGAACCTTTAGGATATACTCAAGGACTTTTGAACTCGCATCATGGTGTAGTTGAACCATTTCTCTCATGGGTAGTTCAACCAGATCAGTCCTTGACAGAACTCTTCCTTTCTCATGTCATCTAGGTAAGGCGATCTACCATAACCCATATTGCATCTTGACCTTTATTGGTCTAGGTGAGACTTATCACCACATCCATAGTGATGAACTCCCATTCCTGCTTGGGAACTCTGTATCCTCTATATCAATGCACTGGGTTACTGATGTTCATCCTTCACCTTCTGTCATGCATGGCAACATATCACATACAGCCTCATCTCCAACATCCATAGTACTGCTACAACCCATTATCTAAGTAGTACTATGGTGTATGGTGATCTTAAAATCACGATTTCCTATATGTCATGATTCCTCAAGATCGATTCTTCGAACCCTAAACCACTCTCATCAGGGTTTTACCACCTTCCTATCCAAAGAGTGCATTTGAGGCTCTACAACCATCCCTTCATTGCATCAAGGACTAGAGTGGCTAACCAAACAACCACTAACTTGTTCAAAAGATCTTGTTACATCTGAGTGTTAGCCCAACATATCTTCTTTTCCAAACTTAGGGTTAGTCTAACAACTTCTTCTAGCCAAACTAGGCAGATACATCTCAACCAGGGCATCCATTACCACTTCACCTTCTTATGTGTTAGGTAATGTTGATGACATACACCTTCATATATTCCACTTATCATCTCATCTCGACTCTAAGTCTGTATTCCCCAAGTACACTCTCTGATCTCATCATCATGGTGATCAAACTCAACCCTGTAAGACTCACCTCTTGGTTTTTGAATTCAACCTTGTACCACTTGCAAATTCCACATAGCTCGTGTTAAAACATCCTCACAAGATGATTACCTTAATACTCTTATTATTTGTAAACCATCCATGTATCATTCACTTTACCAGGGTATGTTATCTTCTTTGTCCCCATATCTCGTGGCAACGTTCCAACCTACATCATCTCTTATCCTTGGTGTATGGCATGCGTAATGTCCTATCTCTCACCCCCATAACAAGAGGAAATAAGCATTTGGCTGCAGTCCAAATATAGAGTTCTTCCTATTCCAAGAGTAGACATGGTACATTCCACTTTGCCAGTACACCTTCAAATCTAAGTTGAAACATGCAATCTATGTCTCTACATCACCATCATCTTGATATCAAAGTTACTCCTCTGGGAAACTGGTCTCGAACCTACTTGGGTTACCACACAATCCTTGGTCATTTCCTCTAGGTCTGTAGGGTGCCGACACTTTTGGGGTCATCCCTCTTCCATTATGCATCCAGAGAGTGCCCTACTCATTTGCCCTTTAGGTCCCATGAGTTCATGAAGGTGATCAATCTCCTAAACCATGGCCCTCCGACAATGATAGATGTTACCTCCCGACCCTATGTTCATGTGCAACCAGGGAATTAGGAAACTTCCACTTTCATCTGTCTTATCCCCACCTGACCCTAGGATAGACTTAGGATTCCATTTATAGTACATGTCCATCCTAGAACCTGACCCAAGCCTTCATCATCTCTCCTTGTATACATGGACTGAATTTCATCCTGTCATAGGGGTCATGGTGACCTGCCTATCTTGGTCAGGCCCCATACCAGTTACCTCCATGGTAACACATCTTCATGCACTCAGAGATGGATATCTATGGGTCTACAAGTTCATTCTCATACCATGTACTTTTCACTTAGCTTCTCAAGATCCTATGAGACCTCTTTAGGTTACTTAAACCAACAAAACTGGTAAACACTCCACCAAAGGGTCCCTTCTCCCAGGACGGGAGGAAAACTTCACCTCGATAACACAAGTCACAAACGTCCTTATGCCTCGGGTTTACATCCACCTGAGCATGCTTAACCCTAGTAAGCTAATAAGGAACAAGCTGACCACCTACTAAACCATGCTGGGTCATACTTGTTCTCATCCTCAACACTGGATCATGATCATACCTTCCCATGTCATCCACTTAGCCATGAGGGGTTCATCAAACATACCCTTAACTTAAGGGATTTCCTTTACCTCTACACATGAGGAGTATCATGCTCGAAACTATAGAGAATCAAATCTCATCATGAGCATCAGATACACTGCTTCCCCTCTTAGGCCTAGGAACCCTAGGTTCTCCTTTGGGTATCCAACTGCATGCTCAATCTCTTATCCACAAATCAAGCATGTCCAAGGTATGTCATGTACTCCCATGATCCTTTTATATGAGCAACACCTTAGAGTTGGGTCCTTCTCAAGGACAAACAACATGGTACAAGGCTTCATAACCTATTACTAATCCTCTCCAGGGTATACAAAATTTCTTCTTCCTTTCTTAGAAGGTAAACTCTTATACCATAGGCACATAAGTGCCAGAAGCCTCATCCTCTCTCTAGGGTTTGGTTCCTCCCATGGAAACCAAGACATCATCAACCTCTAGGGATCAAGCATGTGATGACCACTATTATCCACTTAGGTCGCATCATCCTCAACTCCCGACTTCTCCTCATATCTCAGAGTCTAGGATTCCAACCTCCTTACTTGGTTCCTTATCTCTCTTTCTAGAGATAAACCTACAACCAACCCCACCATTAGAGGTCCTCTCTTTGTGAAGGGTCAACCTCACAAGCATGCCCCTACCTGGATGAAGCCTATGTTCAACTCATGTTTGCTCAAGGTTATCCAAAGCCCCTTAGGCTTATCACATAAGCTATCCATCAAACTCTCCTGATTAGGGTTTCAACCTATTGCTCGCACTACTGATGTACTCTGGGTGCGTGCTATGCCCTACTCACATAAGCCCATAGGGTTTCTATAGGTCCTTCACTAATCTCCTCATCGAAGGAGCTATCCTTTACTCTAACATGCACGACCCTTTCCAGGGTTAGGTCGCCAGAGGTACTAGGTCATCCAACCTCTCATGGCTCAAATGTCATCCCAGGCATGTCTATCCAAATACCTAGTCTAAATCATCATGCCATCTTTCTCTCTAACCTTTACTTAGGGTTAGGGTTAACATCATCCTCTGAGGATGATGTGCCAGGTCTCTACTTGCAATGGAGATTTCTGTATCCAAGTCTAACTCTCTTTATATATCCTCCTGATATGAAGGTCTAGCCTCAGGTCTCTTCTGAGGGCATGACAACTTATGTCATACGACCTAAGCATGTACCTATTCTTTAGTTTACGCTTACTCTATTAAGATTATGTCCATGACATCTTATTTACATGTTTTTCATTAATTTGATGGAGGATTCCTTAGACCTTATTAATCTTACCCATACCTTAAGAAGGTGAGGAGAAGAGGGAAAACCGTAATCCTTAAGGTCCTTAATAGAATTTGTGATGAGAAGGGATGAATAAGCTGAGAAAGTCCTAAAGGTATCTTATGTCGATTCATACCCTAAGACTTTGGCCTAACAGTCACACATATCTGGGAGTCCTCGTATTCTGACTAGAGGTGCGGAGGAAAATATTGCCACCCCATGGTCGTGATCCTTTTCTAGACACCTCTGTCTTTCGGATAATCCTCTAATAACTCCCTTGGGTTCTATGGAGTTTATAAAATTTAATAATTATTAATGGTTAAGTGAGGAACCTATGCTCTGATACCAAATGTTACGACCCCACCTCCCGATAACCCACAATTAAGGGAGACCGAGAGGTCGAAGCCGCACCCATAATTTCCGGATCAAAGGTTTGGCAATTAACCAAGAATAATTATCAAATTTTAACAGACTAAATGGGAAAACTGTAAGAAAATAAACTTTTGCATACCTTTTTCAAAACTTGGATCTCTAAACTTCTATCCACTTATGGATTCTATTCTAACTAATACTCCTTGTAATTTACTTCATGTATTTCACAATATGACAATTTACTATTTTTCCTTTTGGCTTGAACCTAAAAAACTGACAAACAAAACGTCATTCAGCTCAAGCTGGTATGTGGGGGAAACAATAAATGTGCAACTATGATAACAATGTAACCATTCAATTAATCATTTAACAACCAAGATTATGCTTTAAATATAACTCCGCGATCCATGAGTACCCTATCCTCTGTGTTGTCCCTGCAGTGGACATGGATACTACCTTCCTTATGGTAGATCCCCATTAAACCCCTCATGGTCCCACCTATAGGTGAACCAGTTTCTAGGGTTGAGTCACATAGCACTACTCGTAAGTAGCCCACTCCTTAACTCATGGCAGGCTAATGGGTCTCATGGCACTACACTTGGTAGCCCAATTTCTAACCCACAATAACCTAGACCTTACTCTAGGTTACCCCTTTTTATCCTTGACAAGCCACAGAGGGGGTTCCAGATCTAGCCAGTTATACATATATATTCATAGTGATAGTCATAGTCACTCTATAGTTGCATGAAATAAAAGCATCCAACAGTTATTTCAAGCCATGAGGGAAACGTCGATAAAATCCCCAGAAAACTAGTCGGGATAATCATAAGCGTAACCACATACCTGATTTGATGATTTCACAAGTATTAAGCAAATCCAACCAAGAAAGCAATCCAAGTAGGCAATTCAACAATCACATAATTCCTAAAAAGAATATGGACTATATTTATTACACATTTTACCAAGAATCTACTTTGTTGACTTGGATTCACTTTCTAGGGTTTCTGTATCCATTTTAGGGTTTCATTTTGTAATTAGGGTTTCCCTTCACCTTTTACCATATTAAACCCTAATTTTATGCCATTACTCATAAACCCTAATTATCTCATCTATTCTTCAATATTAAGGTTATCTTTTTTTTTGGTCGGTGAAAACTCGTGTTGCTTTTTTTGTATTTTTCAATAGTGTCTGTACAATGCATACTACCTTCGAGTGGGTAGCGAAAAAAAAGGAAACTAGCTACAAAAACCATGTACAAAAGAATAAGAACAGAAGAACATGGGTGTAGCCTCAAGAAGAAGATATAACCAAGATCCCGCAACTTGACACTTAAGGATTTAAGACTTCAACAGCACTCACCAACCAAAGCCAGAGACATATAATAGCAGATGCATCCACGAAGGAAGATTCAACCATCCCAAGAGTGAGATGGGAGCTAACATCATCAACAGAGGCAAGCAGGCACCGACACCCAGGAAAAAAAAGAAGATCTCAACCCAACAGGGAGCCAACATAAAACCAACTCAACCATCGCTTCCAGCGAGAGGGGAGCAAATCAGCCATCAGCAAACAACGAGCCAGCAGAAACAATGGAACATAGCCAAGCAAGTCTGACCAACCTCGCCCATTACTGAAAGGAGACAGGACAGCAGACCTATAAAGAACAGCCAAGAAACCCACCAACGGAAGCAGCATTAAAGGCAATCCAGTAGCAACATCGCCATAAAAGCCAACTCAGCAACCAATCCAAAAAGTAAAACTGAACGAGCCTGCAGCAACCATCTTCAGCAGGTCCAGAAAACCATCGTGCCAAGGCACCATCTTCAACACAACAACTCCTCAAGTCAAATAACAGAGACAGAACTATTCCACTCAAAGCAGCAGCAAAGCATAACCAGCATGAAAAGAGCAAGAGCAGAAGGATACCCAAACACCCAAACATCACAGCAGATAACGCCAACAGCAGAACAGAGAAAAGCAAAAAAGACCAGACCGCCAAGAGGAGGATAGCCACCCCCAATACCATAACAACAGGACATCAACAGAGACAACACCTCCAAGAAAAAATACTACCATCACAACAGGACACCAAACCAACGAGAACCGGCCAAACAAACCACCCAACATCACCCAGAAAAAATAATGAATTCAGACTGAATAATCCTCCACAGAGTCTTTGATCTTCTACTAGACCCCGAATGGACTCTAGCATTTCTCTCTATCCAGGAGTGATAGAGGATGAGCTGGCTAATAGATTTAGCTTTCTGACCTTTTAGATTGACCAAATCCTCCCAAGACTTGGGATTCAAAATGAGAAGCCCCTCCTTCACACCATAGTTCCATAAAGTAGTAACAAACTGACAATCAAAGCTCACATGTTGCGAACTCTCATAATCCCTCCTACAGAGAAAACACATGGAAGCAAGAGGAAACCCAATTCTTCTCAGATAATCAGACGTAGGTAACTTATTAAGCATAGCTTTCCACACATGGAATTTACAGTTAAAATGACATTTGCAGCTCCAAATCCAATCATACTTGGGATCAGCTACTCCTTTACTTCTGACACAATCCCAAATACTATTAAACTTAGCAGATTTGTTCTTGTTGAAAAGCCAGTAATCCTCAGAACTTAACTTGTCAATATTGAAACTACTGATAGCCTTCAGAATAATGTGAGAACACCTGGAATCTTTGATGCTCCACTGCTTATCTTTGATGATAGTACTCAATAGCAAATCATCAGGAAGTCCAGCTCTAACAATTAAGTTCCTATCAATCAAATCACACAACAACTTTCCTCCACACCATGGGTCCTTCCAGAGTTTAAAAGAATGGCCCGAAACGATCTTAACATCAACAAACTGAATGAGCACATCCCTACTCCTTAAAAGAGAATTAAACATCTAGGAGTGATTGGAAGACACAACACAACTCCAAAAGGCCTCTTTTCTTAAATACTTCTCGCTAATCCACTTGACCCAAAGAGAATCTTTCTTCCTCATGATGTCCCATGCATTTTGAACAAGACATGGCAGAGCAACCTCTTTGTATTTTCTAACTCCCAAACCTCCTTCCTTCTTGGGCAGAGTCACAACATCCCAACTAATTAAGTGGATGTTTTTCTTAACTTCAGATTGTCCCCACAAAAAATTACAAGTGAGCTTGTCAATTTCATCAAGAACAGAACAAGGAATCGGAAATGACATCACCCAAAAAAGATGGATAGCAGATACAGTTGACTTAACCAGCTCAACTCTGCCAGCTAACGAAAGAATTTGGCTCTTCCAACATTCTAATCTCTTCTTCACTTTATCAATCAGAATCTCGCAATTCTTCCTTCTCATCTTGCCAGAAAACAAGGGTAAACCCAAATATTTTGTGTCTTCAAGCTTTCCAGTGCCAATCTCCAAAATAGAAGAAATAACATCTCCATTAGTGCAATTCCCCAAAAACAAGTTACTCTTGCTGTGATTAATCCTTAGACCAGACATGTTTCCAAACTCATCAAGCAACTTCTTAATATGCATAGTGCTCTCATTATTAGCTTTGGCAAAGATCATCAAATCTTCGGCGAAAATAAGATGAGAACAAGACACCTTTTTCAATACAGAGATGGGAATAAACTCATCATTCTTGATGGATTTCTTTAACATTTCAGAAAAACCCTGCATGGCTATGACAAAGAGGTATGGAGCAATAGGATCTCCTTGCCTGACCCCATTTGTAGGGAAAATAGGACTAGAGGGTTCCCCATTAACCAAGACCTGGTAGGATGTGGAATAGAAAATGTTTTCAATCCAGCTAATCCATTTCAGAGGAAAGCCCATCTTCCACATAATAGAAAAGATGTATTTCCAATCAACCGAATCATAAGCTTTAGACACATCAGCTTGAATGCACATCTTATCACAATTTTTCCTCTTAAAATCACATAAGATCTCATTAGTAAGCAGAACAGCATCCTTAAGGCTTCTTCCCTTGACAAACACACATTGATTAACATCTATAATACTAGGAAGCACCAGCTGAAGCCTATTAGCTAATATTTTAGAGATGATCTTATAACAGACGTTGCAAAGCACAATGGGGCGCCAGTTAGTGATCAGAGAAGAATCTTGCCCTTTGGGGAGAAGAACAATATACGTCTTATTCGCTTCTTTAAGCATATTCCCATTCCTAAAAAACTCACAGACAGCTTCATATACATCATCACCTATCACTCTCCAAGCATATTTATAGAAGTGACAGTTGAACCCATCCGGACCAGGACATTTGTCCTCATTCATATTCTCAACCACCTCATCAACTTCCTTCCTTGACACTTTACTGATCAACAAGCAGCTCTGAGATTTAGAAATAATAGGGCCATCCCATTCATCCCCCCAAACACTGCCTTTATCCATCTTGCAAATCAGAGAATTGTAGAAAGTGAAAATAGCTGATTTCATTTCCTCTTCATCTCTATGTATGTTCCCATTAATATTGAGATAATTCATCGTATTTCTCATTATTCTAGCCTTCAACGAGGCATAGAAAAATTTAGTATTCAGATTACCCTCTTGGAGCCATTGAACTCTGTATTTCTGCCTATAAAAGCTTTCTTCAATACTAGCAGCTTTCATCACTTCCTTCCTGAGAGAATTGGCTTCACTCCTGAGATTAACATCATTAGGATCAAGATCAGCCTTCCTTTGGGCAGTAATATCAGCATTCTTCAGCTGAGACAGATTATCATGAATATTACCGAAACACAATTTATTCCAAGACACCAAACGCTTCTTTAAGGCCTCAAGTTTTCTATAAAATCTGAACATGGCAAACCCATCAACTTCTAACTCCCAAGCATCCTTAAGAAGGCCATCAAAATCTTTGTGAGTGGTCCAGGAATTAATGAACCTAAAAGGAGACTTCCTCTTTTTCACATCACCTAAAATAAGGCATAATCTCCTATGATCACTCACCAAATCAGTAATGCACTCACCTTGGAAGTTATCATATCTATCTTGAAACTCACCATTATACAAGATCTTATCAATCTTGGTTGCAATAAATTGATCCCCTTCCTATTTATTATCCCAGGTATAAAAGGGACCACTCAGATCCATCTCAAACAACCCAGAATCCAGGACAAAATTATTAAACTCCTCCATAGATTTAACAGAAGGGGGAAGAATACCAATCTTTTCATTAGTTTTTCTCACAGCATTAAAATCTCCCATAATGATCCATGGGTGATGAAGACCATTGGCAAAGCAGTCCAAATTTCTCCAAAGACTTGTTCTATCATAGTCATCATTATGGCCCTAGACGGTAGTGAGAAGAAAACTATCACTGTCTTTATCAACTCTGACATGAATGGCCTGATCACACTCATCGATCTTGGAAATAACACAAACATCGTCCTTCCATAAAATGAAAATTCTCCCCAAAACATGCGAATTCAGATTAGAAACCCATTTGTACTCACCAAAATATTTACTCATCAGCTTCTTAGCTTTCTTCTCTGTAATCTTCGTCTCAACAAGGATGACCACATCACAGTTGGCCCTCCTAATTACCTCTTGGACATTCATGATCTTATTACTTATACCCCTGACATTCCAAGAGGTAATAGACAAGGATAGGCTCATTTGATAACTGGGGCTGTTGAACTATCAGCCTCAGTGCTAGCAGAAGCCATGGAGAGTTCCTTAGGAGAAGGGATAGAATCCAGTTGATCCAATCTGAGTCGGTTATCAGCCTTTAAATTCAGTTGTCGTTTAGGCGGAATTTTGTAACTACTGACCTTAGCAAACTTCACAGAAGCAGAAGAAGCCTGCGAAGACAGTTCACTTTCTGGTGACACACTAGAAAACAATAGGACATGAGCTGGAGTGGAGGGACCAGCAATTGGAGACAGCGCACACAGGACATTATCAGTACTCGCCATAGTGTCATCCTCTAAACTCAGGGGTAACAAAATAGCACCCTTACAGCTACTACTCCCTACTTCCTTAATGGTAGAGCCAGAAGATTCAAACCCTTCATTCACCAGCTTAGAAAGAGCCTCATCTTCCACAATCACCTCATTCTGTAACGTACCCAACTTGTTTCTTTGAATCTCCTCATCCTCTTCAATTTCCTCCAATATATGTTCAGAACCAGCTTGTAAGTCCACAGTTGGCATAACAACAAACTCCTTGCGAGCAACATTGTTCCTCATTTCCCAAACCTTCTTCACAACATTTGATTTTGTAACTCCCTGACTTTTTGTAATAGTTTTAATCAAACAGTCATCATCACCATACTTCCCACAGTGATGGCACCTATACGGAACCCAGTCATACTCAATTTCAATCAGATTTTCATCCCCCTCATCGCTTCTCAATGTAATCTTTTCTGGAAATTTAGCGTTACTGCTCATGACGACTTGGATCCTAGCTACATCCAAATGCTTCTGATTGAAAGTAGCTTCATCCATCTTAACCGGGCATCCTAGATACGAACCAATCTTGCTGAATGTTTTACTGTCCCACAATTCCAACGGAAGACTCCTAATATTGATCCATATTGGAATATCATCCAAGATCAGTTTCGTTTGAGAATCTCCAACTTTCCATTTCCTGAATATGATAGGTCTACCAGCTACTAGCCAATCTCCGATAAGCACAACATCCAGGTCTTCTTGACTTGCAAAATGGACAATGAAGAAGCCATCACCTCTGTCAAACACTTCGAAGTAATCTTTAGTAGTCCATATATTATCAAAGTGGTTGCAGAGCAACGGGATAAACGGACGGAAGTCCACCACATATCCGAGCAAGCATCTATTCCACCTCTCTGCATTCTCACTCGCCCCCTTCTTAGAGTAGATTAACTTCCCTTCGATAATCGAGACTTAAGTAACCTACAGATCTAGGACGCTCCTGGAAACTTTTCGTCTCACACATTCCCACTCAGTCGAAGCACAAGGAACCGGACATGGATCTGCCGTGTCGTCGAGACTATCCAATTCCTTACACCTGAGATCACCTCGAGGAGGAGGTCGGTGAGGTGTCGTCGCCCCCCCCATCGCCTTGTCGTGCACGGGTGCTCGGGAGTCCATCACTGATCAATATTAAGGTTATCTTAACAACATATAACCTTATTTTCATATTATAGGCACATTAATCATCAATTAATTTCATTAAGTTTCTTTTTCATTAAAGCTACTATTTTATCCTTTTAATCCATGACAAGATCATTATATGCATTTATCATCAATTCGAATTCCATTATGGTCTAATTAACATATGAACTCAATTTGCCATTAATTATACCTTTTATTCATGAGAAAACCCTAATCACTACATTTGGGGTTTTTATCCAAAATTAGGAACTTTAATTCTTGAAATAGATTAGAACCATCATTTAACAACATATTTTCGCATTTTTCAAATTATAGATGATCTTATCCTCTTTTACCCTAAATTAGGGTTTCTAAATACTTAATCATTCTCATATGGGGTAAAAACCCTAAATCATGCAATTTACATCTAGATCAGGTTCGAATCTAAATTATCATTCAACAGGTTATTGATACTTTAATTAACCCATTAATCATAATAGATTCAACCTTAATCACTTATAGGGTTTTTAACTTAACTTTAATGTACTTTTCGTCAACTTATAGTACTTTTGCAATTAGTGACGGAATCAATCTTTAATATAATTTTTATTGGATTCCTCTCGTTCTTCCGATCAAAATACATATATTACTTGTCCTAATCGGAGTTACCAATCTTTAATTACAAATTTAGTAAGATTTTACTTACTTGGCCAATCAGATTGCACCACGTAGCCTCTCCCATGCAACGCATGCTTTGGGAAGCATTTCAAAAAGATGCTCCTACCCCCGCATAAGTGGATCATCTCTTTATCTCGTGAAGGGCAATTCCGTCCAATGACTCTAAGGCTTCTTCCTCCTCGCGAGCGCTTGCTACTTCCGTGGCAGGAACCCTACTCGGGGCTTGTGCAACCCGTTCCCCCCCCCTTTGGACCCTGAAAGTTATCAGCGTAGGTCCCATTAGCTCCGCCACCTCCTTCCGAGCTTGCAGCTCCTCCAGAATATGGCCAGCTAGGCTAGGTCGGGCTAGGTATCTCTGTGACCTGCGGCTTCTGTTGTAGCCTTGCGGCTTCTATAGCACTCTGTTTGGGGTAGGGATACGATGCAAGGCCGCCTACCAGTGTTATGGGACATCACTCTTCCCTCAAAACTCCTGCTTGCAGCCTCGTGGCTTCGTGATCCCATAGCTTTTCCTTAGTTAGTGTTTTGAACGTAAGGAAACAAGAAGAAGGTGAGGAAGAGGGTGGGAGACGTGGGATCTCTCTGGAACACGACCCTGGGCTCTACCCCTACATATAGGGGTGAGTAAAGAAGCCCTAGGTCAGCTATCCACGAATCCAAGAGTCCCTTTCCAAGTAGGAAGTCAATTCCTTCAAAGAGAAGTAATATTCTCTCTCTTCTTTATCCTTGGTTATTTTCTATTATATGGATATTAGTAATTCGAAATTCCTCTTCTCTTATTCTCTTTACGTTTTCTTTTTAATCCATAAGCATGAATTCCTATGTTCTTTTAGTGGAAACTATTTTCCTTTTTAACAATATCACAAAATTCATTAATAATGTATCACTTATCCTTTTATTTTGGAAATTTGGTATTTTCTCTTTCTTTCCTCTTTATTGGGGCTCCTTGGACCCTAAGAAACTCTATTATTTTGAAATCCTTTTTATTGGTTACTCATTATCCTTCTAGATGCATTATTCTTTATTATTTCTCATTATCTTGTTTATTTCTTATTAAAATAGCTCCTTTTGAGGATTTCTCTTTATTTTTCTTTTATTTTCCTCTTTGGTATTCCTTTTATCATTAGGAATCCTTGGGATACGAAATTCCACTAAGGATAACTTAATTGTACCTCTTTTTACTTATTTTCCACATTTTACCATTGTTTTCAATTTCTTTCTAAATAAAGAAATATTTAATTGATCTTTTCTTTTCTTATTGCTCTTTATGCAACGTTGGACTCCTTGGAACCCAAGGAACCAAGAGGTACAAAATCCTCTTTGGATTTGCCTTCTAGAGGTTTCCACATTTTTCTTTTCTCAAATATTCAATTATTCATTCACTAATTGAATTTTTCTCATTATTTAGGCCCAATAGACAATAAAGCCCATAACACAAACATCAAGGCTATTGTAAACAAAATCCATTTATTCCAAATACATTATATCATTATTTGTTTAAATATCCTTAATATGAGAAATTACATTTCTCGGCAACTGAACCCAAAATCAGGGTTGTAACACTACCCTTCCCTCCTCTGCCTTAAACCTGAAGAACCACATACTCACCCTGCTAGTTTACTACAATATTCATCCAACGAAAAACAAGACTAAAATTGGAGAGGATATCGTAGTGATTATGTTCAGTATCTTAAATAACATCAGACTAAATTGGGATAGATATGTTATCCATCGCATGACCTTCTTTGACTCTGGTAAGAACACCTGAGGAACCCACCCTCCCTACCCTACTCTAATCTGTGGTCCTTTCTAGTCTGCCACTGGCAAGTCACTTTTTCGTGACCTCCATTACAAACCTTCTCAAAAAGGAGTATGCATAAGTGAGACCACAATTCAGAAGAGTGTGCCTACCCCTTCTACCACACCTGGAGACTCCACCTCCACTAAGGAACCTCTACCTCCTCATCCATCCCGACCTACCTATGCCTCTTTTCATGTATCAAATGAAACCCTCATGGGTTACATGATGCATAAGTAGGCGTATAACCTTTAGGTTCAGGGGAACATGCATCATGATCTCTGTGCTATCATGTCTAGCATTAACCTATCATGTGCCCATCCTTACCCTACCTACCAGTCCTACCCAGAAGGTGATTATGCATGCTATGTATATAATCACTTTTACCCAGCCCCTCCACTTGTTGCTTCCGCTGCTACACACTCTGCTATTGGTGGATCTACCCCTGTAGTTCTACCTCTCCCTACTAGTCCTATAGCTACCTTTCTTGCAGGACTTGGCACCTTTGCTCCTACTTTTCCTCGGGACCAAGAGTTGCATGAGCTTGGTAGGACTTGGGCTGAGCAGAATGCCATATAGCCCGGTCGTGATTTCAGCCCTTCTGCCAATGAGGAGATGCCAGACCAGGCTAATGAGGAAGTTGTTGCTGATGAGGAGGCATCTAAGGATGATGGTGAGGATGGTTCTGATGGCCCTAATGATGGCTCTGCTAGTGTATCTGGTGATGATGGTGATGTTGATGCCTCTGTTGCACCTTCAAATGATGATGAGAACTATGAGCTTGAAGCCTTTGATGCTAATGCTGATGTGGATGATGATGACCCTCTAGACTTAGATAGCTTAGATGTTTAGCTGTTTTACTTTTTTAGTCTTTATATGTTGATTGTATATATCGTTTTAGACTATTTTGTACTAAAAACATCTAGGCACATTATCTGAGATGTACTATTTCTATAATCATGTTGTTTTCATTGTTTTGGCTTGTAGTTTCTTTTGAGGACATGCTTTCTATATTGTAATCTTAATCGTATGTACTCTTACTATTTGATTGACTATATCTCATGATTTGGTGCTATGTTACCAATATTTTGATTATGACTTAGATTGCATGTCTCTCTCTCTCGTCTTTGTCTAATGTGTGCTTTGAGGTTGCATGTTTTTATGTTGTCGAGTATGTGTTGTTTGTTCTTGGAGAAGACCTATTTTTGTTCTCTTCTACCCCCTTACTTTTTGATAATGCCAAAATGGGGTGAGAAGTTCAATGTTTTGAAGATCAACCTTATTGCTTTTGATGGAGCTTCCACTCACGTGGAATTGCGTGCACCACTAAAAATCCTAAAGATGGCAAGTCTTTAAGTTTAGCCTTGCTTATACTAGATCGAGAACTCCACCCACGTATGCTAAGATACATGGAAGTCTTATCGTAGTATAGTTAAGGGTCGAATCCACGGGACAACGTTCTTGTTGGGAGCAACAAGATGGAAAACGTTAGAATTTCACTTAATCTCTTAATAGTTGGTATTTAAATCAAAAGGTTGGTTTGGTTGTTTTTAAACTAAGAGAAAGTGAAGTAAAGCAAGAAAGTAAATTTAAGGATGTTAAACAATGATAAGGAGCCACTAGGATGTGATCGTCTTTCACCGCCACTACACATGGATCAAAACATGCAACATAAAACATAACCTGCAATAAGAGTCTAAACAGTTAGTATCTTTGTAGATTTAGTTTCCTTGCGGATAACTAACTACGAGAAGTTTGGGAATGTTGCAATTCCAGCCATCCCCGAATGAATGGTCACCTACTTTACATCATTCCATTCGCAAAGTGTGTTTCTCGACTTACCAAGGTTGTACTTTCATACGTCAACTGATTCCATTTCATAGTATGAAAGTACAATGTTGGAAGTGAGTTTACTCCACTTCTTGAAAGCACTCCTAGATACTGAAACAAATGCATGGTGGATACATGCATTAAGAACCAATGTTCAATCAAGATTCAAATCTAGTAGTACAAACATAGACAATTCATACTAAAAGATACAAGATAACACAAGTTGGTGATGAAGCAACAAGCATTCATTAAACGATTGATGTCGAACTGAAAAGAAAGCCTCTCTATATTGCAAACTATGGGTTATATTACATGAAATGAAAACATGGGTAGCGGGGCTACTCCCCGCACCCTAGTGAAAGAGACTACTCGCTCATAGCTAGGACAAAGAAGGAGGTGAGAAGAGAGAGAGAGCGTCATCCCCACAAAGGAGAGAGGAAATTCAACCCCTTGGAAAGAGAGAGAGTGACGATCTTCAAACTTCACAGGTTGCTTGATGATGAGGTCTCCTCTTCCCACCTTCTTTGCGAAGAGAGAGAAGCAACTTTAGGATGGAGCGTGGATCTCAGACCGATAGCCTTTGGGTGGAGGATGGAGGTTGGAATAGCTCTGGAGTTGTAGAGGCAGCCTCTGGGCGTCTGAAGTTTGATGTCTTTGGGAGGACCCCTTGGGTCTAATTTATATGCCTTAAGTGAAGTCCAAACGGTTTGGTCAGTTTTGGGTCCAAACGGTCTTGAAGACCGTTTGGACTCTGAGACCGTTTGGACCCCGAGACCGTTTAGACTCTGAGACCGTTTGGACCCCGAGACCGTTTGGACTCTGAGACCATTTGGACCCCGACACCATTTGGACTCTGAGACCATTTGGACTCTGAGACCGTTTGGCTTCATGCGGTCTTGGGACCGTGTGACTCCATGTGGTCTTGGGACCGGTTGGCTTCATGCGGTCTTAGGACCGTGTGAGTCCATGCAGTCTTGGGACCGGTTGGCTTCATGCGGTCTTGGGACCGTGTGACTCCATGTGGTCTTGGGACCGATTGGCTTCATGCAGTCTTGGGACCGTGTGACTCCATGCGGTCTTGGGACCGGTTGGCTTCATGCGATCTTGGGACCGTGTGACTCCATGTGGTCTTGGGACCGATTGGCTTTATGCGGTCTTGGGACCGTGTGAGTCCATGCGGTCTTGGGACCGGTTGAGTCTTTTGTGAATTTTTGTGTCTTTTTCTGTAAGTAAAAAGGAGAAAAGTTAATCTAATAGTATATTTGCAATAAGAGAGGATAGTTAGGGATTCTGTCTAATTTAGCTGAGAAAGTGTGTGGAAAACTGAAGAAAATTACTAAGATAACATCACAGAATTGGAGGTTATCACCCCCCTAACTTAGAGTCTAGCTTGTCCTCAAGTTAGATAGAGCTTAGGCATGTAATGGCGAGGCAATTTTATTTAGTTGAGATTTCCATACTCTTGCTTCAATTATAAACCCGAGCTCTCCTAAGGTCGTATCGGGTCTTATTGCTCACCTTAACTCTTTCAGGTATTGAGAGTTGCTTGGGTCTCAGGTTTTTTTCGTATCTCGTAGACTGCATTGGGACCAATTTTTGTTTTGTGCATGTTGTTGACTCTAATCAACTTTATACCTCTATGAAAAACCTACTGGAAGCTAGAGTGGGTATGAGGGTTGGCTAAAGGCTTGATGTGTAACTCCCCCTTCAAGTGGGGGAGGGGTTGTCTATGCTTTTAGGAGCTCACTACCGGGCACGACACATCTGCCTTCGTGAGGGCAACTGAATGTACCGGCTGGGTGAGTCCTTTATAAGCCTTTCATATATTTAGATACCTTAGGGTTCCACTACCGGGCACGACACATCTGCCTTCGTGAGGGCAGTTGAATGTACCGGCCGGGTGAGACCTTCATTGGTTCTTTATATATATCCATATTTATGGCACAACTCTCATAGTTTTATTCAACTCTCTGGGTTTTATTCGTAGACTCACAAGCTTAGGATTTGGGGTTTTTAGGGAATTTATTTTGGGTGGCCAAGCCTCTTTTATTTGAAGAGAGGAAAGTTGTTCTTAGAGTTTTTCAACATGCACTTATTTGGTTTCTTTTTAATGTTCCACTTGCGAGACTTCTTGATTTGGATGTCGCCTGATGCCCCTCTCATCCTTGAGAGTCTTGGCTTATTTCGGCCTTGATATTGACCTGTGGAGAGTCAGATGTAGAAGTGAAAGAAAAGCATGAAAATCAATAGTGGAGAGACATTATTAAGTCGCCATTATATGTCTAAGTGCTATTCTTGTTACTACTTTTGAGGACTAACATGATTCTAAAGTTAGTTTAGGGTGACTTTGTTCAAAAAGGGATGTTCTTCTTTGTGTGCGAAGTTTATTTTAACAGGGAAAATGCTTTTTAAAACAAAAATTAAATGCGCAAAGAAAACTGTAAAATTTTGTACAAAATTGAAAGAAAATGTAGAGAGTGAAGGGTTTTAAAAATGATACCTCGCCCTTGTCAGTGTACTCCCCCCCCCCCCCCAACGTATCACTCACTCTGTCCGCAGAGTGGCAAAGTGATAGTTTGAGAAGTACAAGGACAAGGGCATCAGGCTTCTGTTACTCCTTTATTGGCACCATGGGTGCGAAGGAGATTAGCGGCAAATTTCCCTCGTAATGCATGATAATCCACTTGTGTCATGCCTTCTACTGGCCTTCCAAGTGCTATGATGGTGTATATCTAGTAGAGGATGTGGAACCACAATCGTTCGACTTGCGTATCTACTGAGGGCACTTGTGGCAGAAGGCGGGGCTATGAAAGTGTTCTTTGTTGTATGCCCGTGTGTGCTTGCGGAGGAGGACATGAAGTTGGTTAGCACACTCCTTTGCCATCTCCTCCATAGGCGTTCTTGGTGTTGTAGCGTCATGTTGTTGATCTGGATTGTACTGGCTGTCGGAACTGTTGTATATGTTTTTTGTTCCTTCATGATGATTTGTTGCCAACAACATCCAGTGTTCTGAATGAAGGAAGGGGAGCATGATGAACTTCGGGGTCATGTGTTGTAAGAAGGAGATGAGTGCCTCAGTTGTTCCAAAGTTCTTTAGCTTTAATAGATCATCCTTCATGTAGGGGGATGCCATATAGGTTGTAGGGTGATCTTGTCCCAGAAGAAATTGATAAGCGGCCATTAAGCTGACGGAGAGAGACCCTTTTAGCTGTACAGTTTCTCGTAGTGCGTCTACCATGACCAGAATGTCACCGGACATGAAAATGAGGTCATCTTTCTCAGCATAAAGCCTTGACATGATGAGATGAAGTCCATTGTCGGAGAGACGCTTGCAAGCACTGAGTTCAAAATTGGGGAATGTAGGTGAAATGGCAGACATGGGGTCCATTTGTGAAGATGATCTGTTTATGGGCGCCCCAGTTAGCAACTCAGTAACCCCTTCATCATCCACCAGATCGAAAGAGTAAGGATCCCATTTCTTATTCTCAGGAGCCGTGGCAGGCTGTTGTTTCTCCAACTCCTTTATTGTTGCCGAGGAGTCAGAGTCCTCATCGTTGTTGTCGTCTTCATCATCATCATCGTATGCCTCTTTTTCTGTTGGCTTCAGTTGTGGAAGCTTCTTGCACTGCCGATGGGTTGCTTGTAGCTCGTCAAATGCCACTTGCACATGCTCGTGGGATTCGAGTAGTGCGTCGTGTGTATCTTTTAGATCTGAGTATCGTCCCTCGGCAGAGAGGAGGTGCGCTGTGAGATTTGTTACTTGAGCGCGTAGCTGATTAAGCTCGTTGTTTTCTGACTCCTCTTGGCGGCTGTGGACCTGTGTGAGGGTGTTGGTGATGTCATCCAAGCGCGTGCTTAAAGCAGTTTGTTGCTGCTGAAGCGCGTGCAGGGTCTTGGGCAGAGGTTGAGTCTGCGTAGAGATCCCGTCAACTTGTCGAGCCAGCGCTTTATGCTGGCTTTTTACTCCAAGGACCAGCTCGGGCAAGTGCTTGTAGTGGTCATCGATGTGATCGAATTGCTTGGCCACTACCTGCTGTCATTGCTGAATGCTTTGGAGAATGCTTGGCAAGGCGTTGTGCTGCTTGTTGATCTTGGCGACCTGTTTAGAAATTCCCTACACACATGAAAAAATATAATGGATAATGTTAGAGGGGTCGGTGAGGAGGTTTCGGATGGCGTCAAATTGACATCTAATGCGATGATTTTGAGTCGCATTTATAGACCTTTTTCATATGTGTTTTGTGCTCTAATTACTCATTTTTATGGATAATATTGCATAATTCACTCATTTCGGTCTTTGCCTTCATATTATGTCAAATCCCCTTTGTTTTACTATTTTGAGCATTATTTATCATAATATTATTATATGTGTGGATTTACTTGGTCTTGTTGCAAAATTTTAGGAAAAACAAGTATCTGCTTCCGTCGATACCATCGACGGAAGTCGATACCATCGACCAAGCCATAGGTTGTCAGCCGAGAAGAGCAATACAGAGTCGATACCATCGACACCTAAGTCGATGGCATCGAGATCACTTCAGGTTGCTGGCGAGGATGCAGTCGATACCATCGACGAAAGTCGATGCCATCGACACAAGGAGAGCTACAGCGTCGCTAGAAGACAAAACCGACGCTAAAGATAGTCGATACCATCGACCCAAGTCGATGGTATCGAGATCACCACAAGCGCTCAGAATAAAAGAAAGGAAAGCTGCCGCTAATCCGCTGGGTCGATACCATCGACCCGCGTCAATGGTATCGACGCCGACAGATATGCGTTGGATCTATTTTGATCTCGATCAGACGGCTGTTGTTATTTGACGACCTAATTAGGGACTTATACCTAATGACGGCCGTCCAGATAGAGGGGGATCTCATCTCATATCATTTTTTGGATTGCACGAGTGCCGAGGAGGAGAAAGAGGAGAACGGAGGCCGAGAAGCTCATCCCGGGTGATTCGGACGCTGCCGAAGACGATTTCCACCACCGATAGGCGGGAAAGCTCGTGTTCTACGCCAAGGATCTACCGGTTCTTCTCCGTTCAGGGGTTTTTCCCACTTGTTTCCCGTTTTTCTTATGAATTCCCAAATTTCTACCATGTATTCGTGTGAGATGAACATGAGAGGCTAAAACCCTCAATCTTTAGGACCGGGAGTAGCCCGGGAATGCATTGTATGACATTTTTATATCAATAATTCATATTTTTCTCTCAAATCCGTGGTATAGATTCATTTTCTCCATTTCTATTGTTATGCTTGATCACCATAATAATAATTTAACACCCTTAATCACTTCGACAGAAGGATTAACGGTTGAAAAGAGACGAATTCTACATTAATCAATAAAACCCTTGACAAAGGAGTTGTAAAATTAATGGTGGGAACTGAGGGACCGTTTATAATGCACTTAGTTTAGGGGAATGATTACTACGACGGTGGAATCAACCTAAACCTAAGTAGTGAATTACACCACGACAGTGGGTAATTCTATTTTCAGGCCACTACCCGGATAGAGAGAGAAGTGTGAGGAATTATATGAAACCTAATACAATGTTGACCCGCGGTGAAACTGCCATCCTAAAGATATCCCTTTGAATTGATTAAATTAACCTTTAATCGATTGTTTTCTTTGTTTGATTTTTATTTTCTTTTAATTTCAACAACAAAACCCTACTTTGTTAATCGGCCTAGCTGATTGCGATTAGTTAGTAGAAGTCTCCAATAATTCACGTATCCCTGAGTTCGACTCGGGCCTCACAAGGCCTATATTACTCGACGCGTATACTTGCGTTTAAGCGCGTAGTAAAATACACGTCAAGTTTTTGGCGCTGTTGCCGGGGATACGGCGAATTATTGGCACTTTGAGTGCTAAGAGCGGCCACTCTAGGCCACATTTTTTTTAATTATTTTAAAACAATTTTTAAAATTCCTATATTTCTCTATAATTGTGTTTACTCGTTCAAAGCATTATACTGAACCCCGATTTTCATATTTCAGGTACTTTGTATGGTGCATACGCGTAGTACCGACTACGCGAATCGCACACCTGAGGTTCCATCTGCGGGACCAGAGGACGAGGACTACTACGAGCAGGAGCACCAAAGTGATATAAATTCTGAATCTGAGCAAGAACAAGAAGAAGCAATGGCTGAAGCACAGACAATATGGGAGAAGATCAAGGCGTCTTCTTCCTCGGCATCAAAGGGGCCTATAAAGAAACAGGGGCTAAACATTCCAACCTACAAGATCGATCCAGCATTGATTAACCTGGTTAAATCAAACGCATTTCACGGATTGAAAAATGAAGATCCAGTGGCCCACATCAGCCAGTTCGTGGAGAACTGTGATATGGTGAAGATAGATCGATTTCCACAGGATGTGCTCTACCTCAAGTTATTCCCGAGTTCCTTGGCTGGAGTGGCAAGAGAGTAGCTTCATAACCTCGATGACGAGTTTGTTGAATCATGGGATCACATGGTGGAGGTTTTCTTCGAGAGGTTCTTCCCTCCTGAGAAGACCAATGATATGATCCGGAAGATCCACAATTTCACCCAACAGGCGGGTGAAACTTATTCTGATACTTGGGAGCGATTCCAAGTCATGTTGAGGAGATGTCCACACCATGGACTGGACAAGGAAACCCAAGTGAAGATCTTCTACTTTGCTCTCTCCGAGCATGATAGAAGCAATTTGGACTCGGCTGGCTCCGGATTTTTCTTAAATAACATTGATACAAGATGCTGGGAAATACTGAAGAATATGGCACGAAAGCAATCCTGGGGAGAAAGAGACAGAGGTGCAGTGGAACAGGTCAAGGCTGCTGGGGAATCCTGGATAGTTAGGGAGCTAAACGATAAGTTAGATCTCCTAGCCAAGAAGCTGCTAACTAAAGAAGATGCATCTGAGGATGAGGAAGCCCAAGTGAAGTTCATGCAACAACAGGGCTATAGAAACAATGACTATGCATGGAGGAAAGATAAACAGTTTTCATGGAAGGATCCGAGCAATTTTCTACAGGATCCGGATGCCAAGCCACAGCAGAAAGCCGAGGACAAGAAAACTGAATTACTAACTCAAATGGTCCAGCAAAACCAAGAGATGATGGCCATGTTTGGAAAAAATTGCAATCTCAAGGTGATATTCTAACCAAGTTTGGGCAGACGCTGCAAAGCCATGGAGCACAAATGCGGGCATTAGAGACCACCGTGGCGCAGATTTCGAGTGAAGTGGCGGCCATTAAGCACGCCAACCAACAGAAACCAGCCGAGAATGCAAATGTGGCTCAAGCACACCATCAGGTCAAGTACATGTCTGTGGTAAGCACTGAGGAGGAATCTCAGGTGCAAGAAGTTGTAGAAGAAAGAAAAATGACTTTCAATGTGAATGAAACACCGGCGATACCATATCCACGCACTTACTATGGACTACCAGGCGGAAGCACTTTTTCTTTTTGGAAAAGACGCCAAGAGCCCTTGGTGGTCACGCCTCCACCTAGGCGAGAAGAGCAAGTCAAGGCTGTCTGTCAAGGTGCTGATATATCTATTGTTGATATTAATGTTGATGATGTTTCACTCAAGCCCACGTCAGAGGGAGTGATTGAAGCAAGCTTAGGGGAGTTGGCCCCGAAAAGCTCTTATGTGCCACCTCACAGGCGTGTTGATTCAGCTGATGTTTTAGATCCGGTAAATTCTAAGTCAAAGAAAGAGCATCGTCACTTTAAGAAATTTCTGGAGATATTTTGAAAACTCGACATCAATATTCCATTAGTGGAGATGATCGAGAAAGTACCCGCCTATGGGAGGTTCATCAAGGAAATCATCAATAAGAAGAGGCGGATAAAAGACGATGAAATTTATTGGATGAATGAGACAGTGAGCTCTATGATCCACGGGAGTTCACTAAAGAAGAGAAAGGACCCAGGAGGTTTTTATATTCCGTGCTCAATAGGTGGTCAACATTTTCCTAAAGCGCAATGTGATTCTGGCGCTAGCATAAATCTCATGCCTTTGGCGACATTTCAAAAGCTGGGGTTAAAAGAGATAAAGAAGTTGGCTGCAACAATTGAATTGGCGGATGGGTCTATAGTGAGACCCTATGGAGTATGTGAAGATGTTCTAGTCAAAGTGGATAGATTCATATTTCCGGTGGATTTTGTTGTTATTGATATGCCACCACTCCAAAGCTGTGAAATTCTCCTAGGAAGACCGTTTCAAGCAACGGCAGATGTCGTGACTGCCTTAGGGAGAGGTACTCTGTCTTTGGGCATTGGAGGAGATCGTGTTGAATTCAAATTACCGAATGATCCTCTAAGTGCAGTTCCCAGGGTGAAAAGATGATGAGTTGCAAGACGTCTAGCCTAAGACGTTAAAGAAGGGCGCTTGTTGGGAGGCAACCCAACCATTGGTACATTAGGATAGGTTAATTTTAGTAATAGATTGCTTTTATTTCGTTTAATTTTAGTGTAAAAAAAAAGATACCTTGATCGGTTTGTTGATGTGTAGGCTGAGGCAGGGTCGATACCATCGACACACTAGTCGATGGTATCGACCGGGTTACAGGTTGACGACTGCAGATTTTGCTCTGCGTCGATACCATCGACGACCTAGTCGATGGTATCGACCTACCTACAGGCAGATCGCAATATCAAAGTCGATGGTATCGACATGCCAGTCGATACCATCGAGATCTCTGGAGATTTTCAGAAGAAATCGACTCAGTAGAGTCGATACCATCGACGGGTCCGTCGATGGTATCGACATTTTCAAATGAAAAAGGCGGCGGCCGGACTCGCGAGGTAGTTGCCCTAATCAGCGAGTCGATACCATCGACTTCCGTCAATGGTATCGACAGGCACACAGCAGTGTCGGTGTCAGTTATTCAAGACGGGGTTATTGGCCAAATGAAGTCACATCTTCCAGAGCAGATCCGGATCCTACGGCCCCACAGTACCCACCTCGGCCTCCACAAGAATGATCAGGGTATCTCTGTTCCACTCTTAAGATGGTTTTTGACTATGAGGCCATAGTCAAATTCAAGCTTAGGGGGGTGGCTAGAACAGCTCTATCTTTTATCTTGTCTTTTGTTATTTTTAGTTTATTCTTTGTTATTTGTTCTTGCAATTTTAGTTTTTGTTTAGGATCCACATCTATCTAGTGTAACCGTGGATGTCTTAAAAATTGTCATCTCGCTATTTTCATGGGAAATTTTAAGGGAATTTAAAAATTTTTGTGTCTTTTGGATAGCTTGACTTGGTTGTCCTTGGGGAGCTTATCCTATGAAAATGATTGATTATGTCAACTTTGAAGCAATATGTCACACCCACACCCCCATTGACTCATGAAAAGTGGATAGTAACGGTTGTTTGAGCCTAACCTAATCAAATGGTAATGAGACCTTAATTGGATATAAGAGAAAGAACCCTTTGAACTACTACACATGTCAGTAAGGAGGGACACATGATATTTTTCTAAGGTTCAGTCATTTAATCTTGTGATCATTCCACTTCATTTTTTCCATAATCCACCTAAGAATTGGAAGTAAAGTACAGTTCTAATTCCTTTTGCGTGCATAGCATTTAGATAGGAATTGCATTGATATTTTCCATACCTTTGCATAAAAAGAAAAAAATATATAGGGATTCATGCACATTACCTTTAGGTGCATGCCATGTAGTTGCACTCATGAATCTCATGATTTCCATGCATAAAGTACACCATGTATCTCAATTTCTCTTAAAAAGTGATCTAAACTGTTCCATACCCTCGAAATAGTACAAAGAGTTCCAATCATGAAGAAAACAGCCCAATACATGTATCGCTAAGCAATTATGGATATGTGGGCTACAAGAAAAAAAAAAGAGAAGAAATTTTTTTTCTTCTGAAAATCTGAAAAAAAAATTGAGAAAAGAAAAAAAAAGAGAATTTAGAAGAAAATGGAATAAGAGGGAGAAAGGATCATGATATCACTCGCATTACAGGAAAATTGAGTACATGATGTGGCTTAAGTAGATTTCCATCTCATTTTGAGGTGGAAGGTTAATGCACGCATCATTTCACCCAATTTTAGGCATTAGGGCATTTTTAATGTGCATTTGCATCACGTAGGACATTTTGTTTTATGCATATTGAAACTGTGCAATACTTCCAAGTTCTTCCATGAACTACCCATTCCATCCACCTGTTGCTCGGATTGGTAGGCCACCGTGAAATTCTCCTCACTAATGATTATCAGGAGAACTGCTTCCATGTAGATGGTAGTTAGGGCGAGCAACGTAGTGTAGGCGATCACAAGATGCACCAATGCTGAATCGACGAGTTCTATTATGTTAACTGCCTTATGTGATAGTATTCATCGGTTTTAAGGATAATTTCTCTTATTGATGATTATTGTCGCCTTTAGGGTAATTACTGTTCTGTGGTTAGAGAAGGCCGGTTTGAGAACGTTCAGTGGGAGTCATGTGGAATGTGGGGTGATGTGTTGATTTTTAGTTGACATCTGCAATTCTATTCTAAGGATTAGTTGCTCGAGGGCGAGCAATGTTTAAGCTTAGGGGAGTTTGATGCGATGATTTTGAGTCGCATTTATAGACCTTTTTCATATGTGTTTTGTGCTCTAATTACTCATTTTTATGGATAATATTGCATAATTCACTCATTTCGGTCTTTGCCTTCATATTATGTCAAATCCCCTTTGTTTTACTATTTTGAGCATTATTTATCATAATATTATTATATGTGTGGATTTACTTGGTCTTGTTGTGAAATTTCAGGAAAAACAAGTATCTGCTTCTGTCGATACCATCGACGGAAGTCGATACCATCGACCAAGCCACATGTTGTCAGCCGAGAAGAGCAATACAGAGTCGATACCATCGACACCTAAGTCGATGGCATCGAGATCACTTCAGGTTGCTGGCGAGGATGCAGTCGATACCATCGACGAAAGTTGATGCCATCGAGACAAGGAGAGCTACAGCGTCGCTAGAAGACAAAACCGATGCTAAAGATAGTCGATACCATCGACCCAAGTCGATGGTATCGAGATCACCACAGGCGCTCAGAATAAAAGAAAGGAAAGCTGCCGCTAATCCGCTGGGTCGATACCATCGACCCGCGTCGATGGTATCGACGCCGGCAGATATGTGTTGGATCTATTTTGATCTCGATCGGACGACTGTTGTTATTTGACGACCTAATTAGGGACTTATACCTAATGATGGCCGCCCAGATAGAGGGGGATCTCATCTCATATCATTTTTTGGATTGCACGAGTGCCGAGGAGGAGAAAGAGGAGAACGGAGGCCGAGAAGCTCATCCCGGGTGATTCGGACGCTGCCGAAGACAATTTCCACCACCGATAGGCGGGAAAGCTCGTGTTCTACGCCAAGGATCTACCGGTTCTTCTCCGTTCAGGGGTTTTTCCCACTTGTTTCCCGTTTTTCTTATGAATTCCCAAATTTCTACCATGTATTCGTGTGAGATGAACATGAGAGGCTAAAACCCTCAATCTTT
This sequence comes from Alisma plantago-aquatica, assembly GCA_963693085.1. Lineage (NCBI taxonomy): Eukaryota > Viridiplantae > Streptophyta > Magnoliopsida > Alismatales > Alismataceae > Alisma > Alisma plantago-aquatica. Next base: position 1,394,091,003 of record OY856411.1, on the reverse strand, counting down.
AGGACCGGGAGTAGCCCGGGAATGCATTGTATGACATTTTTATATCAATAATTCATATTTTTCTCTCAAATCCGTGGTATAGATTCGTTTTCTCCATTTCTATTGTTATGCTTGATCACCATAATAATAATTTAACACCCTTAATCACTTCGACAGAAGGATTAACGGTTGAAAAGAGACGGATTCTACATTAATCAATAAAACCCTTGACAAAGGAGTTGTAAAATTAATGGTGGGAACTGAGGGACCGTTTATAATGCACTTAGTTTAGGGGAATGATTACTACGACGGTGGAATCAACCTAAACCTAAGTAGTGAATTACACCACGACAGTGGGTAATTCTGTTTTCAGGCCACTACCCAAATAGAGAGAGAAGTGTGAGGAATTATATGAAACCTAATACAATGTTGACCCGCGGTGAAACCGCCATCCTAAAGATATCCCTTTGAATTGATTAAATTAACCTTTAATCGATTGTTTTCTTTGTTTAATTTTAATTTTCTTTTAATTTCAACAACAAAACCCTACTTTGTTAATCGGCCTAGCTGATTGCGATTAGTTAGTAGAAGTCTCCAATAATTCACGTATCCCTGAGTTTGACTCGGGCCTCACAAGGCCTATATTACTCGACGCGTATACTTGTGTTTAAGCGCGTAGTAAAATACACGTCAACATCTGAATTCCTTACCGACATTTGAAAAAGGGACCCCAGATGCGGGAGGGTGGTATGGCTGGGGTCGGGGTGGAAAGGTGGTAGTGCCTTGCGAAGAGGACACTGGTGGTGGTCCCGCGAACTGCGTGGTGACTGACGATGGAGTCACCAGCGGTGTCGGGGTGGTGGTGGATGAAGGGAATGGTAAATGACTGGGTGAGATATGAGGGAGTGAAAAAGTTGAGGGAAAGAGGTTGGAGACGGGAGCAGAGAATGTGAAGCTGGGTGTTGGAGCGGAAAAGGGGGTGCTCAGGAAGAAAGATGGGGAAGTGGAGGATGTGGGTGGAGGGATTGTTGTGGAGGGAGGTGGAGTGGTGGTAGATGGTGGTAGGGTGGTGGTGAGCTCATCATGTAGGCTCATGATGAAGGAGTCTATGAAAGAGGTAGTGAGTGGTTCCTCAGGAGGGGGGCGTTCTATCTCTGGTTGTAGTTTTGATGTTGGTGTCCCAGACAGCTGTGGTGGTTGTAAATGTACCTTTGTTGGTCATTTTACTGGTATTTTTGTTACCCTAGCTGTCGGGGCAGTTATGCTAAGTTCTGTCTGGCCCGCTTTGGTTGGTTTTTCATGTACTTTGACTGAAGCTACGAGTTTGGTAATCTCTTCGTCAGTAAAGAGAAGTTTGTCCTTGTCGTAGTCCGCAAGCTCCAGAAGTGGTAGCAGAGTCCTGGAAGATCTGACAGTTAGGCAGAAGACGTAATGTAATTTCACATCCTTTTCCTTGATAATGTAGAAATTCTTCAAGGTCTGTTCATTGGTAAGGATGTCGCCCTTGATCTTTGTGCATCGAGGAAGCAATCTGTCCATCTTGAGATATTTGATGATCAAAGTTATGTGCCCACCCATGCAAATTTCTTTCCCTATGGCGTAAGCGGAGAATTTTTGTATCATGTGTCGGCCAATATTGACTGGTTTTCCATGCAGAATGGACCATAGGGGAAAAAGGTCAGCGGTTATAACATTTCCACCCTCCGTTCTGGGGAAGAGCGCACCAATGAGGATCTTGTGAAGTGTATGCACAAACCCAGAATGGATATTGGAGGCTTTGCATGTCTTTGCCTCATAAGCTGGGAACCCTGTCAAGGTTTTCCAAAAGCTGTGTCTATTGAATTGGGAATTTTCTGTGCCTACAGCTTTGGCCATTTTGAGATGCTCTGGGTTGTTGATGATAATTTCGTTAAGAAGATTTTCTATGATAACTATGTTGTTTCCAAAAAGTTTGGTGACCATCCTGCGGTCACCGTCATCCCTTATTCTGTGCATAATGTCCACCGTTTCTTTGGTGAGATGTGTAAAAAATTATGTAGTTGGTTCGATATATGAAATTTCGGGGACAAAGCACAGTCTGGAGAAATTAGCGTTGTCTAGTATGGTGAGGATTCTATCGTAGATCCCCATCTTGAGTAGTATGCTGGAGCAGACGTACTGTGTTGGTTTTAGCATTTTGTCGATGGAGGGGAGGGTATGGATGTCGAGGTTTTCTGGTGGTGGTGCGGTGGTGATGAGCACTGAGAAGACGGGGGTGGTAGCGGCGGGTGTTGCAAGGGTTTGTTCCCTAGCAGATGTGGGGCGGATTTGCTTCCTTGCCCGTTTCTTTGATGGTTGTTCTTTTGTAGCTGCCTGAGCTTTTTGTTTTCCCTTCAATTTGTCAGTTGGGGATTCATCTCCAAAGTTGGGCTCGTATTCGAAGCCTTCATCACTGGAAGAGATTTCTTCCACATCTTGTTCAGGTTCTTCAGCTAGACACCCATTGATGCAGTCAATTTCACACATGACCACAACGATGTTGACCTTTGGTGGGATCAGTCTGGTTTCTTCATAAGTATCTACTATCTTTTGGAGCTTGGCACGATCTGCTATTAGTTGTTCTGTTGTCCAAAAGGGAGCGTCCTCATTTCCTGTGGGTTGCTTTGCTGGAGAAGCCATTTCTAAAAATGGAAAGTCATGTGTTAGAATAACAAGTTTAAAATTGGATTTTATGTGTTTTTAGGTTTTAACAAAAAGCAAGCGATTTTGAAAAGCCAAACGGTTTGGAGACCGTTTGGTCCCAAATAGTTTGAGGACCGTTTGGTCCCAAACGGTTTGAAGACAGTTTCAAACGGTTTGAAGACCGTTTGGTCTCAAACGGTTTCAAGACCGTTTGGTTCCAAACGGTTACAAGACCGTTTGGTCTCAAACGGTTTCAAGACGTTTGGTTCCAAACGGTTTGAAGACCGTTTGGTCTCAAACGGTTTGAAGAACGTTTGGTCTCAAACAGTTTCATTTCAAGACCGTTTGGTCTCAAACGGTTTCAAGACTGTTTGGTTCCAAATGATTTTAAGACCGTTTGGTCTCAAATGGTTTCAAGACCGTTTGGTTCCAAACGGTTTCAAGACCGTTTGGAAGGTGAAGCGTCGGGGAGCGGCCGGCGAAAGCGAAGGCGGCGGCGATAAGGGCGATGACGGTTATGGACAGGGTGCCACGGCGGCGCCGGAGATGACGACGGTGGTAAAGATGATGACGGGGGTGAAAAGGATGATGGTTCGATAGAATAGAGAGTCGCGGTGGCATTGCAGGCGTCGGTGATGGTGGCGCATCTACCTTGTTGCTGTGGGTGAGGAAGACGACGGCGAGAGTGTCGGTAATGGATGTGCGGGTGCCGTTGATGCTAAGGTGGTGCAGGCGAGCTCACGCTCTGGGTTTCTTGGGAGTGAGAATCGGGGAGATAGGAATTGGTGTTCGGGTGAGGGTTTAAGAAAGTTCCAGAGTCGAAAGAAAGAAGATGGAGGGGGGTTATATTTATAGGATTCAGGGGTTGACCTTACAAAATCCCTAGGTCAAATGGTTTAGCGACCATTTGGACTCCAAACGGTTTCAGGACCGTTTGGCTCCAAATGGTTTCAAGACTGTTTGGGAGGGTTAATGTTGTTTTGATTTTTATATTTTTGTATTTTTTTTGGTTATATAAATTTTTATATTTTCAGAAGATATAAGGTAACTTAAAGGAACAGAAGATAAAAGAAGATGCTCAGATCTTGGGTTGCCTCCCAAGTAGCACCTGGGTTTTACGTCGCTGGCTCGACGCGGTTTTGATGTTGTTATGATGATGTTGTGGCGTCTCTGATCTCAATAGTCTATCTCGACATTTTATCTACTGGAGTGTAGTATTTTTTCAATCGATGACCATTGACTGTCCTTTCTCCTCCATTGTCGTCAACAATTATGACAGCTCCAGTCAGGTATATATGTTTGATGGTGAAAGGCCCAGACCACTTTGTGCGGAGTTTTCCGGGGAACAATTTGAGCTTGGAGTTGAAAAGGAGTACTTTGTCACCAATGGCTATGTCTTTCCTTTTTATATGACCGTCGTGCCACATCTTGGTTTGTTCTTTATAAATCCTGGCACTTTGATAAGCGGTCATTCGGAGCTCCTCTAGTTCTTGTAATTGGAGTTGTCTGTTTTCTCCGACACTTTTGAAATCAAAATTCAGTTGTTTAATGGCCCACCAAGCCTTATGTTCCAGTTCTACTGGAAGATGACATGACTTCCCGTATACCAAACGGAATGGGGTTGCCCCGATTGGTGTTTTATAAGCTGTTCGATATGCCCAAAGGGCATCGGGAAGCTTGGTAGACCAGTCAGTGCGGTGTCTATTGACTGTTTTTTCTAAGATTGCCTTCAGTTGTCTATTTGAAACTTCAACCTGACCATTGGTCTGTGGATGGTAAGGTGTAGCAACTTTATGATTAACTCCGTATTTCTTTAAGAGGGCTTCAAAGCTTCGTTCCAGAAAATGGGTCCCACCGTCGAATATGACAGTTCGGGGGACTCCAAATCTAGGAAAAATGATATCTTTAAACATCTTAATGACTGGTTTGGAATCACTGGACACTATGGGTATAGCTTCGACCCATTTTGAGATATAATCTACTGCAACCAGAATGTAGGAGAAACCATATGAAGAAGGAAAGGGGCCCATGTAGTCTATCCCCCACACATCGAAAATTTCGATCTCTTGCCACATGGTGAGGGGCATTTCATTCCTTTTTGATATGCATCCAGAGAGTTGACATTTGTTGCAGGATTTTACAAAATCATGAGAATCTTTTGCTATGGTTGGCCAAAAGAAACCCGATTGCAAAACTTTCATAGCAGTTTTCTTCGCACTCATGTGTCCCCCAGTGGGGCCGGAATGGCAATGCTCTAAGACAAGGGTAATCTCTTCTTCAGGTAAGCAGCGACGGAAAAGTCCGTCTGTGCAAAGGCGAAAAAGGTAGGGTTCATCCCAATAGTATTGCTTTACATCATGGAGGAATTCCCTTTTGTCGTGATGGGAGGCGGAAGGGTGAATGATTCCTATAGCCAGATAGTTAACAATGTCGGCATACCAGGGGAATCCATTGGTAACTTTCATCAGTTGGTCATCTGGAAGGGAGTCTCTAATAGGTACTTTATCTTCATCCTCGACTTCAATACGGCTGAGATGATCGGCGACGACGTTTTCCACTCTGCTTTTGTCTTTGATATCCCAATCGAATTTTTGAAGCATCAACACCCAGCGGATAAGTCTGGGTTTTGCATCTTGCTTCTGAATTAGATATCATATGGCAGAGTGGTCAGTGTAGATGATGACCTTAGCTCCAATCAGGTAGGAGCAGAATTTCTCGAATGCATAGATGACAACTTAGAACTCCTTCTCTGTAGTAGTGTAGTTCTTCTGTGCTTCATCGAGCATTTTAGACGCGTAGTAGATTACATAAGGTTTTCTTGTTGATTCTCTGTCCTAATACGGCCCCTATGGCATAATCGCTGGCATCACACATGATTTCAAAAGGTTGTGACCAATTTGGGGCTCTTAGTATGGGTGTAGAGATTAAAGCATTTTTCAGAGTTGAAAAACTTTGTAAGCATTCTTGATTAAAATTGAACTTGGTGTCTTTGGTAAGAAGTTGGGTCATGGGTTTTGCTATTTTTGAGAAATCTTTAATAAATCTTCTGTAAAACCCAGCATGACCCAAGAATGCTCGTACTCCTTTTATATATTTTGGTGGCGACAACTTCGAGATAACATCGGTTTTTGCCTTGTCGACCTCAATCCCTCTGTCACTCACTCTATGTTCGAGGACGACACCTTCAGTTACCATAAAATGGCATTTTTCCCAATTCAGGATGAGGTTCATCTCCTCGCATCATTGTAAGACTTGTCCAAGGTTGAGTAGACAGTTATCGAAGGAATCTGTGCAAACGGAAAAATCATCCATGAATACCTCCATTATAGATTCCGTTAATCTTGCAAAGATAGCAGACATGCATCTTTGGAAAGTAGCCGATGCATTGCACAGTCCGAATGGCATTCTTCTGAAAGCATAGGTCCCAAAGGGGCAGGTAAAAGTATTTTTCTCTTGGTCTTCCGGATGTATAGGGATTTGGTGCGGAATAACCATCTAGATAACAGAAGAATTTTTGATGGGCTAAGCATTCTAGGACTTCTTCGAGAAAGGGCAGAGGCTAGTGATCTTTTCACATTGATTTGTTTAGTTTCCTATAGTCGATACACATCCTCCACCCTGTCACAGTCCTGGTCGGTACTAACTCGTTCTTGTCATTTAGCACGACAGTGGTTCCTCCCTTTTTGGGGACCACTTGGACGGGGATGACCCATTGGGAATATGAAATTGGGTAAATTATGCCGGCTTTCAGCAGTTTGAGGACTTCAAGGCGAACCACTTCTTTAAGATTGGGGTTCAGCTTCCTCTGGTGTTCTCTTGATGGCTTGAATTCTTTGACCATGGGCAGTCTACGCATGCATAAGGCTGGGTTTATACCTGTCAGGTCAATTATTTTGTACCCAATGGCTTTCGTGTGTTTCTTCAGCTCAACAAGAAGCCTTTCTTCATGGTTTTCTGTCAGGGTGGAACTGATGATGACTGGACATAATTTTTCTTTGTCCAAGAAGACGTTTTAAGTCCCATTGGTAAAGTCTTCATTTTGGGGGCCTTGGGTTCTTCTGTTGCTTCTAAAATGGTAACAAATTTGAGCTCCTCAAAGGTGGTTGTCGGCACTTCTTCAGCTTTCTCTAAGTGTTGCAAACATTGTTGGACCGATTCATTTGCTGAAAATTCGACTTCTAGATTTGTCAGAACATTCTCCAACTCATCAGATGGCTTAAATATTTCCAATTGGGACATTTGGTGTATTGCATGTAAGAGAAAAACCTCCTCTTGAATGTTGGGACCTTTCATGCTGTTGAGAACCCGGAATTGAATTGCTCTTTTCCCAGTTTGAGAATGATCGTGCCAGCTTCAACATCAATAAGTGCCCTGGCTGTGGCAAGGAAAGGCCTGCTAAATATTATTGGGTATCTCAGATCCTCCTTGATATCCATAATGACAAAATCGCATGGGACATAGGCATCTTTGCCTATCCTGACCGGAATATCTTCAATAATTCCTAGATGTGCAGTGATAGTGGAATCAGCTAACTAAATTGTCATCGTTGTGGGTAGCAAGTCAGTGAAACCTAATCATTTATAGATGGAGTAGGGCATAATTGATATGCTAGCCCCTAAGTTAGCTAATCCCTTTTTGCTCGAGGCATTTCCAATACAACACCAAATACCAAAGGAACCAGGGTTCTTCTTTTTCTTTGGCATCTTATTGAGAATGATATCAGAGGTGGTTTGAGCTAGTTTGACGGTCTCTTGCTCTTCAGTAATGTATTTCCTTGATAACAAAGTTTTTAGGTATTTAGCCCAAGCCAGTACTTCAGAGAGAGCATCAAGGAACGAGATGTCGATATAGAGTTTCTTCATCGCCTCCTTAAATCCTTGGAACCTAGTGTCCATTTTAGTCGCTCTCAATCTTCCCGGGTATGGTATCCTTGGTTTATACTGCGGAATTTCTGGCTCTTTGGAAGCTTGTTCTTTTTCTTCGCCTCTCGCATTTTTTGCGGTCTTCTTAGTCCCTAGGTTCAGGCTTGCATTTGGCATAAGGACAGGTGTATCATCATCATCATGAGCGATTCTCGTAGTTTCGTGAAAGGTGCGTCCAGATCTAGTAGTAACTGCATTCAACTGCTCTGGTCTATTCTGGTCGTATCTAGGGTTCGACTCAGGTTGTCCTGCAAAAGTGCCTGCTGGCGGTTTTAGTTGGGCAGCGATTTGTGCCAGTTGGGCCTCCATTGCCTTCTACTGAGCTTGATGATTAGCGAACATGGTTTGTTGGGACTGTAGCATTTTCCTTATCAATGTCATCTCATTTGTTGACTGGGAGGGGGCATTTTTCTGAGTAAGTTGTTTTTGACCTTGATGTGGTTGTTGCGGAGGTGGTGCTAACTGAGGTTGCTGCGGTTGCTGCAACTGAGGGTGCAATTATGGGTGCAGAGGAGGATGGTTATACTGACAGTAGTTGGAGGGATTTCTAGGGTAGTTGGATCTTGGGAAGTTGTTTCTGAAGTTCCCTTGATTTTGGTTGAGGTTACTTTGGAATCTGGGTGGCAACCTATTGGAGGATCTGCCTTGTGTCTAGTGTTGCGGGTTGGCAGTACCTGTAGGGTTCCCGTATTGAAAACCTGGGTGGTTTCTTGGTTGATTTGGGTTATAGTAAACTTGTCCCGATATGGAATGAATGGAATTAACTTGCTCGGGCATCTGCTCTTCAAGGTGTTCGATGATTGGTTCGTACTGCTGTTGTGGTCGGTGCATATCCATCATCACATTGTAAAGCAGACCGCATGACAGAGTAGGGTGATGGATGCGTGACAAGCTTCACACGTCCCCACATCAGCTTTAACCTGTTGGACTTGTGGGTTTTTCTTCTTATCATATTCTCCAAGTGAAGTTTCGAGAGCCTACTGTTTATGAGCTATAGTCTTTAAAGCTTCAGCAATAGCCTTCATTTCCATTGATTCCTCAGCTTTATGAACTTTGAGGACTCAATTGGATTGGTTTTCAGCTCCAAGCATAACGATTTTCCAAGCATCCTTGTAGTTCTTCCTCATAAAATTTCCTCCAGATGAGGAATCCAGAAATTGCTTGATGTCATCACTCACTCCCCTATAGAATGTTTCTATTAATTGATTTTGGGAGATGCTGTGATGAGGACATTTTCTTAGAAGCTCCTTGAACTTTTCCCATGCTTCCGCGAGTGATTCTCCAGGAAGTTGGACGAAGTGGTTAATCTGCCCCCTAATTTCGTAAGTTAACGAAGGGGGGAAGAACTTCTCCAGGAACTTTTCTTCCAAGGGAGCCCATGTGGTAATTATTGGCTCCCTATCAAGCGAGTTATACCAGCTCAAAGCTCTTCCTGATAGAGTGAAGTGGAAAATTTGTAGCATTATCGCGTCAAAAGCAACTCCGGCCAGTGGGACAAGTCGGCAAAGTGCCTTGAACCTCTTCAAGTGATCCATACAGTCATCTCCATAACCACTAGAGAATGAGATCCCCTACATGATTTGAATCCATTGTGTCTGGATCTCGAAGTTGGGTATGTTGATGATCAGAGGCCGAACTGGATGATTGTCTTCATAGTTCTTGGGGACAGCATAGTCCCTCAATTGCTTGTTTCTTAGCTCTAACTGGGCGGCTTGGTTAGCTGCTTCGTTTTCAGCTCGGATGCGAGCATGTTCTTGCGCTCGAATCTCCACTTGAATCTGAGCACGGGTGTCAGCAATGAGTTGTTCTCTTTGAGCGGCTATGGCAGCATTGACCCTTTCCATTACTTTCATCCATTTTCCTGGCTCTTTGGCGGTTAAGTCTGATGCGATGGTGGAAGGTTCTCTCTACCTTAGAGTCATACTCTGGATTAGGGGAGAATCTGAGGTTATGCGATGGTTGCATACACGTCTTCTACCTGAGTAGAGAAAGAAATACACCTTTTAGATGAAGTAGGAGATATGATGGATTCAAGAAGATATGGGCTAATGGTTAAAAGAAAATGTAAAACCCTAACCAACTAGCAAGATAGTTAATTGAAATTTAAAACGTTCCGTTGTCCTCGGCAACGACACCAATTTTTGATGGAGCTTCCACTCACGTGGAATTGCGTGCACCACTAAAAATCCTAAAGATGGTAAGTCTTTAAGTTTAGCCTTGCTTATACTAGATCGAGAACTCCACCCACGTATGCTAAGATACGTGGAGGTCTTATCGTAGTATAGTTAAGGGTCTAATCCACGGGACAACGGTCTTGTTGGGAGCAACAAGATGGAAAACGTTAGAATTTCACTTAATCTCTTAATAGTTGGTATTTAAATCAAAAGGTTGGTTTGGTTGTTTTTAAACTAAGAGCAAGTGAAGTAAAGCAAGCAAGTAAATTTAAGGATGTTAAACAATGATAAGGAACCACTAGGATGTGATCGACTTTCACCGCCACTACACATGGATCAAAACATGCAACATAAAACATAACCTGCAATAAGAGTCTAAACAGTTAGTATCTTTGTAGATTTAGTTTCCTTGCGGAGAACTAACTATTAGAAGTGTGGGAAAGTTGCAATGCCAGCCATCCCCGAATGAATGGTCACCTACTTTACATCATTCCCTTTGCTAAGTGTGTTTCTCGACTTACCAAGGTTGTACTTTCATACGTTAACTGATTCCATTTCATAGTATGAAAGTATAACATTGGAAGTGAGTTTACGCCACTTCTTGAAAGCACTCCTAGATACCGAAACAAACATGGTGGATACATGCATTAAGAACCAACATTCAATCGAGATTCGAATCTAGTAGTACAAACATAGACAATTCATACTAAAAGATAAAAGATAACACAAGTTGGTGATCAAGCAACAAGCATTCATTAAATGATTGATGTCGAACTGAAATGAAAGCCTCTCTATATTGCAAACTATGGGTTACATTACATGAAATGAAAACATGGGTAGCGGGGCTACTCCCCGTACCCTAGTGAAAGAGACTACTCGTTCATAGCTAGGATAAAGAAGGAGGCGAGAAGAGAGAGAGAGAGAGTGTCATCCCCACAAAGGAGAGAGGAAAGTCAACTCCTTGGAAAGAGAGAGAGTGACGATCTTCAAACTTCACAGGTTGCTTGATGATGAGGTCTCCTCTTCCCACCTTCTTTGGCGAAGAGAGAGAAGCAGCTTCAGGATGGAGTGTGGATCTCAGATCGACAGCCTTTCAGCGGAGGATGGAGGTTGGAATCTGTTACACCCCGATCTCACAATTTCCTCAAATCATGAGATTAGGGCATAAGATAGGACTTATATGTAACACAAAGAACACCCTTAACTTTTTTGCTTTTCTTTAAAACTCTTGTTTCCCCGCATTGAACCACATAACATCTTAACAAAGGAATCTGAACATTTCTTTTACTAATCAGACTTCAATAGTAAAGATACATGTATAAACATTCATGATGTCTCTCACACCTTATGTACATAAAACTTGCTAATTAGCATACATATCAAAAGAGGAACAATATTACACATCGTAATTACAACTCTCTCTCTTATCTCTTACTGAGGACCTAGAGTGACAAGGACCGACTGACTCAACTAATCTTGTACTTAACTCTTGTAGCAGATCTACACTGATGCTCTGACCATCTTCAAGTCCACGCGGTTAACCCTAAAATGTTTGAGTAGAGGGGTGAGCCTACTCGCTCAGTGAATGAGTACTTCAAGGAAACATTATAAGGCACTAATGTGATTACAGATATAACTTTGAGTAAATGTTATGAAATTTAACAACAATAAATACTACACTGAACAGTTCTAAAACAATATAATTGCAATAACAAAGAATGTAAATATTGCATCCAAAGAATACTACTAGAAGACTATGCTCTAGTCTTCCTTAACTCTTTCATTTATAAGGAACTCTGTGAACCTATATAATCATATTTTAGCTTATGCCCTGATCTATGCAGTGTACTCTGCATAGAGACTCGCAGTGCACTACGGCCACACCGTACAAGACTTAGCGACACACCCGGAAAATGCTAAGTCTGACGCCAGCCCTGTTCTGCCACAGGACCACAGGCTCTCCGGCCTCAATGCACTATTCCGAGTGCTCTAGACTCCTCCTCTAACCTGAGCACACAGGCGGAGAGTCTCACGGGGTTACCTCCATGACTCCGCACGGATCTTGTTGCAATAACCCCAATTTTCTCCAGTGCCACCGTGACTCTGCACGGATTATTGTTGAACACTGTCTCTCTGTCCTCGTGCCACCATGACTCCGCACGGTTAATGTTGCAACACGAGTTTCACCCCTAAGAAGCAGATCTCTCGAAGGGGTTCTACGGTGTTCAGGGCACCTAAGTCTAACATTAATATTATAGATACATGTAAAACATAAATCATAACTCATTTTACATTTATCACAAGGCTCACACGGCCTGCCATATCATATCATATAAAACATCATAGCTCATGTATTCAACATATACCATGTCTCAGTAACATCCCTTTCTAGGGCATGTCATATCTCATCACCTGCAATTTACGAGATATGTATTTAAATATAAGAAGCCCTGCAGTATGTAGATATCAACTCAGAGAGAACAAGCACATAAAGTTAAATGCACTAGAAACATACAATTCAACAGTTAAGTATCACCACATCTCATATCGAGACCTTTCATGTCACCATAACATGATTCATTGAACACCCTATCCTTAGGGTTTCATTTTCCTTATTCATTCATCACATGCCAACACCCTACTCTTAGGGTTTCATTCGCCTCATTCACCTTTTCATTTACCTCATTCACTTGTCACATGGCTCTCATAAGGATTTCATAGGATATAAGCATTCACTAAATAAAGATTGTTTTCAAAAAATCATATACAATCGATATATGTATGAAACCATGGAAATTGAACTAAATTTAGGTTTCCATGCTATTCACTGAGATATCATGCACCAAGGATAAAATTCAAATAAGGTAATCCATGAGGTACATCCTAACCACTTATAAGATTACTAGTCCTTTTCAATAAGGTTGAAACTCTAGAGATATCTCAATTAGGTTAAACCCTAATTACATCATATGGTATAAATCTGAAAAGCATTCTTTCTAGGATGTATTGTATACGTTTCTGATGTGAATCTACCATCAAGGAGTCATTCAAACAGAGAAGGAATCCATATCATATCAAATTGCAACAACTTAAATTTAACGGACATTTCAGGGTTTAGAATCACATACCAAGCAATTAGGGATTTGGATTCTATAATCAAATTTCGTGCATTATACTGTTTAAAGGAAGAACCCACTCACCCTAAGGTGTGAAAACACCTCAAAACTGCAGCTCAACTCAGGGGATCTCGAACTCATATCAAATCCCTAGCAAATCTCCCAATTCTTCTTCCATTCAACTCGGAAACCTTAAAAATGAGGGATTATGAAGAAAGGGTGAGAAAAGAGGGAATTTCGACATCATCTTGGATCAAATCAGAGCATGGACGGAATCTTGACATGAGAGAGAAGATTCACCATAAAAGTCTATGCAAAAGATCCAAACTTACTTGATTTCACCATTCCTCGGACCGCAAAACCCTAGGTCAGCAATTCCTCCTCTTTCTCCACTCAAGCCCTAACTCTCCCTCTCTCTCTAGATTTTCGTTTCTCTGGAATGGATGACGAAGAATGAGAGCTGTGTGTGTGTGTGGTCGATCATATAAGTCAATTTGAGCTGCTTGGGTCAATTGCATATTGACCCAACACTCAACTTTAATTATATTGGCTGAATATTCAGTTATACAAAAGTTACTGTAATTCATTTATTTCAGAGATCAAACCTTCTACAACAATTGTGGGATTTAGGAATTTATTTATAATTTATCTATAAAGCTTCATTTAAAATTTGAGATCATTTGGAGTTACCAATAAATAATTAAAAATAGAACAGTGCACTGCTATATTGCAGTCTGCAGCAGATTCGGTCGAGTTTGCCCTGCACAGAACTCGACCGACACCCTCACTGTAGAGATCAAAAGTCATCCAAAAATTATGCCAATTTAAAAGAGTGTCTAAAACTGTGTTTTTCAAGCACAATTAAAATTTGACATCAATTGGATATACCAATAAAAAGATAAAATTCAATTACCACACTGCTGTATAAATCTGGAAATATGATCGGTCGAATTTGAAACTCGACCGATAAACAGGTCCGAACATTCTTAAAAAATTCTGATATTTTCCAATGTTGTTCACATTTTATATATACAAATCATATCCAAATTTGAAGTAAATCAGAGTTACACATAAAATACTACAAATAATTTAGTGAGACATTCTATTTATCAAATTCTGTATTCATGTATCATCAAAACCCTATTTTGGGTCGATTAGGGCTTATGCTTCTCAAACCCTAATTCTCAAGACAAAAGAACATTTAGACTTCTTATCATAGTTAAAACATCCTAATTGTGTTATCGTCATTAATTAGATTTCAAGAATGATTATTCTAATTAATCTTTGCAATTGTCTAGGTAAATCCTAGTTTACCAATTAAGCTCAAATGGGGTCGTAACAACTCTTCCCCCCTTAGAATGTTTCGTCCTCGAAACATAAACTCACAAGAAAGATACATTCAAGGTTATTTTAAGCTTTGAAAGCCTTCCATGTCATTATATTCTTGTATTTCATACCTGAATGTAGTTTTCAACATTAGATCTTTTAATCCTTTACTAAATCACAACATATTTCAAATAGTTCTCAATGATATCAAGCAAATTCTTTATGCCACAGTCAAACATAGAATGCAAAGATAAACCGCCACGCTTTCGCTGCGCAACTCTGATACTCTGATACAACTATCTCAACTTATGTGGCTCAGAAAGTTCTATTGTTCTGTATCACCTTTAAGTGGCAAAAGCGAGTTCACCATGCTATTTTAAACTTTAATAAAGTGCTATCCAAATAGCAAAACAGTCTTGAATTAAAAGACTAGATTCAACAATCAATTGCATAATACTACTCTTGGCATCCCCTTTGGGTCATGGATGCATGAGGTGAAGTATTACCACCTCATTCCATACTATCCTGTTTCGATCCTGGGACCTGTGGGTTATGGGCCCACACACAATTCAAAGTGTAACCATCGTATTATATCATTTTAGGGTTTCAACCACAGTAATAAAGAAATCCACAATTGTATCAGTCATTCAAGCATTAACCATACTCAATTACCATCACTCAGTTATATTAGAGCTAGGTATAACAAGATACACCTCATTAGGGTTATTTGTCCAGACAATATGATTATCATCCCTTTCTATTAATATGAGTGAATAGGTATAACTACCTTATTCAGGATATCCCTCCATGTGTTCTGACATCATCCAAACCGTATCACCATATCATAAATACACAATAGTAAGATGCATATCAGGTATGAATTACTACAACTATCATACGCCTTTAATTTAACATATAGCTTACACAAATACCCTGAAATCATATGTAGAACCAACTTTCATACCTTAATATTCCTTTAACAAATCATACATGTAAAAACAAATTCACATATTATACAAAGCTAGTGTTTTCCCATATCTCTCTTCTCATTCATTACTTCTTTACTTTTTGCTACCTATCCTTTTCATATGATTATATACAATAAACATCCCTAACATTAAAACATTCAAGGTAAGAATAGATTATTCATCATTCTTGCTATCACACAAGAATTTTATTTCTTATCGCACTTCATCATGTAGTATGTCACTATTACATTCACTAGATGACCCCACCAAGGTAGTTATGCACCATATATGATTCATTTTCTCTTATCATTTCATTCCCACCTTGCTCTCATTAAGGAATATATGAAAGAGAAGATGATTTTAAGACTTGGAATACTTGTATTCAAACATTCCCTTAATACATTCTCATATGTAGATTTACTTAGTTATCAACAGAGATATTTGATTAATTAGCACTTTCTTGAATCTCACAACCTCTTTATTTTATAACTTTTCCATCATATCTCAAACCCTTTCTTACGTTTCATAGTCCTCTTACCATATACTACTCTTTAACCCGTCATCTTTAATTCTAATTTTTTTTTCTCTTATGACCATGTTGCTTATTCATATGTATGGTCATGTATACCATGTTGCACATATTTCCTCCTTTATCTTTATACTATTGCGAAGTTAACGTTCTAAATTAATAGTCCTTCTATTAGTTTTTCCTCATGTTGAATACATTACATATTCTTCATTTTTAAATCAAGTGGATCATGCATGGGTCAAACATAGTTTCTCTTTCAATCAAGTTTTTCTCTCCTGAATACAGTCTAGCTTTGTATGACTTATTCATTCGTTAAACTACACCTATGTTCTTTGCTTAGAAACTAGTTTGTTGTTCTAGTCTTATGAATTACATGTTCATACGATCCTCTTCACTTTTACTCTTTTGAAGACTCTTTACTTCTATGGACCTATTGAATGCTCAACCCTATTCTCTACTTAGCCTTTGCTTTAGAGTTCATAAAAGCATTATACTCTATTCTATGATTCATTCTTCATGATTGATTCTTGCTATCTTGAACCATACATACATTTCACATATCTTTTCTATATTTCATATGTATAGTTCATATAATATTAATCAATAAACTGATTATGAACTTCATATCATGTTCCTTTATTCCCAATTAAGGGTTTCTCATATGAGGCCCCAAAATTGAACCTCAGATATCAGTTTCAACAAATTCTTAGTTGTTCTGATCTTGCCCATATGTTTCAACATCTTATTGTATGTACATTCTCACTCTAATGTGGGTCTAATTATCCAGAGTCTATTCTTAATATATTATTAATAGGAGTCATTAGATCCTAGTAACGCATCCTGCCAGCCGGACCAGGCCAAACCTGAAGTCCTGAAGCCAAGAACTACAAAGGATTACTCAACTCCTATTCATCTCAGAAGTGTGGAAGAAAACTTATCCACTAACAAAAGCTCATTCAAAGGTAAATTCTAGTCTACTTTTTACAAAGAATGAAATCAATAAATGCTACAACTGCATAGTGTGCAACAAATCTTAAAGACCCATATATATTTCAAACTACTGAACATTTCAATTCAAACATATAAGAGCATTTCTATACATTTCCAACAAAAACAACATTATGAAATGTAAGTTCTATCTCCTTTTACATTTATGCTCTTAATTCTTGTTTCTTTTCTCGTTTTATAACCCTAACATTTCTAGGGTTCCTCTCTAGCCCATTCTTCCACTGTATACCTGGCCAGGGTATACGTGAGAGAATAGATAGAGTAGCTTGTACTGGTTGATCCAAGTATTCAGATATCGGGCCAGGATATCCAAATACTCAAATCCCCAAAGCTAACATCAAAACATCTCCTATCTGCCACACTTATGATGCTAACTTACTAACTTAATGGTCCTTGACAATTCACCCTAAGCTTTGATACCAAGCTGTTACACCCCGATCTCACAATTTCCTCAAATCATGAGATTAGGGCATAAGATAGGACTTATATGTAACACAAAGAACACCCTTAACTTTTTTGCTTTTCTTTAAAACTCTTGTTTCCCCGCATTGAACCACATAACATCTTAACAAAGGAATCTGAACATTTCTTTTACTAATCAGACTTCAATAGTAAAGATACATGTATAAACATTCATGATGTCTCTCACACCTTATGCACATAAAACTTGCTAATTAGCATACATATCAAAAGAGGAACAATATTACACATCGTAATTACAACTCTCTCTCTTATCTCTTACTGAGGACCTAGAGTGACAAGGACCGACTGACTCAACTAATCTTGTACTTAACTCTTGTAGCAGATCTACACTGATGCTCTGACCATCTTCAAGTCCACGCGGTTAACCCTAAAATGTTTGAGTAGAGGGGTGAGCCTACTCGCTCAGTGAATGAGTACTTCAAGGAAACAGTATAAGGCACTAATGTGATTACAGATATAACTTTGAGTAAATGTTATGAAATTTAACAACAATAAATACTACACTGAACAGTTCTAAAACAATATAATTGAAATAACAAAGAATGTAAATATTGCATCCAAAGAATACTACTAGAAGACTATGCTCTAGTCTTCCGTAACTCTTTCATTTATAAGGAACTTTGTGAACCTACATGATCATATTTTAGCTTATGCCCTGATCTATGCAGTGTACTCTGCATAGAGACTCGCAGTGCACTACGGCCACACCGTACAAGACTTAGCGACACACCCGGGAAATGCTAAGTCTGACGCCAGCCCTGTTCTGCCACAGAACCACAGGCTCTCCGGCCTCAATGCACTACTCCGAGTGATCTAGACTCCTCCTCTAACCTGAGCACACAGGCGGAGAGTCTCACGGGGTTACCTCCATGACTCCGCACGGATCTTGTTGCAATGACCCCTATTTTCTCCAGTGCCACCGTGACTCTGCACGGATTATTGTTGAACACTGTCTCTCTGTCCTCGTGCCACCATGACTCCGCACGGTTAATGTTGCAACACGAGTTTCACCCCTAAGAAGCAGATCTCTCGAAGGGGTTCTACGGTGTTCAGGGCACCTAAGTCTAACATTAATATTATAGATACAAGTAAAACAGAAATCATAACTCATTTTACATTTCTCACAAGGCTCACACGGCCTGCCATATCATATCATATAAAACATCATAGCTCATGTATTCAACATATACCATGTCTCAGTAACATCCCTTTCTAGGGCATGTCATATCTCATCACCTGCAATTTACGAGATATGTATTGAAATATAAGAAGCCCTGCAGTATGTAGATATCAACTCAGAGAGAACAAGCACATAAAGTTAAATGCACTAGAAACATACAATTCAACAGTTAAGTATCACCACATCTCATATCGAGACCTTTCATGTCACCATAACATGATTCATTGAACACCCTATCCTTAGGGTTTCATTTGCCTTATTCATTCATCACATGCCAACACCCTACTCTTAGGGTTTCATTCGCCTCATTCACCTTTTCATTTACCTCATTCACTTGTCACATGGCTCTCATATGGATTTCATAGGATATAAGCATTCACTAAATAAAGATTGTTTTCAACAAATCATATACAATCGATATATGTATGAAACCATGGAAATTGAACTAAATTTAGGTTTCCATGCTATTCACTGAGATATCATGCACCAAGGATAAAATTCAAATAAAGTAATCCATGAGGTACATCCTAACCACTTATAAGATTACTAGTCCTTTTCAATAAGGTTGAAACTCTAGAGATATCTCAATTAGGTTAAACCCTAATTACATCATATGGTATAAATCTGAAAAGCATTTTTTCTAGGATGTATTGTATACGTTTCTGATGTGAATCTACCATCAAGGAGTCATTCAAACAGAGAAGGAATCCATATCATATCAAATTGCAACAACTTAAATTAAACGGACATTTCAGGGTTTAGAATCACATACCAAGCAATTAGGGATTTGGATGCTATAATCAAATTTCGTGCATTATACTGTTTAAAAGAAGAACCCACTCACCCTAAGGTATGAAAATACCTCAAAACTGCAGCTCAACTTAGGGGATCTCGAACTCATATCAAATCCCTAGCAAATCTCCCAATTCTTCTTCCATTCAACTCAGAAACCTTGAAAATGAGGGATTATGAAGAAAGGGTGAGAAAAGAGGGAATTTCGACATCATCTTGGATCAAATCAGAGCATGGACGGAATCTTGACATGAGAGAGAAGATTCACCATAAAAGTCTATGCAAAGGATCCAAACTTACTTGATTTCACCATTCCTCGGACCGCAAAACCCTAGGTCAGCAATTCCTCCTCTTTCTCCACTCAAGCCCTAACTCTCCCTCTCTCTCTAGATTTTCGTTTCTCTGGGATGGATAACATAGAAGGAGAGCTGTGTGTGTGTGTGGTCGATCATATAAGTCAATTTGAGCTGCTTGGGTCAATTGCATATTGACCCAACACTCAACTTTAATTATGTTGGCTGAATATTCAGTTATACAAAAGTTACTGTAATTCGTTTATTTCAGAGATCAAAACTTATCCAAAAATTATGGGAATTTATGAAGTTGTGTATAATTGATCTATAAATCTTCAGTTAAAATTTGAGATAATTTGGAGTTACCAATAAATGATTAAAAATAGAACAGTGCACTGATATATTGCAGTCTGCAGCAGATTCGGTCGAGTTTGCCCTGCACAGAACTCGACCGACACCCTCACTGTAGAGATCAAAAGTCATCCAAAAATTATGCCAATTTGACAGAGTGTCTAAAACTGTGTTTTTCAAGCACAGTTAAAATTTGATATCAATTGGATATACCAATAAAAAGATAAAATTCAATTACCACACTGCTGCATAAATCTGGAAATATGATCGGTCGATTTTGAAACTCGACCGATAAACAGATCAGAACATTCTTCAAAAATTCTGATATTTTCCAATGTTGTTCACATTTTACATATCCAAATCATATCCAAATTTGAAGTAAATCAAAGTTACACATAAAATACTAAAAATTATTTAGTGAGACATTCTACTTATCAAATTCTGTATTCATGTATCATCAAAACCCTATTTTGGGTCGATTAGGGCTTATGCTTCTCAAACCCTAATTATCAAGACAAAAGAACATTTAGACTTCTTATCATAGTTAAAATATCCTAATTGTGTTATCGTCATTAATTAGATTTCAAGAATGATTATTCTAATTAATCTTTGCAATTGTCTAGGTAAACCCTAGTTTACCAATTAAGCTCAAATGGGGTCGTAACAGAATCGCTCTGGAGTAGTAGTGGCAGCCTCTGGGCGTCTGAAACTTGATGTCTTTGGGAGGACCCCTTGGGTCTTATTTATAGGCCTTAAGTGAAGTCCAAACGGTTTGGTCAGTTTTGGTTCCAAACGGTATTGAAGATTGTTTGGACTCTGAGACCGTTTGGACCCCGAGACCGTTTGGACCCCGAGACCGTTTTGACTCTGAGACCGTTTGGACTCTAAGACCGTTTGGCTTCATGCGGTCTTGGGACCGTGTGACTCCATGCGGTCTTGGGACCGGTTGGCTTCATGCGGTCTTGGGACCGTGTGACTCCATGCGGTCTTGGGACCGGTTGGCTTCATGCAGTCTTGGGACCGTGTGACTCCATGCGGTCTTGGGACCGGTTGGCTTCATGCAGTCTTGGGACCAGTTGGCTTCATGCGATCTTGGGACCGTGTGACTCCATGCGGTCTTGGGACCGGTTGGCTTTATGCGGTCTTGAGACTGTGTGAGTCCATGCGGTCTTGGGACCGATTGAATCTTTTATGAATTTTTTGTGTCTTTTTCTGAAAGTAAAAAGGAGAAACATTAATCTAATAGTATATTTTCAATAAGAGAGGATAGTTAGGGATTCTGTCTAATTTATCTATGAAAGAGTGTGGAAAACTGAAGAAAATTACTAAGATAACATCACAGAATTGGAGGTTATCAGCTTTTGTTGCCTATGTGATCCTTTTCTTGTTCTATATATGTTTATCATGTGACTTGCTAAATGAACATATAGTAAATATATGTTATATTGCATTGTGTAGAAATACTAACTGTGTAGGTAAGAGTGAGAATAGGTTTAGGGGGAGCAATTCACATTGTTAAAATTATGAATCCCCTTTCACTTCACAAGGCTAAGGTATAAATTTACATTTCCTTTTAAATACGTTGAGGAATGGTTTGTCATTGTCAAAAAGGTGGACAATGTTGCCTTGAGAGTTATACATTGTCCCTATTTTGATAATGACTTAACCATTCCATTCATATTTATCTAATATGTTTGTTCAAGATTGATTTCATGCTTTAGGTACATGAAAATGATCAATTTACACAGGCCCTAGCCTGTCCCAGTTCAAGTCAAAAGTAATGCAAGTGTGTAATTTAGGAAATCACTCCAAATCACCTTAGATTAATTTTTTAATCACTTGTATTGATGATATGACTTGTAACTAAGATGAGAAAAAATTAGGGACACTTAATTCCAACATTTGGTCACTCTAAAACCATTTTGAAAAATTTGTCATAGCAACTTTGTTAGTCGAGCTTGAATCTTGACCGATCAGTGATGGATTTTTAGAAATAGAGCAACCGATGGAGTAGTACACTTACAAAATTTGACCGACCTACTCACTGACCAAAACTAATTTTGACTCACCGCTCTAGTTTCCCAGAGAAAACTTGACCGATAGTTTGAAAATTAGCTTTGTTGGTTAGTGGATCGATCAACTTATCTTTATTGAAACTCGATTGAATGTAATGTATGGAATTTTTGAAAAGGCGATTCCAACCATTGGAGTGTTGTTAGAAATGAAAATAGATCTGTTTCAAGTTGTAAAATGGTTATTTTTCATTCTTAAGTGATCCCACACTCAAAGGAACACCCCCAATTGATACAGAAGAAATTTTTATAACTAGCAAAGGCAAGTAACATAAGAATGGACTCAAGTATAGCTACATGTGCATATGTTTCATCAAAATCTATACCTTCCTGCTGATTGTAGCCTTGAGCCACGAACGTTGCTTTGTTCCTTACCACTTTGTCGCTTTCATCAAGCTTATTGTGGTAGACCCACTTGGTGCCAATGATCTTTCTATCACTTGGTCTTGGCACTAGGGTCCATACTTTGTTCTTTTCAAATTTCTCTAACTCTTCTTGCATAACTAGGATCCACTCATCATCCCCAAGAGATTCCTTGACGTTCTTTGGCTTGAGTTGTAAGATGAAGGCGTTGTTGGCTTGTTATTTGTTGAATGTAGCCCACGTCTTCACTCTTTCAAATGGGTAACCTAAAATAAGATCTCTTGGATGATTCTTAGCAAATAGGGGAGTTAGATCCTTCTTCTCTTCATCTTTCTCTTCTTCTTGAATGGCCACCTCTTTTCCCTTTTGGGTGATGTTGAGCTCTTTTAGAATAGGAATTACTTCACTTGCAACATCATCATTTAGAACAATATCTTTTGGAATAGAGGGGTTAGTCTCAATAAACTTAACATTTATAGATTGCTCTACTTTAGCAATATCAATATTAAACACTCTATAAGCCTTTCTAGTAGTGCTATAGCCAAGAAAGAAAGCCTTGTAAGATTTTAGATCAAACTTTTTGAGAGAATATTTTGTATTCAAAACAAAACAAAACAAGGACATATGAAAACATGAAAATACTCAATATAAGGCTTCCTACCATGACAT
The DNA here is from genome assembly GCA_963693085.1 of Alisma plantago-aquatica. Classification (NCBI taxonomy): domain Eukaryota; kingdom Viridiplantae; phylum Streptophyta; class Magnoliopsida; order Alismatales; family Alismataceae; genus Alisma; species Alisma plantago-aquatica. Next base: position 1,394,068,117 of record OY856411.1, on the reverse strand, counting down.
AGCTCATAGGGGGTTTTCTTCTAAGAACGATGTGTAAAAATTTGGTTTTGCACAAAGCATGAGGTGTTGAAGGCTTCGGCCCAAAACTTGTTTGGAGTGTCATACTCTAAAAGCATGGCCCTAGCCATCTCATGTAGTGACCTATTCTTCCTCTCTACAACCCCATTTTTTTGAGGTGTTCAAGGTGAAGAAAGGTTATGTGCATAACCAAATTTTTTACAAAAATGTTCAAAAAGATCATTTTCAAATTCACCCCTTTATCACTATAGATGGAAATTATACGACAAGCAACTTCATTCTCAACTCGTTTACAAAATCTTGAGAAATTATCGTGTATCACTCTTGGAAATAAGAAAGAAGGTCAAAGTATATATAGAGAAATCATCGACAATAACAAGGCAATACTTGGAACTACGAAGTGATTGAGTTCTCATTGGTCAAAATAGATGAATTAGGAGAAGTTAAAGAGATCTCTTGGTACTAAGGAATCCTTTGGATTTGAAGGAGGACTTGGTTTACTTTCCTTGGGTAAAAGGTTGGCATTCCTCATCCTTATTAAAATCTAATTTTGGAAGTCTCTTGACCAAGTCCTTTTTGCTCAACTTCTTCATTTTATGCATAATTACATGACCAAGTCGACGATGCCAAAGAGAAATATCATTCGAGTTGATTATTAGGCATCTACCAATAACACGCTTAATAGATTCAAGCACAATAATATAAAGATTACCACTTATAGTTCCCTTATATATAAATTGATAGGTGAGGGAATCTAGAATCAAGCATTCAAAAGAAGTAAACAACACAAGGTAACCATTATCACATAATTGACTAACACTAACTAAATTGTGATGTAGGCCATTCACAAAAAGAACATCTTGATACACAAGGATTCCCCTACATCACCCTTACCTTTGACCTTACCTTTCTTATTGTTCCCAAAGGTAACCGGACCTCCTTTATTTTTGGTGAAGTTGTTGAAATGTCTTATATTACCTGTCATATGCTTAGTGCAACCACTATCAACAATCCATCTTCATTTTTCATACAAGAAAGGAGAGTGTTGATTCCCAACTCAAACTTTGGGATCTGGAGTTAGCTTGGAGACCCATTTCATCTTTGGGTTGGTCCCCTTAGGCTTGTAAGGACAATAAGTAGAGTATTGATCATCACACTTGCACTAAGAACAAACCATATGATTCTTAGTTCCAGAAGACTCTCCAACAACTAAAGAGGTATCCTTGCTCTTTTTCTTACCTTTGGCTTTGTTCTTGCCCTTTTATGACCCCCCTACAAATCCCAAACTAGTACCACTTTGTTTGGTAGAATGGTCAAGGATTTAATTTAGGGAGTTTTTCCCTTTGAGGAACTTCTATAGAGAGGCCCTAATTCTATGATTATCATCATTTAGAGATATGATAATAGAAAACAAACTAGAAATATCATCTTTAGCATGAACAAGGTCAACCTCTAGACAGAGGGCTTTAGTAAAGTAAGAATATTTCTCAAGAGAAATAGAAGAAATATAATTTCTAGGAAAGATAGGTCTAGAGGATAAATCTTTAACTTTTCCAAGAAACCTAGCATTTTAGGATTTAATCACTTGAATTTCCTTAAGATAAACATCTCTCTCATCCCTTCGAGCATCAACAAGAAGCTTAAATTCAACAGTTTTAGTTTTAAGAGTTTCAAGCTTCTTTAGACACATTTGGTTATCTTCCTTAAGAGTTTCAATGTTCTTAAGATAGACACCATTCTCTACTTCAAATCCATTGTATTGAAGCTCAAGATCAAGATATTGGCCTTGCAAGTTATCAATGCTCTCAAGATGAGTTTTCTCATCAAGATCAAGAATTTCAAGTTTAGCGTACAAATCATCAATAATCTTTCCTAACCTTTTTCTTTTAGATTTACACTTAGCAAAAGAAGAATGAGAAGAAACAAGCATATCAATAAGAGTTTCCTTAGATAACTCATGCAAGCTTACCTCACTTACCTCACCAATTTCTTTACTATTAGAGGCCATGAGTGCAAGGTGGAATTTTCCATCTTCTTCAGAGCTAGAGCCACTTGAGGATGATTCCTCCCAAGCCACATGAGTTGCATCTTATTTCTTTTCTCCTTCTTATCCTTCCTCTTGCACTTGCTCACCTTCTTGTACTCTTCCTCCTTCATGGATCTGCCCTTGTGGTGTGATTTTCTTGACTTTGGACATTCACTCTTGTAGTGTCCCTTTTGTCCACACTTGTAGCATCTATGAGTAGAGGGAGGGTTGCTTTCCCTTGAAGTGCTTGCCCTTGATGTAGTTGTCTTCATGCTCACTAGGTCCATCATCTTCACTTAACGAGGAGGGAGATGTTCAGAAAGCAAGTTGTTGTTGAAAAATGACCTCCTCAACTTGGGCTTTGAGAGCACTATCTTTGATCTTCTTGTCTTCCTTCTCTTCTTGATTGGCTTCTTCTTCTTGCTTTTCATGCATTGGCTCATGGACTTGGAGGTTTCCAATGAGCTCTTAGGTTCGGATGTCACCAAGGCTCCTCACTTATTCAGTGGAGGTCACCTTTGACTCCCTTCTCTTTGGTAGAGTCCTCAAGAACTAGGAGTTGATTACACCTCTATCCAAAGTGTTGCCCAAAGCAGCTATGCCATTGATAATGACATTGAGCCTAGGATACATCTCTACAATCCCTTATTTCTTGCCCATCTTGAAGTTCTCTAGAAGGTTGTTCAACATGTAGATCTTAGCCTCCTTGACTTGCTTTGTGCTCTCATAGGTAATGCACAATTTGTCCCAAATCTCATAGGTGGTGTCCCAAGATGAGATGCGGTTGAACTCCGTTGGGGTAAGGGCTGCATAGAGGATTCTTATGGCTTTGGCATTGAGATGGGCTTCTTTAAGTGCAGCCTCATTCCATGTTGCAATATTTCTGATTGGCTCCTTGTATGGTGTGACCATCACCTTCCACATATCAAAGTTCATGCCTTGAATGTAGAATTGCATACACCTCTTCCAATAGAGGAAGTTGGTGTCGCCGAAGACCAAAGGACACATGGAAAATCCTCCCTCTAGGTTGAGTCAACCAAGTAGGTTTTCGCCCATCTTCTCATCTTGTAGGAGATTGTTGGAAAAGATCCTTATCTCTAATACCACTTGTTGGATCTAGGGCTCTAGAGGGGGTGAAAAGAGCTTAAAAATTCTCACAAGATGAATTCAACCTTCAAATTATATTAATTAAAACTAATAGATTAAGTGTAATTTGAAGTCCTAACTAAGAAACATAGCAAGGATGAGAGAAAAAGAAACAAGCACTTGGATAAGGTCATATATAGTGGTTCCACTCTCCAAACTAGGAGAGAGTCAATCCACTACCTACAGAGGTCAACCTCTAGGACTTTGTAAGTTCTTTCCTCTATATATTCACCTATTAGAGATACAACACAAGACCCACCAAATGACTTACCTATCCATTACAAAGAGTCTGCAACCTTACCAAGGACTTACCCACTTTGCAAAGATTCTTCCGCCTTCTTCCAAGGACTTACCTAATATTGCACAAGTCTTCAGCCTTCAAGGAATTACCCCCTCTTCTTGGATCTTCAACCTTTGTATTCTCCTTCACTTAGAGAAGATCTTCACCTCTACTTCAACCTTAAAGAAGAACAACAACACCTCCACCTTCACTCCGAGTAGCTTGCTTCACCTTTGCTTCTTTGAGGAAAGGGGTAGGGAAGATGGAAAGGAATGAGAGATTTACAAGCACAAGGAAGTAGCTCTCTTACAACTAGCCTAACTTACTCACAATAACAAAATGCTATGTAAATGAGAGAGATAAAGGGGCTCAAGGAGTTACAACACACTCAACTATACCAAGGACTAGAATAGCATAAATGAGAAAACTTAGAATGAACTCCAAGGGGGCCTATTTATAATTGGGGGTGCTCCCTTGAGTGTAGGATTACTTAAGGGTGGAATATATCCATTTTTCAAGTTGCAACAGATCTATTCTTGCTCAAAAAAACTCACCAACAGTTATAATCACTTTTTCTACATTTTCTGTATAGTATATTCGGTTGAGTTTCAATAAAGGTAACTCAACTGATCCACTATGAGACAAAGCCAATTTTTAAACTATCGATTGAGTTTGTTCTGGGAAACTTGACCGATGAGCTAAAATTAGTTTTCTCAGTGAGTCGGTCGATCACGTTCTATGGGTGTGCAACTTGAACAATTGGTCTCTCCAGAAAATCCATCATTGGATCGATCGACTTTCCAACTCGACTAATAAAGAACCTGTGACAAATTTTCTAAATTGACATATGAGTGATCAAACGTTGGAATTAAGTGTATCTGTTTTTTCTCATCTTAGTTACAAGTTCTATAATCAATACAAGTGATTACAAAAATCATTTAAGGTCATTTGGAGTGATTTCCCAAAATGTGCACTTGCATTTCTTTTGAGTTGAACTTGAACAAGCTAGGGCTTGTGTAATTTGATCCTTTTCATGTACCTAAAGCCTGAAATCAATCTTGAACAAACATATGAGATACATAGGAATGGAATGGTTAAGTCGTTATCAAAATATGGGCAATGTATAACTGTCAAGTCAATAAATAGGTCTTCAAGTCAAGAAAGAGAATATTTATCACCAAAATGCTTCAAAGAAGCTTAAGAGAGAGAGTAGAGAAAGTAATTGCTCAAAATGACTCATGAGGGATTGAACATACCTCAAGAAGTTTGTCAACTTGATAAAGTCCAATCCCTAATCCCAAGTCATGGTTCCAAGGTTTGAAACATCGATGGTTGGTAAAAAGTAGCCATGAGATTACAAGTCTTTGATGACTCATACAAGGGACATGAATAGGAGGATAAGAGAGAAGGTTAGGAGTCCTATCCTATTGGTCAAGTGATTTTGATGTGTGTGAAGTGATGAGGAGGGGCCTATACATATATGAATAGGCTTGGGTAGAAAGAAACATATCTATGTTTTTACTAGGGGAAAATGTGTTGTGTATTATAAAAGTTGCAAAGTTAACCATTCGTTAACACATAACAAGAAAGAATAAATATAGAAAAAACGTCATTACCCTTCCATTTCTTAATTTCTATAGTTTACTATATATTTCTCCTTTTTTTAACAACTTGATGACATAAATAGACTATTTTGTTTATAATAAAGAGACTTCTAAATATCTCATTATATAATTGTTTACTCAATGTAACAATGTATAATAAGCTAATGTACAGTTTTGTAGAATATACTTGTTGAATTCTTTTTTTATAGTTCTATTTATCAACCTCTTATATGTACTTATTAATCCTATAACAAAATAACTTTCTCAAAATGTTTCTCTTCTCACTTTAAAGAGTCATTAAAAACATGTATAACATTTTTTTTCACTAAAAGGTATCTATTCAATTAATATTATGTTATATCCAAATTTCTTAATATGAGGCAACCATATATGTTTCTAATATATTTTACATTAATTATTTTCAAATTAAATAGGTGCTAATAAATTTATATATCAAAATGTAATTATTATACACACATGAATTTCAAATCAAAAGGGTGTAAACATTATCTATCAAACCATTTTTCTTTTATTTCATTATTGTTAATGACTTTAGGAGGTAATGGTTAGGTTTACTAAGAAAATCATTTTGTCAAGATTATTAGTGTTTCTTATTTGATTTCACTAATTGATTATATAAATTTAATAATTTTCATTTGTTTCCAAACAAAATATAGTTGAGTTAAAATATTTGTTTCCTTTATGATATATTAACGTGATTGTTTTTGTTTATTTATTTCTTTAAAAAATTAAGTAGAGAGACTTTAGTTCATTCATGTTTATTCTAATTTATTAAAATATCTCACATACTCCACATTGTTGCAATTACTTCAATCACATTGTATTTAGAAACTAAATACATTTTTTGATTTTCCACCATGAAAATTTTTCCCTAGATTTAACATGCACAATGAACATCACTTTCCTTTATGTTTCCCTATAATTTTATGTATTGGAACTTTACAAAAATTAAATACATATAATCTATATGAGTTGATTTACATTATTCATTTACTATATTAGATTTTTTTCTTTATAATAATAAATTTAAAATTTTTGTCCTTGTCTTTCATTTTATTTACTTACGAAATTTTAGGTGTATAGGAACTCTCAAAAGATGTGAATCTTGGCTTACAAGCAAACTAAACTGTAAGGGGTATGACTTTTTCATTTGGTTTTGTAAATTGGGAATTCTTAGTATTTTATTTAATATTTTGGACTTTAAGTTATGTTGTCTCTCCTAAATTAAACTAAGATTGATAAGATTGTCCATCTAATGTGGAACTTCACACATATACTAATTTTGGCATGTGGAATACAAATTTGAGATTTATTTTCACGTTTGAATTCATTAAACATATTATTTAATATTTTGGATCAAAATTCATTTTTTTATAAAATTTAAGATAGTCATTATTTTCCAAATAATGTAAAACTTGATTTGACACCCAAGCTAATTTTAATCTAGAGAACACATTTGTACTAGTATATTTCCTTTTTAAGATTTCATTTTCTATTTTAGATCACAATTAGGGGTTGGACAAATTATCTACAATTTTTGACACATCTTAAATTAGAGTCCCTTTAATTTCACAATGTCACCAAAAAGTTATATAATATTATTAAACATGAAATTCCTTATTTCATACATTTAACATATTAATCCATTAATTTCATATTTATTTCAATAATAGTACACTATTTATATTTGTGAACATGAAATTACCAATTGTTACTCTAAAACATATTATACATTTTTATTTAGCCATTATGTGAGTATTACTTATCAAAGAAAAAACATGTAGCAAATTAGCACATATTAAAGGTATAATGCAAAAGTGTGAGGTTTTTTAATGTATCCTTGTTTAGTCGAATCTAGAAAATCGATCTTAAAATCTCTCTAGTTATGGAATAGCATAAGAATTTTAGTTTTGTTTTGTTACAACACTCCAACCTTAAAAGGATTTCATCCTCGAAATCTAAACATCCATATATTATCGTCCAATTACTTTGAACCTTTTAGAAGAATTAACCTAACAAGACAAATATTATAGATATCATGGTTACTTATACATCTTTTAATTGTATACACTTTTTATGGTGTTCATGCATCCAACTGACATGTCATATACACCTAGGGTTGAATTTTAGGTCATTGTTATTCTTACCTAGCAACCCTAAGGTTCACATATGAAAACTAAAGACTAACCAAGTGAAACTTCCAAAATATTATAAGGGAAAGAAGGGTAGGTCCACCAAACTATTTTTATACATGCCAAATCTTCCTCGGGTAAACATACTAAGGGAGACAAGACTGAAATAGTTAGTTTAACTGACTGTTAATGGATCTTATACTAAACTGTAAGGAGTGAGACCCAAACGGGGATCCACTCCCTACTAAATCAAGTAAAAACAAACATCCCATATGCCAAACATCACTATTTTTTCATGAAAGGGATGATAACCAATTTATTGAAAGTATAATTCAAGATATCAAATGTAGCATCGGAATATAAAATATCTTTACTGTTACAATGCTTGATATTATCCTTATCATTTACCACAAAAAATGATACATATAAAAATGAAACATAGGATCAATAGATGGTCATCTAAACACCTCGAATCTATCTCCCAAGAGATCCACCTAGCAGGTCCATGTCACTTAGTCAAGTCTTGTAAGTGCTACACCTGAGGTTGGAAGAATACCTCAACAAAAGGAGAAATAGTAGATGTATTAGCAAAACATTGGTATGTGCATATTAAATCATAGATTGATCAACATTATGAAATAAAGGACATAAAAATAACAAGGATTCCCATAGAAGAGGTAAAGGTATTATACGAGTGGATATCAAAAGAAAAACATTTAAAGAACATAAACAATAAGAGGTTTCTTGCCTTAAATAGTTTCATCAATAATTTCATAAAACTTAAATAGTTTCACAGTGAGTAATAAGAAGACTAGCATATACTAAAAGGTAGGGTAGGAAGCCATATGTATTCCATGACAAAGTCTAGGATGACTAAAATCTTAGTGCCAAATAAATATAGTATTTTATAGGGAAATAAAACCTAGTGCATGGTAGAGGAATAAAACCCAATGCCTAATATCATATGTGGTAGGGGAATAGAACCTAATGCCTAACATGGGAATAAATCCCAGTGCCTATAAACATCATATGTGGCAGGAAAATAAAACCCAGTGCCTATATGGAGTCACTACTTATAGTAATGACTAGTCAGTCATCCATGCAAATAGGGCTGTCAAGATAAGGTATAGTCCAACATGAATAAGGTGTCGGATCATCCAACTGATACCAATGGGGTCATAGGAGCCATAAATAGGTATTCAAACATTTCCATAATTTAGATACTTCACATGTCACAAAAGTCCACATCTTGAAAATTAGGGTTCCATCTCACAATAAGGAGTAACATGGTTTAGATTTCACAAGTAGAGTCTGGTCAAGAAGTGAAGTATAATTTACATAGTTAAGATAGATCAAGAGTTAAAAGTCGTTAATATTAGATCCAAATAGTTCATCAAGTCAAGAAAGAGAATATTTATCACTGAAATACTTTGAAGAGGCTCAAGAGAAAGAGAGAGAGATAGTACATAAAGTAATTGATCGATATGACTCATGGGGGATGCAACATTCCTCAAGAAGTTTATCAACTTGACAAAGTACAAACCTTAATCCCAAGTCATGATTCCAAGGTTTGAAACATTAGTGGTTTAGAAAAGATCACCATGAGATTACAAGTCTTTTACGACTCATACAAGGGACTTGAATAGGAGGATAAGAGAGAAGGTTAGGAGTCATGTCCTTTTGGTCAAGTGATTTCAATGTGTGTGAAGGCCATGGGGAGGGGTCTATATGTAGGACTAGGCTTGGGTAGCAAGAAGCTTATCTATTTTTTTACTAGGAAATAATGCAATGTATATTGTAAAAGGAGAAACGTTAAGCATTCTCTAACACATAACAAGAAAGAATAAATATATAAAAAATGTCATTCCCATACATCTCTTTATATCTATAGTTTACCATATTTGTCCTTTCATTAAAAAAATGATGAAATAAATATTGACTATTTTTTTATAGTAAAGAGGCTTCTAAAAACTGCATTGTGTAATTATTTACTCATTGTGAACATTTATATGAAGTTAATGTACATTTGTGTAGGATATAATTGTTTAATTCCTTTTTTATAATTCCATTTATCAGCCTCTTATATATACTTTTTTTTAGCAACGTAGAGATTAGTTTGTATTCATCCCGCTCTTTACTGCGGGCCAAACAATTGAAAAGTTAACATCTGGTTTGATGGTAAGCCATGGAGGCACAATAGTTCGAAAAGTAAAAGCAGAAGTAGCATGAATAGAAAAGCGAGCAATGCAATCAGCTACACTATTGTGCATTCTAGGAATGTGCAAAATAGAAGGCTGGTCGACGTCGTCATAAAGCTTCCTAAGTCACCGCAAATGAGGAAGGAACATGGTTTCTTGGGATGCATCCTCAGTGGTGATACATACTGCTGAGGTAGCATCAGACAGAATGGTGGGAGCACGCCATCCTGTGATTTTGCAAAGCTCCAATGCACAAATGATGCCTTGGATCTCTACCTCCAATGCCGAGCTGGCATGGCTGGGTGAATCGTGGCCCAGGAGAAACCTGCCCTGGTCGTCAATAACATGAATGCCAATCCCGACAGGGGAGGAGTTGGCCTTGTAGGACACGTCAACAAACATGATGGTATTTCTTAGTACAGGAATGCTCCTGGTAGGAGTGTGCAGGCCGGGAGTCCTAGCAGGCTCCATTGGAAGTGCCAGGATGGCTCAGGCTCTTTCCTTGATGAAGGATACATGCATGGTGAGAGGTAGCTGCTTCCGGTTGTGGATGAATTCATTCCTTTGTGACCAGAGTGCCCAGCACGTGACCACGAGCAAGATGGATGCCATGTCAGTGCATGCGGAGGACAAGATGCCATTTATCTAGTCATTCTCAGAAAGGAGGAAGAAGGAGGGGTCCATGTGACATGCAACCCACACCTCCTTACTTGTAGTGCAGTCCCAAAGAGAGTGTAATAGTGTGTCCCTCGCATTAGTGCACACTGGGCAAGATTCATCTACAGGAATATGGCGGCAGGCCTTCTCAACATTGGTGAGAAGCGCTCTATGCTGAAGCAACCATAGGAACGGGCGAAGTCTTTGATGGATGGGTAGCTTCTAGATAGGAGTCCAGTTACCAGGCATGGAGGGAGTAGTGTCCTTGTGAAGCCATTGGTAGGCAGACTTAACAGTGAAGTGGCCATGTGGAGACAAGGGCCATAGCCAAGTATCATGCCCGGACAAAGAGTCTGGTAGGTAGATATGTTGGATATGCAGCTAAGAGTGTTCAGTAAGTAGTTGTGGATAAAAGCCCAGTCCCAGCCATTATCGTCCATGCCCATGGATGATACTTTGAGATATATAAGGTCCGCAGGTGGAAGAAAATTAGGATCAAGATCCTTGATGGATAGACCATGTAACCATCTATCAGTCCATACATTTGTGGACTCGCCATTGTTAATGGTAATTGCTGAGGCTTGTTGAATGGAGGCCATGTGCTTCCTAATAAAGGCCCACACCGAGGAGCATGGTTTCTTTATTGGTGTATCATTGTGCATGTATTTGTCATGCATAACACGGGCCCATAGAACTTGTTTGTTGTTCATAAAACACCAGACATTGTTTAGCATGAGAGCTTGATTTTGTGATCGTGCATCTTTGATTCCCAAGCCACCGTTTTCTATGGGCATGGTGACTGTCTTCCATGAAACCAAGGAGATATTGTGGTGTGATCGGCTTCCAGACCTGAGAATGTTCTTTAGATGTTTGTCAATATCATCACATAAAGCAGGGGAAAGTTGCACTGACTGCATTGCATTACTGGGAATAGCCTGAAGAGTGGAATTTGCAAGAGTGATACTCCCTGCAAGGGACAACTACCGGGCAGACCAGCTTGGCATACGATCCTTCATAGTGTCATTAATTGCAGAATGAGTAGACCTATTAACCCGGTGATGGAGAATCGGGACACCCAAGTAGCGGCCTAAGTCCATGGTGTATTGGATGCCCAGGAGCATACAAAAAGCGTTCCAGACATGATGTGAGGTGTTGGGTTAGAAGAAGCAGTGATTCTTTGCTGTGGAAATCGGTTGACCAGATGCATGTGCGAAAGCTTGGAGGATGATGTTAATAGTGTGAGCTTGTTCAACTGAGGCCTCGGCCAAAAGCAAAATGTCATCCGCAAAAAAACACATGAGAGAGGGGAGGTCCATGCCGTGAGAGTCGTATAGGTTTCCAGTCCCCTTGGTCTATGGAGAGTAGTATGGCCTGGCTGAGGCATTCCATGCATAGAATAAAGATGTAAGGGCTGATGGGATCACCTTGACGTACACCTTGTGAGGTTTTAAAGGACTCTAGGGGACAACCCTCCCAGAGGATGGAAGTGCACCCCTTGGTAATAATTTGCATGATCAATCTAACCAGTATCTCTGGAATGTCGGTTGTTTGGATGGTGTCATGGATAAATGCCCAGCTCATCATATCGAAAGCCTTAGCAAGGTCCAACTTAATACAAGCTAGTGCCTTTCCACTTTGCTTCGTGTGCATAGTGTGAATGACCTCATGTACAAGAATGATACTATCTGAGATGCGCCTGCCCGGAACGAAATTGGATTGCGTTTCAGAAATCCATCCATGAAAGAGAGGTTTGATGCGCTCCACAATGACCTTAGATATCATCTTGAAGAACGTATTATTAAGGGAGATAGGACGAAGGTAACTGTAGGTTTGAGGTTGCCTCGTCTTCATAATTAAGCACATATAGGAATCAACAATGCGCTCATCAATGACTCTGGATGAGAAGGTGTCTTGAACGGTACGGATAAAGGAAGGGACAACCTTGACACAATTCTTCTGGATAAAAGAGTTACAGATGCCGTCAGGCCCAGGTGCTTTGTTGGGTGCCATCATGAACATGGTGTGCCTGACTTCTTCAGCAGACAGGACCGCATTGAGAGCAGAAAGAATATCATCGGTTGGGTGATTGAACGTATCGCTAAAACCAGCAATGGCAGCTCTGGTACGTGTGCTGGGGCACTGACCAGACATCAGGTTGAAGAAGAAGCTCCTCACTAGCAACTTCAGCAATATTGGGTCCTCCACCCAGACCCCGACCTCATTCTTAAGGCGAGCGATCTTATTGAATAGGCGGCAAGCTTTGACATAGGTATGAAAGAACTTTGTGTTCACATCACCAAGGCTAAGCCAATTGATGTTAGCTGGCTGCCGCCAGTCAGCCTCTTCTTGTAGGAGAATTCTGCTATACTCTTTTTGTAAACGTTCACAGGTGAGGTCAGAATTAACATTAGGTGAATTACAAGCAGATACATGAATATTGTTAATTTGACGCCAGATCTTGTTCTTGTGTCTTCTGTTGGATGTTTGGCGCTTGGAATCCCAAGCAATAGCGACAGTGCGGAAGGATGAATGAGCATCCAGAAAGCTTTTCGATGAATCCCAGGAAATAAGGATGTTTTTCTTGAAGGTTGGAGTCAGCGACCAGCTGTCCTTAGTATGGAAGGACTTGGGTCCACTGTGCTGATGCGAGGAATCATGGATAAGGATAGGGTTGTGGTAACTATAGAGGTGAGGAAGCACAGTGACTGAAGTGTTGCTGGTCATATCAAGCCAGTTGTCATTAGCAATGACCCTGTCAAGCCTTTCCAGAAGTTTTTTCCATTTGAAAGTGAAGAAGGGACCATTAGACTTAATGTCCGCGAGGCCAGTGTGCATGAGAAGAGAGTTGAATTTTTTGCTAGATTTGTGATCAAAGGATCACCCATTATGCTTTTTCGAAATATCCAACATGGTGTTGAAATCCCCGAGAACTGCCCATGTGCCAGAGATGGAAGTAGATATGTCTTGTAGGCGTCTCCAAAGAAGGTCGCGTCTACAAGGATTGGGAGCACCATAGATGAAAGTCAGGTGCCAAGTATCGTCAATGCAACAGTGAATGAGTTGTTGGTGGTTAAGGACGAAGTTAATGGAGCAGCGAGCATCATCCCACAACACCCAAATGCCTCCAGAAAAACCAATAGCCTCGACACGGTGAGATGAAGGGAAACCCTGTTGTTTGATGACATTATTTTCCTTGGACCCACTGATACGTGGATCAACAATGGCCATAATATGAAGCTTGTGTCTTCTTTCGAGATCCTTGAGAAGACGAATCTTTTTCTTGAAACAGGCACCTTGTATGTTCCAACAGAGGATGTTCAACATTAAAACAACTAGAGGGGGTAAGGGTGTGGGCAACTAGGCAATAAGCCTAGACAGTTAATTCTACTAAGTAAGGAAAGACAAGGCAACAAGATGATGAGCAAGCTACACTAAAGCAGGCAAGAAGAGTTCTACACTACACTAAGCTAGAAAATAGGGCAAAAGAGCAATTAAAGACCTAAACTAGCAACAACAAAGCAAGAACAAGGCAATATGCTGACTAAGCAAGTAAAAAGCTAACTTGACTAACACTACCTAAGAAAGAAGGCAATTAAGGTTATTTAACAATAAAGGGAAATGTGGGTTGTTTAGGGGATGTAGTTATCAATTAGGTTGGGGGTGGCATGTGAACATAATGATTTCATTTATATTATCAAACCAAACAACAATATAGATTCTAATGAATTATCCTAAACTACTAACTGGCCATGGATATGCTAGGTTGTGTATACGGGAACTAGTCCCTAACACCCCCTAATAACCTTGCGAGGCTCAATTGGGTTAGGGTTTAGGTGTAATTCAAATAGAGTATAAACAAGCCTAGGTTTCTAGTTTAGATGATCTTAGAATGATTAGGGGATGATGTATGTAATGGAAGTGGATGTGATGTTTTATGCCTCCCATCACCCACATTCTAACCTTGAGAAAGCTCCATGCTAAGCACACCAAATTCATCTAAACTAGATACTTAGATCTCTCTACTAGGGTTACGAGAATTTATTATCATGTAGGAGGATAAGTGGATAGCTAGGGATCCGAGAATTGGACCAGGAGAAAATCCCAAAATTCACACATATAAGAAACTTTCCTAAATTCCTTGATGATTTCAAGCACAAACCAATAAGAAATTCATGGAGAGTGAGATAGAAATAGAACATAATCATTAACAAATAGAATTACAATGTTTACATATCATTTCACCCAAAATGGTATCAAAGTAACATTTTTGACCCCAAACAGCCCACCCAAGGGGGCTTGCTACTCATGGAAATGCAAAATACAAAAAGCAAGGAGAAAGAAGGAAGAAACCATGGATCTCAATGTAGATGTTGCAATTGTTACAACCCCAACTTTTGGGTTCCTTTGGTGAGAAATGTAATTTCTCATATTAAAGATATTGGAACAAATAATGATATAATTTGTTTTAAATAAATGGATTTCGTTTACAATAGCCTTGATGATTGTGTTGTGGACTTTATTGGCTATTGGGCCCGATAACAAGGAAATTCAATTAGTAAATGAATAATTGAGTTTTTGAGAAAAGAAAGATGTGGAAACCTCTAGATGGCAAAAGAACTTAATCCAAAGGTGGATTTCGTGCCACATGGGTTCCTTGGGTTCCAAGGAATTTGCAAAAAGAAAGCAATAAGAAAAGAAAAGATCAATTAATTATTTCTTTATTAAGAAAGAAATTGAAAACAATGGTAAAATGTGGAAAACAAGTGAAAAAAGGTATAATTGAGTTATCCTTAGTGGAAGTTCGTATCCCAAGGATTTCTAATGTTAAAAGGAATACCAATGAGGAAAATAAAAAGAGAAATCCTCAAAAAGAACTATTTTAATAAGAAATAAACAAGATAATGAGAGATAATGAAGAATAATGCATTTAGATGCATCTAGAAGGGTAATGAGTATCCAATAAAAAGGATTTCGAAATAATAGAGTTTCTTGGGATCCAAGGAGTCCCAATGAAGAAAGAGGAAAGAGAAAATACCTATAAAAGAAAATAAGAATATAATGTGAATACATTATTAATGGATTATGTGGTATTGTTAAAAAGGAAATAGTTTCTACTAAATGAAAATATAAATCTCATGGCCAATGAATTAAAAGCCAAGAAGAAAGAGAATAACAGAAGGATTTTTGAATTTCCTAATTATCCAAGAGATATGGTTTATTAAAAGAATAAGTTAGGAGAGAGAAGAATTACTTCTCCATGAAGGAATAATGATCCTATTGGGAAAAGAACTCTTTTTCTCTTAGATGCACACCCTAGGGCGTTGACATTCATCCCTATTTAAGGGATGGAACCACAACCTAGAATCCAAGAGGATCTCAGACCTCTCACGTCTTCTTCAACCCTTGAATTTGTTCAAACCATAACCTGTGAAGACGTCTCTATCTCATGAGCAGTGAGTGACCATGTGTAGTCGAGATGATGGGTGGATGCCCACGAGATTGGGGAGGGGCTTCGCCATCGTGGCCCTGCCCTTGTCTGATCGCAGTAGTCGCAGCACGGCTGCTATGACAGCCGTGCACTGCATGCATGTCTAGGCCAAATTGGCCGCCATGGCCACGAGCTGAAGACACCCAGCAGAGCGCGGAGGGTCGACGGAGGTTGGGGAAGGATCGGCCATGGCCTTCGGGTCCAGAACCTGACGGGGTAGCTGCGCCAAGTCGCGGCTAGGGCATCACAGCTGGGCTACGTGAGGTGGAAGAAGACGGGAGTCGATAGGACAGATTTGCCCCTCTACGGGCCGTAGCAATGAACAACTTACCAAGGGTAGCATGGTCATTTCATTATAATTCAGCCACAGCTAAGTTTTGCATGGAAAGGCGACGTGGAAGCTCCCGATTGGTCCAAAAAGGTAAACCTTGCGAAATTCATATCTCAATAATTGTAGCTCGTATAGATGCACATTATCATGAAATTTGATCAGGAGAACGAGAGGGACTTAATAAAAATGTTAATAGAACCTAATTTTGCTTCTAATTTTAAAAGTGTCTAAAGTGATCATATAATGCATTAAACTTTGATTAAAAACCCTAATTGTAATTGGAGATCAAATCAAAGATGCTTAATGGGTTAATTTGAGTATTAATAACCTATTGAGAAATAAAGTGAGGTTTGAATATAATTTAGATAATGTTGGGCTTGTTTTAGGGTTTTAATCCATGAATCCATTATAATGCATGTAGAAACCCTAATCTAGGGTAAAGAAGGTAATTAACTTGAATAATTTGGAAATAAGTTGATATTAATCCGTTAACATAAAGAGATACAGTAAGATAAAAAAAGATGAATCTTGCACGTAATTTGTTTAATTTAGAGTTTCATGCGTATAATGGGCCTTGAAACCCTAATATTAGTGAATGAGATTATTGATGGCTTTAATTATTCAAAATCATGAATTAAATTCAGAGATGATAATTCCAAGCTATTTCAAGTATAAAAGTTCCTAATCTTGGATAGATACCCTTAATATGATAAGTAGGGTTTTCTAATGGATAAAGATGGAATTATTGATATATGGAATTCATAGGTGAATTAGATCATAATGAACTATGAATTGTTAATCCGGAAGGAACCTAAGATGATAAAAATGCGCTAATGTGAGTATGTGAGTAATTAGGGTTTTGCACTTAGAACTATTGTTCTAGGGTATAAACAAGGAAAGTTGTAAAAAGATAAAAAAGAACCCTAATAAAACCCCAATTCGGATTAGAAACCTTAGAAAGTGAATCTAAGTCAATTAAATAGATATATTCTTGGTAAAGTGAAGTAAATATGTTACATATGCTTTTCAGGAATTCTGTGAATGTTGAACTGCTTCTTGGATTAGTTGCTTGCTTGGCATTGTTATTAGCTTGTTGAATCTACAAATCAGGTATGTGGTTAATTATGAATAACCTCCTTAGTTTCCCGAGGATTTTTTGGATGGTTAACCGCATTGAATGCAAATTATCAGTTTGGATGTTCATACTTGCAAATCATAAAGTCACTATGATTATCACATTAATAATAGAAGTATGTATTCTCGCACCTACATGCCACCCTGATGGATGATGCCAAAGGTCAGGCCCAGATGGGTAGACCAATGGGAACCATGAGTGGTGACCCCAGGCACCAAGCTTGGGAATGAGAAGGTGGCACTATGAAGGGTGACCCCAGGCACCAAGCTTGGGATTGAGAAGGTGGCCTTAAGTCATTGGTGAAAGAAACCCTAAGGTGGGTATGCCAGGGTTAGGGCAAAAGCGGTGGAGAATGTCATACTGAAAAGCATAAATTGGCTTGTTAATTAACGTGATTGTGATAATGAGATTGTTATCCATATGTGCAAACTTTTGGTTGTCCCCACATACCGGCATATTTTGATATGCTGACCGACGTTTTGTTTGTCAGTGTTTTAGGTACAAGCTTGAAAAGGACAAACAATAAAGTGACACATGTGAAATTAATTAAGAGTTAAAGTACAAAGGAGGATTAGTTAGAGTAGACTCC
This sequence comes from Alisma plantago-aquatica, assembly GCA_963693085.1. Taxonomy (NCBI): domain Eukaryota; kingdom Viridiplantae; phylum Streptophyta; class Magnoliopsida; order Alismatales; family Alismataceae; genus Alisma; species Alisma plantago-aquatica. The sequence continues at coordinate 1,394,050,492 of OY856411.1, read as the reverse complement.
GGATGCGGATAGATGTTGATATCCCAGTTTTGGAAAAGGTATGCAAAGTTTTATTTTATACCAGTTTTCAGTTCAGTTAGTAAAATTTGTTAATTGTTATTGATTATTTGTTGAACCTTTGATCCTGTTAATTGAGATAACGACACCGACCTTTTGGTCTCCCTTAATTGGGGGTTACCGGGTGACGGGGTCGTTACAATTGGTATCAGAGCATAGGTTCCTCACTTAATATTTAATAATTATTAAATTTTAGAAATGTTGTTGAACCCAAGGGAGTTATTAGAGTATTATCCAAAAGATAGAGGTGTCTAGAAAAGGATCACGACCGGGCACTGGCAATATTTTCCTCCGCACCGCTAGTCAGAATATGAGGACTCCCGGATCTGTGTGACTGTCTGGCCAAAGTCTTAGGGTATGATTTGAAATAAGATACCTTTATGACTCTCTCATATTGTTCATCCCTTATCAACTCAAATTTTGTTTAGGACCTTAAGGTTTAGGGTTTTCTCTCTTTTCCTCACCCTCTTGAGGTATGGGTAAGGTTGATAAGGATTAAGGAATCCTCCACCAAATTAATAAAAAGCATGTAAATAAGATGTCATGGACATAAGCTTAATAGAGTAAGCATAAAAGAATAGATACACGCTTAGGTTGTATGACATAAGTTGTCATTGCCTCAGGAGAGACATGAGGCTAGACCTTCTTGTTAAGAGGATGAGTAGAGAAAGTTAGTCTTGGAGGTAGATATCTCCATTAAAGTAGAGACCTAGTACATCCTCTAAGGATGATGTTAACCCTAACCCTAAGTGGAGGTTTGAGAGATAGATGACATGATGAGTTAGATGTCATGGTTGACTGGGTGGACATGCCTTTGGATTGCCATACGAGCCATGAGAGGTTGGATGATCTAGCACCTTTAGCAACCCAACCCTGGGAAGGGTCATGCATGTTGGAGCGAATGATAGATCCTTCATGGATGAGGTTAGAGAAGAACCTATGGAAACACCATGAGCTTATATGAGCATGGCATAGTATGCACCCAGAGTACGTCATGTAGTACATGCAGTAGGTCGAAACCCTGGACAAGGGATCACAATGGATGGATTATGAGATAAGCATAAAGGGCTATGGATAATCATGAACAAACATAAGTTTGAGCATAGGCTTCACCCGCGTAGAGGTATGCTTGTGAGCTTGATCCAACTTCATGGATAGAGGACCTCTAGTTGTAAGGCTAGATGTGGAGTTAGCTCTCGAGAGAGAAAGTAGGACCCGAGCAAAAAGGTTGGAAACTTAGATTCCAAGACATGAGGAACATTGGGGAGTTGAGGATGATGTGACCTAAGTGGATGATAGTGGTTGCCTTATGCTTGACCCCTGGAGGCTGATGATATCTTGGTTGCCTTTAGAGGAACCAAACCCTAGAGTGAGGATGATGTTTCTGGTACCTATGGTATAAGTGATTACTTGATGGATGAGATAAAGAGTGCTTTAGACCCTGAGGAGGTTTAGGTAACCAATTGTGAGGATTTATACCTAGTTGGTTGTCCTGGAAGAGGACTCAACTCTGAAGTGTTGTTCGAGTAGAAGGATCATGGAAGTACATGACATATCTTGGACATGCTTGATTCGTGGTTAAGAGATTGAGCATGCAGTTGGACACCAGAAGGTGAACCTAGGGTTCCTAGGCCTAAGAGGGGAAGAAGTGTATACGATGTTCATGATGAGATTTGAGTCTTTATAGTTTCAAGCATGGTACTCCTCATGTGTTGAGGTAAAGGAAATCCCTTAAGTTAAGGGTATGTTGGATGGACCCCTCATGACTAAGTTGATCTAATGTTGAGGAAAGAGAACAAGTATGGCCTAGCATGGTTTAATAGGTGGTCTGCTTGTGCCCTAGTAGTTGCTGGGTTAGGCATGTTCATGTGGATGTAGACCCTAAACATAAGGCGCTGGTGACCTTTGTTATCAAGGTGTGGTTTCCTCCCATCCTGGGAGAGGGACCCTTTTGTAGGGTGTATACCAATTTTGTGGGTTTTAAGGAAACCTAAAGAGGTGTCATAGAATCTTAAGAAGCTAAGTGAAGAGTGCATGGTAAGAGAATGAACCTATAGACCCATAGTTAACCATCTCTAAATGCATGTGGATGTGTTACCATGGAGGTGACTGGTATGGGGCCTGACCAAGGTAGGCAGGTCGCCATGATCCCTGTGAAAGGATGAAAGATAGCCCAAGAATGCAGAGAGAGATGATGAAGGATTGGGTAAGGTTCTAAGTTGAACATGTACTATGTTAGAATCCTAAGTCTATCCAAGGGTCACGTAGGGATAAGACCGATAGAAGTAGGAGTTGCCTAATTCCCTAGTTGCACATGACCATAGGATCGGGAGGTAACAACTATCATTGTCTGAGGGCCATGGGTTAGGAGATTGATCACCTTCATGAACTCATGGGACCCAAAGGGCAGATGAGTAGGGCACTCTCTGGATGCATAAGGGAAAAAGGGATGAACCCCAAAAGTGTCGGCACCCTATAAACCTAGAGGAGTTGACCAAGGATTGTGTGTAAACCCCAGTAGGCTCGAGACCAGTTCTCCATGGAAGTAACCTTGATATCGAGATGATTGTGATGTAGAGACGTGGGTGGCACGTTTCAACCTAGATTTGAAGGTGTACTGGAAAGGTGGGATGTGCCATCTCTACTCTTGGAACAGGAAGAACTTTGTTTTTGGACGTCCGCCAAATGCTTATTTCCTCTTGTTATGGGAGGGAGAGATGGGACAGTATGCATACCATACACCAAGGATAAAATATGATGTGAGTTGGAACGTTGCTAAGAGGTAGGAGGAAAAAGAAGATAACATACCTTGGTGGAGTGAATAATACATGGATGGTTTACCAACACTAAGAGAAATAAGGTAGTCATCTTATAAGGATGTTTTTAGCATGATCTATGTGGAATTTACAAGTGATACAAGGTTGAGTTTGATCACCATTAGGATGAGCTCAGAGTTTCTTGATGAAGACAAACTTAGAGTTTGAGATGGGATGATAAGTAGAATACATGGAGGTGTATGTCTTCAACATTAGCTAACACCTAAGGATAAGAAGTGGTAATGAATGCTCTGGTTGAGATATAGCTGCCTAGTTTAGCTGGAAGCTAGAAGAAGTTGAGGTTGTTCGACTAACCCTATGTTTGGAAAGAAGATGTGTTTTGGCTAACACACAAATGTAACAAGATATGTTGAACAAGTTAATGGTTGTTTGGTTAGCCAGTTCAGTCCTTGATGTAGTGAAAGAATTGTGATAGAACCTTAGATACACTTCTTTGGATAGGAAGGTAATAAAACCCCGATGAGAGTGGTTTAGGGTTTTCGAGGTATCGATCTTGAGGAATCATGACATACAGGAGATCATGGTTTTAAGATCACCAAACACCGTGATACTACAAAGATAATAAGTGATAGTAGCACTTTGGCTACTTGATGTGATGTAGCATGTAGCATGTGGCCATGTGAGCCAAGGGTGAAGGACGAACACCAGTAACCTAGTGCTTTGACTTAGAGGTTAAAGAATCCCTGAGAGGGAATAGGAGTTCATCACTATGGATGATGTGGAAAGTCTCCCCTTGACCAAGGAAGGTCAAGATGCAATATGGTTTGTGGTAGATCGCCCTACCTGGATGACAAGAGAAGGAAAGGAGTACTATCAACGGATAGATTCAGTTGAACTACTTAAGAGAGAAAGATGGTTCAACCACACCATGATGCGAGTTCAAAAGTTCTTGAGTATGACCTAAAGGTTCACTTCCATGGGGTGGAAGTAGATACATGAAGAACTTGATGATAGAATAGTTTATCACCCCTAACTAATGGTTAGTATGATCCAGACTAGAGGGTCTGATGAGAGCATGTGTGCTCATTCAGGGTGATATAAAGAGACAGTTCTCAAGATGTGGCGTTAACCATCATAGCCTATTATCGGGATGAAAGAAGTTCTTTAAGGAGGTTGTGTCGGTCACCACTTCAGTATGATGATGTTGGTGAAGGAGGCCTCGCGAAGGTAAGAAAAGAACCACAATGTGTGCAGATGAAGTCACTTTGATTGTGCAATGGCTGAGTGAGAGCCTAGTGGTGACATGAGTCGCAAGCTGATGCAAAGCATACGGACATGTAGTTCACTGTGGAAGAGTATGTGATGTGAAAATCCGACCCCTCTAAGCTACAGCTGAGAAAGATGAGTCCCCGATCTATGGGTCCTTTTGAGAGGGATTGGTGGAGAAGGTTATGTTTGACCTTTCCCCTCAGGATAAGTAATGTGTGACGAGTTCCATATGTCTGGTCTAGAGCACTATGTGAGGTACCCAAGCCATGTGCTGAGCCCTAAACCTATTCAGCTTTATGAGAGGCTGAAATGTCCAGAGTCACCTATGAGGGTATGATATACCAAGGTAAGAAAGAACTCAGATGGAAGAATATGAGATGATGAAGGTTCTTTGGAAGCACCATGGAAAGGTTAAGGCCACATGGGAGCCATGATGGACATAAGAAAGGCTTATCCTGAATTGTTTGTTTGCTCGGTGGAATTTTGAGGGCAAAATTCCTATAAGAGGGGAAGGATGTTACAACCCCAATTTTTGGGTTCCATTTCTCATATTAAAGATATTGGAACAAATAATGATATAATTTGTTTTGAATAAATGGATTTCGTTTACAATAGCCTTGATGATTGTGTTGTGGGCTTTATTGGCTATTGGGCCCGATAACAAGGAAATTCAATTAGTAAATGAATAATTGAGTTTTTGAGAAAATAAAATTGTGGAAACCTTTAGATGGCAAAATAATTTAATACAAAGGTGGATTTCATGCCACATGGGTTCCTTGGGCTCCAAGGAGTGCAAATTTGTAAAAAGAAAGCAATAAGAAAAGAAAAGATCAATTAATTATTTCGTTATTAAGAAAGAAATTGAAAACAATGGTAAAATGTGGAAAACAAGTGAAAAGAGGTATAATTGAGATATCCTTAGTGGAATTTCGTATCCCAAGGATTTATAATGTTAAAAGGAATACCAATGAGGAAAATAAAAAGAGAAATAAAGAGAAATCCTAAAAAAGAACTATTTTAATAAGAAATAAAAAGATAATGAGAGATAATGAAGAATAATGCATTTAGATGCATCTAGAAGGGTAATGAGTATCAAATAAAAAGGATTTCAAAATAATAGAGTTTCTTGGGATCCAAGGAGTCCAAATGAAGAAAGAGGAAAGAGAAAATACCTATAAAAGAAAATAAGAATATAATGTGAATACATTATTAATGGATTATGTGGTATTGTTAAAAAGGAAATAGTTTCTACTAAAGGAAAATATAAATTTTGTGACCAATGAATTAAAAGCAAAGAAGAAAGAGAATAACGGAAGGATTTTCGAATTTCCTAATTATCCAAGAGATATGGTTTATTTTAAGAATAAGTTAGGAGAGAGAAGAATTACTTCTCCATGAAGGAATAAGTTAGGAGAGAGAAGAATTACTTCTCCATGAAGGAATAAGGATCCTATTGGGAAAAGAACTCTTTTGCTCTTAGATGCACACCCTAGGGCGTGGATATCCTTCCCTATTTAAGGGATGGAACCACAGCCTCGAATCCAGGAGGATCTCAGACCTCTCACGTCTTCTTCAACCCTTGAATTTGTTCAAACCCTAACTTGTGAAGACGGCTCTATCTCATGAGCAGCGAGTGACCATGTGTAGTCGAGATGGTGGGTGGATGCCCACAAGATTGGGGAGGGGCTTCGCCCTCGTGACCCTGCCCTAGTCTGATCCCAGCAGCCGCAGCATGACTGTTATGACAGCCGCGCACTGCAGGCATGTCTAGGCCAAACCGGTAGCCATGGCCACGAGCTGAAGACAACCAACAGAGCACGGAGGGCCGATAGAGGTTGGGGAAGGATCGACCATGGCCTTCGGGTCTAGAACCTGACAGGGGAGCTGTGCCAAGTCGTAGCTAGGGCATCGCAGTCGGGCTACGTGAGGTGGAAGAAGATGTGAGTTGATAGGACATATTTGCCCCTCTGCAGGCGGTAGCAACGAACAACTTACCAAGGGTAGCATGGTCATTCCGTTATAATTCAGTCGCGGCTAAGTTTTTCATGGAAAGGCGACGTGGCGGCTCCTGATTGGTCCAAAAAGGTAAACCTTGCGAAATTCATATCTAAATAATTGTAGCTCGTATAGATGCACATTATACATGAAATTTGATCAGGAGAACGAGAGGGAATCAATAAAAATGTTAATAGAACCTAATTTTTCTTCTAGTTTCAAAGGTGTCTAAAGTGATCATATAATGCATTAAACTTTGATTAAAAACCCTAATTGTAATTGGAGATCAAATCAAAGATGCTTAATGGGTCAATTCGAGTATTAATTACCTATTAAGAAATAAAGTGAGGTTTGAATATAATTTAGATAATGTTGGGCTTGTTTTAGGGTTTTAATCCATGAATCCATGATAATGCATGTAGAAACCCTAATCTAGGGTAAAGAAGGTAATTAACTTGAATAATTTGGAAATAAGTTGATATTAATCCGTTAATCATAAAGAGATACAGTAAGATAAAAAAAGATGAATCTTGCACGTAATTTGTTTAATTTAGAGTTTCATACGTATAATGGGCCTTAAAACCCTAATATTAGTGAATGAGATTATTGATGGCTTTAATTATTCAAAATCATGAATTAAATTCAGAAATGATAATTCCAAGCTATTTCAAGTATAAAAGTTCCTAATCTTGGATAGATACCCTTAATATGATAAGTAGGGTTTTCTAATGGATAAAGATGGAATTATTGATAAATGGAATTCATAGGTGAATTAGATCATAATGAACTATGAATTGTTAATCCGGAAGGAACCTAAGATGATAAAAAGGCTCTAATGTCAGTATGTGAGTAATTAGGGTTTTGCACTTAGAACTGTTGTCTAGGCTATAAATGAGGAAAGTTGTAAAAAGATAAAAAAGAACCCTAATAAAACCCCAATTCGGATTAGAAACCCTAGAAAGTGAATCCAAGTCAATTAAATAGATATATTCTTGGTAAAGTGTAGTAAATAGGTTACGTATGCTTTTCAGGAATTCTGTGAATGTTGAGTTGCTACTTGGATTACTTGCTTGCTTGGAATTGTTATTAGCTTGTTGAATCTACAAATCAAGTATGTGGTTAATTATGAATAACCGCCTTAGTTTCCCGAGGATTTTTCGGATGGTTAACCGCATTGAATGCAGATTATCAGTTTGGATGTTCATACTTGCAAATCATAAAGTCGCTATGATTATCACATTAATAATAGAAGTATGTATTCTCACACCTACATGCCACCCTGATGGATGATGCCAAAGGTCAGGCCTAGATGGGTAGACCAATGGTCACCATGAGTGGTGGCCCCAGGCACCAAGCTCAGGAATGAGAAGGTGGCCTATGATATTGAATGACTAATGGGCACTATGAAGGGTGACCCCAGGCACCAAGCTCGGGATTGAGAAGGTGGCCTTAAGTCATTGGCGAAAGAAACCCTAAGGTGGGTATGCCAGGGTTAGGGTAAAAGTGGTGGAGAATGTCATACTGAAAAGCGTAAATTGGCTTCTTAATTAACTTAATTGTGATAATTTGATTGTTATACATATGTGCAAACTTTTGTTTGTCCCCACATACTGGAATATTCCGATATGCTGACCAACGTTTTGTTTGTCGGCGTTTTAGGTACAAGCTTGAAAAGGACAAACAGTAAAGCGACATATGTGAAATTAATTAAGAGTTAAAGTACAAAGGAGGATTAGTTAGAGTAGACTCCGGATGCGGATAGATGTAGATATCCCATTTTTGGAAAAGGTATGCAAAGTTTTATTTTATACCAGTTTTCAGTGCAGTTGGTAAAATTTGTTAATTTTTATTGATTATTTGTCGAACCTTTGATCCTGTTAATTGAGATAACGACACCGACCTTTTAGTCTCCCTTAATTGGGGGTTACCGGGAGGTGGGGTCGTTATAGCAATCCTCCACTTCAGCTATTGCAGGACGTCCTCCTCCTTCTACCGAGGTGCAAGAGCATGGGATGATGGTGGAATAGGGTCAAAACACAAGGCAACTAGGGTTTTGGTGGTGGAAATGGTGAAATGGAGTGGAATGGAGTTGAAAATGGAGTGGAAAGGGTGGAATGTGAAAATGGGGAGCTAGGAAGGGGTATAAGGTAGCTAACGCCAGCCTCCAACCTCCACCTAGGTATATATAGATGTTGTGGTAGAAATGGTCAAGTAGGGGTACAGTGGGAAATTTAGTGTAAAAGTAGCTAGGTTTTTGTGAGTAGCACGACCGTGGTGGTCATCATGATTGTGATGGGGAGGGGTGAGAGCGATTGTGGTGGTGTGGAACGACCGAGGTGAGAAATGGGGAAAACTCAAAATAACTAGGTCAAATTTGTACATGAAGTAGCACGGTCGTGGTGGTCACCACGGCCGTGGCGGGGCTAGGATAGCATGACTATGGTGGTCACCACATACGTGGTGGCTTGGAAAAATCTATTCATTCTTGGCTCCATGGTCGTTTTGCATGCTGTCACACAGTCGTGCAAGGTGGCACGACCGTAGTGGTCTCTGTTGCTACACTTTCACTGGATTCTTTGTTCATTCTTGGACATCTTTGCTTCAATTGAGCTTTGTCTACTAAGGGTAGGTTGAGGGAGCCTCAAACTTCTCTTTAGGCCTCTCCAAGGGTATAGAAACCCTAGGATCACTCCTTCTCTCTCTTTCTTCTATCCAAGTGTGGTCTAAAAGCCTAAAAACATGCAAATAATGTCCATAAGTGCATTTTACACAAATATGCATATTAGGGGAAATAACATGTAATCTAATAGGTATAGATGTGATTGAAATGCAATATAACACAAGATGATGCCCTAAAATAGGGCTACATCACCACCCCAAACTTAAAACATACTTGTCCTCAAGTATGCTCCAACTCAATCTCTCTACAAGTTTTCCACAATCAAGGAATGATAAATGCAATGCAATAAGTGAATATTGACTAAATGGGATCAAGGATGTATAAGTACATGCATTCCACCTCTCTCCTCTCCTCTTTTACAAGTAAATAATGATTAGAGCACTGAGCCAACAAACTTCAAATACAGAGCATAGTAAACACAATCAATCCATATGGCTGTCATATCACTCTGGGTGAACCATTTCATGGTAACAAAGGTAACAAATGATTAATTTTGTTGTTTTACATTCATGCATTCAATCTCATATGTACATCTACACAAAGTAACCCACGTGATTATGAAAAAGGGCAACATGAGCTAGATTTGACATTTCCTAGCTTCATGGACATGCAAAGGGAATAAAGGGTTGTTGTATTAATTTGGTGTGCTTTTACACACTCATCTTTTCTTTATTTAGATGCTCTTAAACAGGGGCATATTTTATTCTCTTTTTGCATTTTTTTCTTTTTCTTTTATTTGACCTTGGTGTGGGTAGGGTGTATGGTGATGAGAGTGAAGTGGGGAGATATAGACGTGGCCACCCTAAAATTTTGGAGGTGGTCACCGCTGATTGTGTGCACCTTGGCATCCTTTCATGAGGTGGAGAGGTAAGAAGACGGTACAAGAAAAGTGAGTCAAAGAGGAGTTAGTATTGTAGACATCAACATGACATCTCCTGCTTGAAAGTTGCGCCAAATATTTCATCAAGAAATGAAATACCACATGAATGAGAAATATTAAAACCACATCTATCCTAAGATTCTAAAAAATTCTAAGCATTTATGGCTTGCTTCAATCATAATTCAACCAAACAGTTCACAAGCATAAGAGAGGTGATACGCATGGAAAAAGTAAAAAATGAGTCCATTTAGAAATAGACCATGATAATTCACTTGCATGAGTCCAAGGTCTTCATTTTCAATTTAAAAAGTAGAGATTGGGTCAAAACACACTTTTAGGAAGGAAATTTCTAAATTTAGGTAAAATATGCCAAAACAGTGCGAAGTTGCCTTCAATCACATCTAATCCTTTACTATGGAAAAATAAAGTAGGAAACAAGCAAATCCTAACTAAAACATGCAAAAATTACCAATAATCTACATGATGTTCAATGCATGGCAAAAAGAGCAATTTTTTTTTAAAATTACGCATAAAATGAGAGAAAGTAAACTACATGACATGCAAGCATGCAGAACAGGTAATATCTAATCTAGATAGAAAGAACAATAAACAAAAAATGCCAGGTGAAGTACAAAAGAGTGAAATGGGAAAAAGGGCATACCGCCCTACCACCCAAACTTTTGAATCATGTTGTCCTCAACATGACACTGAAGTATAGGAGTGATAGGGTAGATGATCATTGTGGTGGCTCTGGTGATGGTCCTCTCTGTGGTGGAGGGTGTTGGTAGTAGGAACCCCAGTAGTTTGATTGTGGAGGTGGGTAGTTATCCTCATATGCTGAAAGTGCACTCCACCAATCTCCCCCCCACTGGGGGTTCCTCTAGGCATGTGCGTGCTGAAATTGATACATGTGGTAGACCTGATAGAGCATCTAGTGATGGTCTAACCACGTAGCATCCAGGGTACGTTGGAAACCCTCCTGTACCCTAAAATGCACTCTTGGGTTCTCAGTATTTTGTCATGTGTGCTCTGGATGCCCTCCAACTGCACATAAATATTGGACATGCCATATGTGTTCGTTGTAAGGTATTGTGGCTATTGTGATGCCTCCATCTCTCGTCTCCTAACTCGACATGTATTTGCTACCACTACTGCTCTCCTCTACTTTGTTGCCCATAAGGGTTGTCCCAGTCCCTCATCCAATAGTGCCTCTAGTATTCCTTCCTCTATAGAGTGCTCCTCCTCATATCTCCTCAGGGTCTTCAAGTAGTTTGGAGCATGCCCATGCTCCTCTAAGAGAGGCATAGTGTGGTTGGGTTGCTCCAATGAGACACCTGGATACATGGGGTTGACATGGTATATGATTTTCATATCCACTACTATAATCATAGAAGAATGAACCAAGTAGTGCGGGTCCACTGACTTTCCTCCCTCTGCCATGGTATATCTAGAAACATCATGGCCTAGGGAGAAAACAATAGACGTCACAATAACCTCCCATGACAAATGGATGATTTCTCTTGGAGGGGATTGTCCTCAGATGATCTATCAGTAAAGCACCCAAATTTACAAACTTTCCTTTAACCAGACAACCCAAGACAAAAAGATCTTTATTTCTGTAGCTACCTTTGTTTCTGTACCTACTGAAGATTGTGTTTGTAAGAACTTTCTACACATAATAGAGGGATGGATAATGGATCAGGCTTGATTGGATTTCCCCACTACAAAATTGATTTGGCCAATGAAGTACTTCCTAATGGTGATGTAGATAGTACTCGAGTCATTCTCTATCCTTCCCCCATCTAAGAGGGATTCCATCTTATCACTAGGAGCATAGATCTTGTTTAGCATCTTTGAAGTAATAACCCAACACTTGTCTCCAATCACCACTCTAATGGCATCCTCACCATTATCAGATATCTTCTCTAAAGTGGTGAAGAACTTACGTGTTAGATCCACATAAGTGTCTTGTAGCATCACTAAGATGTCAAAAGGGCCGAATGATTCCATAATGCCTTGGAAATAGGCGTATAAACCCATGTTCTCCATCATTGCCTGACACGCATAACGGGTGGCAATCACCTTGTATGTTAAGCACTACTGGTGCTTTGGCTTCTTTGCCCAACTTCTAGTAACCTCATGCTCTCTCTCAAGCTGTTGTTGGGGTGCCTCTAGATGTGGTGCATCTGGCATCACCTCATCCTCCTCATCTAGAAGCAACAATCTCTATGCTCAAGGTTGAGGTTGAGGTTGAGGTAGCGGTTGTGGTCCTGAGGATGTTGAAGGATGTGTCACTGGAACTAATGGATGAGATGATGTAACTGATCGTCGAGCTAGAGAGGGCTTTGGTGGTGCACGTCATGGCTATGAAGACGCTTCCTCTACAATTGGATCTATCAAAGAATCCAATTCAACTTCCATCAAATGGGTAGTTTTGGTGGAGCTAGAGGCATGCAGAGGAGTGGAAGACGTTGGTGTTGAAGACAATCCATTCTTGGGCCAGCATTGGTAGAAAGCACATCCTTGGTCTTATCCAAAGATTTCTTAGCCATTTGCTTCATCTTCGACAAATTTTGGTGGAGAAATTTTAGATTTTTGGTTTTATCTAAAGAACGGGGTTGTTGGGGAAGATTGGAGAGAAATGGGAGAACTTTTTTTTTCATATAAGTCAGGAGATCATCTTATTCATCCCACTCTCCTCTTGTAGGCAAATTCAAAGAGTTACAAGTACAGGAATTAGACTGCATATTAAACCTTGTAGTACTACTACCATTACATTTGTCAGTCTCTAGCCAACTATAAATAGCCTCTGGTGGTCAGATGTAGTGATGTGCACCTTGTTTGTTTCTAAAATGATACTTAGCTAAACCGTCTGCAGCAGTGTTAGCTGTTCTCTGGATATGAGATAGGGCCCATTGGGCATTTCTAGCCAAAAAAATTGTGCATTCACGAATGGGAGAATTTGATGTAGAAAATGCGTGGAATTTGTAGATTAAGGTAGTCGATATGATGGGGGGGTTGATTGGAGATGAATTGGGTGTGATTTGGTGGTTTTGGTCAGGAAGAAATGCATGGGCAACTAAAATGAAATTTTGCAAAATGGTTGTTTTAAGTGTTGGGTCAGGTTGCAGCACGGTCCTGGTGTCTTCATGCAGCACGGTCATGTTGCATGGCCATGCTACATTGCACGGTCGTGTTGGGTATGTTCTTTAGTTCTCAAATTTTCTTTGATTCAGTTTGATTTCTCTATTGATTTTGAATACACCACCATGGTCGTTCCATGTCACCACGGCCATGGTGAGTACTGTGACTATTCATTTCAACTTGAATCTAATCAAAACATCAAATCATCTTTGATCCAAAGTGATTTTTCATTGATCCATTGTAAAAATTTCATCTAATTTACCTCATTTCAACCTATTTTTTCCTACATATCTTAAAATTCAACGAAAACTATTAATAACAAGTGTGTGTGTTTTCTTGGGTAAGTGTTAAAATAACCAAACATATCATAAATGGAAGGTTGGGTGAAAAATTCCCAAACCTAGGTGGGCTTCCTCCCTCAAGAGTTGAGTTTCATGCCTTCAGCTGGCCATCTTGAAGATTCTTCAATCATTTATCCATTTGGCATCCTCATGTGCTCATTCTTACAATAAATTCACCTCTCATTTGCACTCAACCTATGCTCATCATCCCTTTGATTACAAAAACAATCATCAAAGCTTTCATCTAGATATCCTCCTCTCAAATGATCAATTAAAATCTTAAAGTGACCATATCCAATACCCTCATCTCAAACTTGCCGGGTTGATGACATTTATATGTTTATCTTTGTTTTCATGTTCACGAAAGAGATTGTCATTATGCCACTATGAACATGTATCTCAAAAACAGCTTTAGATAAGAATGGCCTTCCCAAGATGATGGGAATGTTCTTATCGTCTGGCTCCTTGTCAAGAACAATGAATTTAGTTAGGAACACTGCTCCTCTTTCCTTATCAACCATCACCAAGACATCATTCACTCATTCTCTGGGCACTTTGATGGAATGGTCCACCAATTGGAGAGTGCAATGTTCCAGTTTCAACTTACCTAAGCCCAACTCAACATAGACACTATATGGAATCAAATTCACACTAGATCCCAAATCAAGTAGGGGTTTTTCAATGCAATGTCCCACAATGTAGCTAGGTATGATTGTGGTTCCTGGGTCTTTCCTCTTCATGGGAAGTGAATGTTAGAGGATTGAGCTTACTTGTTTGGTCAACTTGACTCTCTTTGGTATTCTCCATGTTGACCTTCTCTTCATAGTGAATAAGTTCTTCAGAAACTTGTCATATGATGGGATTTACTTGATAGCATCCAACAATGGAATATTGGCCTTCACTTGGCGAAACACCTCAAGAATGTCAACATTGTGCTTTTGTCTCCTCCTTACTTTTAGTAGCTCATCTAATGCTTCAATGAATGGTGGCTCGCTTCCTTTGTCCTTGCCTGCATCAACATGAGATGGGACACTAGGGATGGTAGGATCTACAAACGGAATGTGAGGTGGGGCACATGGTACCCCAGAATCAACAAGAGGTATCATGGAATCATCTTTGGTAATCTCAATCACAGTATCACCACTTGGCTACCTTTTATTTTCTTTGTCAACCTTTTTTTGACTCACGGGCTTCTCAAGAGATTTCCCATTCCTTAGAACTATCACAACACTTCCTTGCTCATGATTGAGAGAGGGAGCTAGCTGTGGCTGTGGAGGAGGTGGAAGTGGTACTTGGTATTGAAATTGAGGTGAAGGGGAGAATTGAGGTTGGAAGGTGAATTGTTGAGAAAGTTGTGGTGATGGAGGGGGAGGAGGTGTGTAAAGTTTGGGATTACCTTGGAAGTGGTATATGGGTTGCACTTGCATGAGAGGTGGACAATAGAAAACTTGTGAAGAAGGCATAGGTTCACTTGCTTCATTGAAACTCAAGATGGGTTTTGAAGACAATTTTTCCTCTTGGAGAGAAAGTAAGGAGGATAGATTGTCTATCCTCTCCTCAAGCCTTATGACATTCTTTTGGACATGACCACATTTTTTCAACCTAGTGAGAACCTCTTCCTCAAACCTTGAGCTATATCTTGGACTTTGTGGTTACTGGTAGATATAGGAGTTAGGTGTCTTCTTTTCTTCACCATAGAATTCAATAGAATATTGACCGAGTGGCAATGAAAATTTGTCACTTAGTTCTTCATGAAGCTCACCATGTTACAAAGAATCTTCATCACTTACGGTCTTGGATCATTATGAGTTGGAGATGTCACACCAAAGGCATGGCCAATGCCATTCATCATGCTAGAAGCTTGAATTCTTGAAGCCAGCTGCTCATACAATGCCCATATCTCCTCAGGTGGCCTAGCCATGAAAAATTCTCCACAAGAAGAATGTATGGTTGCTTGATCCTTTAGAGATAGACCAGAGTAGAATGATTGAACTAGCTTCCACAAAGGGATCTCATGGTGTGGGCACTCTCTCAACATCTTCTTAAATCTCTCCTGAGCATTGTGAAGCTTCTCATTTCCCATCTGACCAAAACTCATTATGGCACACCACATTCGTATTAACCTTACTATAGAGTAGAATTGCCTCAAGAAAACATTCTTCATCTCTTTCCAGCTCATGATGTCTCTTCTTGAATCATACCAATCTTTGTCTTTGTCTTTGATGGAGAAAGAGAACAAGGTCAATCAGATTGTGTCATCACTAGCCATCGACATCGTGAAGGTGGAGCATACTTCAAGAAAGGAGTCCAAGTGTTTGTAGGGGTTCTCACTCTCTAAGCCGTAGAAGGTGGGTAGGAGCGCAAGAAGACCTAGAGGGATAGAGAACTGCTTGTCTGGCATTTGGTCAGTTATGTTAGAAATTGGCAATTTTTAGTTACTAGGCATGAAGTAATCTTGAAGTGTCTTGTAAGGTGCATTTAGCATTCCATCTTGTCTTCCTCCGAGTGTCTTGTCACATGCACAAGGCACAAATAGAAATAAAGAGTGCAAGTTAGCAAAACAATATACACAAAGAATACAATGAATAAACAATAAATAATAGCAATGGTGAGGGAAGTAAGAAAAGATCAAAGCAAAAATAACTATCTAGGTTGAGCACCTTTATCCCTTTCAACAGTGCTAGAAAGCTTGGTGTGTCTCTGCTAATGTTGTTACACACTACTCATTTGGAGTTTGAATAGATGCATCCCTGCGAACAGACACACACAGTGGATAACTTTCAAAATTTATAAGGACCTACTCAAACGTACTCACATACACCAAAACACTACTCCTACAAGCGCACAGGGTTGTGTCGTAGTATAGGATGGAGGAAAGTATAGTGTCGATCCACAGAGAGAAAAGGGGGCACTAGAGCTATGTTAGTTTTTGGGCTAGGATCCTACTGCGGAGTCTATGGTTAAGGGTTTGAAGGTTGTTTTGTTGATTACACTAAAGATGAACAAGCAATCAAATGAAGGAAAGAAAACAAGATCAAAACCTAAGTTAAGTCGAGATAGTTAATTCTACTGAGAAGGGAAAGACAAGGCAAACAAGAAGATGAGTATGCTACACTTAAGCATGAAATAAGAGGTCTACACCACACTAAGCTAGCAAACAGGGAAAAAGAGCACTTAAAGACCTAAACGAGCAAGAACAAGGCAAGATTTTAACTAAGCAAGTAAAGAGCTAACTAGGCTAACACTAGCTAAGAAAGAAGGCAATTCAGGTTCTAAAGAAATAAAGGGAAATGTGGGATGTTTAGGGGATGCACTTATCAATTAGGTTTGGAGATGACATGTGAACATAATGATTTCATTTAGATTATCAAACCAAACAACAAGATAGAGTCTAACGAATTATCCAAAACTACTAATTGGCCATGGATATGCTAGGTTGTGTATAGGGGAACTAGTCCCTAACACCCCTACTACCCTTGTGAGGCTCAATTAGGTTAGGGTTTAGGTGCAATTCAATTAGAGTCTAAACAAGCCTAGGTTTCTAGGTTATATGATCTTAGGATGATTAGGGTTTGAGGTTAGTAATGGGAGTGGAAGTGAGGTTTTAGGCCTCCCATCACCCACATTCTGACCTTGAGAAAGCTCCATACTAAGCACACCAAATACATCTAAACTAGCTACTTAGATCTCTCAACTGGGTTAGGAGAATTGATTAGCATGAAGGAGGATGGGTGGATAGCTAGGGATCCAAGAATTGGACCTAGGAGAAAATCCCAAAATTCACATATATCGGATATTTTCCTAAATTCCTAGGTGATTTCAAGCACAAACCAACAAGCAATTCATGTAGAGTGAGGTAGAAATTGAACATAATTATTAACAAATGAATAATGTTTACATATCATTTTCCCCCAACATGGTATCAAAGTAACATTTTTGACCTTAGATAGCCCACCCAAGGGGCCTTGCTCATAGAAATGCAAAATACAAAAAGAAAGGAGAAAGAGGTAGAATAAGCCATGGAGCTCGGTGTCGATGGAGCAATCCTTTACTTAAGCTGCTCCGGGACGTCCTCCTCCTTTTCCAAGGTGCAAGAGCATGGGATGATGGTGGAATAGTGTCAAAACACTAGGAAACTAGGGTTTTGGTTCTGGAAATGGTGAAATGGAGTCGAATGGAGGTGGAAATGGAATGGAATGGGTGGAATGTAAAAATGGAGAGCTAGGAGGTGGTGGAAGATATCTAACCTCGGCCTCCAACTGCTACATAGGTATATATAGGTGTGGTGGAAGTAATAGGTCAAGTAGGGGTAAAGTGGGAAATACAGTGCAAAAGTAGCTAGGTTTTTTGAGTAGCATGATCGTGGTGGAGAGGGGTAATAATGGTTGTGGTGGTGTTGAACAAATGAGGTGAGAAATGGGGGAAAATCAAAGTAACCAGGTCAAATTTGTACAGGAAGTAGCATGACTGTGGTGGTCACCACAGCCGTGGCGGGGCTAGGGTATCACGGTTGTGGTGGTCACCATGACCGTGGTGGCTTGGAAAGATCTGCTTGTTCTTTTCTTTACGACCATTTTGCATCAGCTGTCACATAGCCATACAAGGTGGCCCGACCTTAGTGGTCTCTATTGCAACACTTTGACTTGATTCTTTATTCATTCTTGGACATATTTACTTCAGTGGAGCTATGTCCACTAGGGGTAGGTTGAGGATCCTTAGACTTCACTTTAGGCCTCTCCAAGGGTAGAGAAATCCTAGGATCACACCTTCTCTCTCTCTCCAAGCGTGGTCCAAATGCCTAAAAAATATGCAAATATTGTCCATACGTCCATTTTACCCATATGTGCATATTAGGGGAAATAACATGTAATCTAATAGGTATAGATGTTATTGAAATGCAATATGAAACAAGATAAAGCCCTAAAATAGGGTTGCATCACATTGTTTTTGGAAAGTAAATAGATTTTTTGATTTTTTTTTGGAGAAAAACAGCAGGGAAAAAAAACTAGAATTACATAGGATGGGTACGTCTAAATGGAAAAGGGCAGGACTATAACTCCTGGAGATAAAGGTGATTTAGAAAACCCGGGCAGCTGTCCCAGTGACCTTCATGCTCCGGTTGTTTGAGGTGTCTCTTTGCCAGCAAGTCCGCAAGTTTGTTCTGCTCCCGATGTAAGTAGCTGATCTCCGATGATTCTTGACAGAGTAAGTGTTGGATAGATAGCACCAGCAAACGATATTTGGCGGGTGCAGGGTTCTTTCTTGTAATCCAATCCACCGCATTGCTGGAGTCGCTACAAAGTAGGGATGTGGGCATGTTGTGTGCAGCAGCGGTTCGCAGACCATCAAGAATAGCTCGCAATTCCCCGTCCATGGGGTCTTTCCCAGAGTATTTGCAGGTGCGGCCTTCGATCCATCGACCAGTATTGTCCCGAAGAACTATAGCTGTAGCTTTGATATTCATGGGAAAATTAACAGCCGTGTCGACATGCAGAATGGCAGATGGGGTAGGAGAAGGGAGTACTGGAGAAGGAGTGCAGGGTTTTCTTTGTTGTGTAGTTTTCGACTTGCAGAAGGTAGTGCTCACAGAGGCTAAACTTGTCCGAGCATTGGATGCCAGGATCGTGGGTGTGTAGCTTCGCCCTTCAAAGATACGGAGGTTTCGATTCTTCCATTGCCACCAGTAGGTAATCGAGAACAATAACGCCCAGTCCTCAGTTTGATGCAAGTTAAGAAGATTGTAATCAAGCCAGTCCTTGATGCAGTCGTGAAGAAAGAACGTGGAAGTTGTGGTAGGGATGATATTCAGCCAAGCTTGCTTTGCCGTTGGGCAGTCCCGTAAGGCATGTAGGACTGTTTCCTCCTCCAAGTGGCAGTGGGAGCATCGTGGGTCTTCAGTAAGCTTACGCTTGAAGCGCATAGAGTTGGTGAGAAGCCGGTCGTGAAAGACCAGCCAGAGGTTGAGTTTCATGCGTTGCTGAATTTGCAAGCTCCATAGTTTTGTAAGAAGTTTAGAGTGATCACTGCTAGGATGGTTTGAGATACAGTCATAGGCTGAACTGGAAGTGTATACGCCATCTGTGGAGTGCAGCCAGACCCGCCCATCGTCCCCGTAGTCAGGTCGAGGTGTAGGCATGCTGATGATATCCTGAACGGATTCTAGAGTGAACTAGGCATTCAAGAAGTCTGCGTCCCAGACGTCGTTGTCCATAACCAGGCTGGCCACTAGCAAATCACCTAGCTCAGCAGGAATATGCTTACCCGGCTTGAGAGCTGGATAGGAACCTTCTCCAACCCAAGCGTCAGACCATACCGAGGTTTGAAGCCCAGAGGACAAAGTCATACGAGAGTTAGATTGAGTGAAGGGCAAAGCAGCATTAATGCATCTCCAGATATGGGAACCGGAGACCGTCTGCCATTGAGATCTTTAGTATTTCGCTTCCATCAGCTGTACCCAAGGGACCTGTCGATGATTTACAAAATCCCATTCTAATTTCAGGACGAGGGAGAGGTTGAAATTTCTAGCGTTCTTGATTCCCAGACCCCCCAAGGAAAGGGGTTTTGATTTTCCACCATGACAAATTTTCCATAGATTTAACATGTATGTACAACATTGCTTTCCTTTATGTTACACCACAATTTTATTTTATTACAGTTTTACATAAATTACATATGTATAATCCATACAAGTTGGTTTACATTATTATTTAATATATTAGATGTTTTCTTTTTAATAAAAAAAATTAAATTTTTGGCCTTATCTTTCATTTTCTTTTCTTAAGGAATTTGATGCATACAAGAACACTCAACAGATGTGAAACTTGGCCTACAAGCAAATTAAAATTTGGGGAGTCTGACTTTGTTATTAATTTGGCATTTTGGGCATGCTTACTATTTTATTTAATATTTTGGTCTTTAAGTTATATTCTCTCTCCTAAATGAAACTAGGATAGATGTGATTGTCTAATTAATGTGGAAATTTACACATAGACTAATTTTGGCATGTGGAACACAAATTTGAGATTTATTTCCACTTTTGAAGTTATTAAATATATTATTCAATATTTTGTATCAAAACTCATATTTTCTTTTCTAAATAATTTAATTCTTGACACCCAAGCTAATTGGATACAAGGAATACATGTTTACCATTGTATTTCATTTTTGAGATTCACCTTTGTGAGTTATGTCATCATTATGGTTTAAGAAAATTTTCTACATATTTTTTGACAAATGTTAAATTAGAGTCCCTTTTATTTCACAATGTCAGAAAATAATTATACATTATTATTATTATTATTATTATTATTATTATTATGCATGAAATTCTACATTTTACACATTTAACATATTTAATCTATTAATTTCATCTTTATATAAATAACAAAACGTTATTAATATTTATGGAAATGGAATTACCAATTGTTACTCCAAACCATATTATGCAATTTTGTTTAGCCATTATGTGAGTATTAGTTATCAAAGGATTCACATGTAGCATTTTAGCATTTTGTCCTTGTTTAGTAAAATATAGAAAGTCGATCTTACAATCGTTCTAGTTATGGAATATCATAATATTCTATGTTTTAGTTCGTTACACATTGGTTCTTAGCTTTTCCTTCTGGAGCTAGATGAGCTCTACTAGGACTAGGGGTAGGGTTCCCAATGTGTCCTTCTATAGATATAAATAAATAGGATCTAAGTAATCCATGCACATGTTGCACAATCTCTACGTATTCCATACAGATGTGGAGAAGACTTAGTGCACCACCTTGGCCACCAAATAGAAGTGGCATTACACTGTCAAAATTCTAGCATCAATTGATCCTTTCCTCCTTCTATCACAGAGTGTCATCCTTAGGGATCACTCTATCCCTCTCAATGGAAGAAACTCATTGCCACATGAGTGTGGAATCCCATGGACATCATACCCTTCACACAAGAGAGGCAAGTATTGGATTTTCCCAAAACCCAAACACTTTTCTTTGTTGCAATATTTAGCTAATCACATGATACGAAAAACTTGACCAATGTTCCAATCAATGGACTCTCTATTGTACAAAATACAATCAGAAAAATGGTTGAAAACTCAATTTATTTCTTGGTGTTTTCAATCAATCATTTCTCTATCTAGTCGCTCAATTGATACTTTACACCTTCCCTAATTCATGCACCACTTCATCAACTAATCTTTAGATGTACCTTAGGTACAACTCCATTTAAAACCAACAGATCAATTGACACTCAATTGATTGATCAATTTCTCAACCAGGAGTCAATTGACTAACCTATGATTTAATGGATTTAATAATAAATCCATCTAAAAATAACTCAGAACCATTCTAATGATGATTATGATTGTAAAATCTTTCTGCCTTCAACATCCTTATTCATTTGACCTAGTACGTTCCACATTATATTGTCTGTTATGTCAAAGACCTTACTCATAATGAGAAGTATCTAGAAACACATCATTTCTATTTAGATAGTTGGAATAAGTTAGATAAATGTTCAACCGATAAGTGATCAATGTTACCATGATCTTATAATCCCTTTGTCATTTATATCCATGTTGTACCTGTGGCATGGAACCATAATTCTCTAAATATACAAGTTGTGCTTATTGATATAGAGTAGACTATGAAGATAAAATGATCCCAATACCCGATAATGATTTGCATGATCATGCCCATGCACTTCATACTCTCACTTATGAAGTTACCATGATATCACTCCAATAGGAGGGACGAATTCCATCTATGCCACTCACTCTAATCCATATGTGCCACAATCTACCCAATTATTGTTGCATTTCAACAATTATTTGGAGTTACATTGAGAAGTGTTAAACTTCACCACACAACATTTGATTATTGTAGTGATAGATAGAAGGATCACAATTTCAACTTTCATATTGAATGTGTAATTTACATATAGTGGCTTCCATGTATCATTCTCAAGGTGGTTTTATCCAATACACTCATTGCATAACACCTACCAACATATGTAACTTGATATCTAATATCATGACTAATAAGATACAATTTAATTCAGAATACAAATAGTCTTATGTATAATTGTTTTGCTATAAAACCTCCACAAATACATCTTACAAGGAACAATACAATATTGCATGCTCTAAGGTATACATACGATGTCATATTCAAGTTCTCAACCCAAAGCCATATGATATTGAGTCTGATAGTTTTGGTCATTATTACACTCAATCATTATCTCATATTGAAAAAACATAATAAGTGAAATTTCATTTTGTTCATTACCAAATAAAGTGCAAAACAAGCCACTACAATCATCATATGAGTGGCTCCCATGACATATAGATCACCAACAAAAAGTGAAGCAGAAGACCTATGATCATCAATGTTACTAAATTAACCATTCATAAACAAGGAAAACATGTATCCTTAGTTTAAAACTACTCACATAGCATGATTCATTAAAATCTCATAAATGTATATAAAATTCCCATAAATTACATAACATGTTTGAAAAATATATATACATAAGAGTTTCATATTACAAAATATCATGATATAAATAAAACAGGTCATGCCCACATGAATTTCTAAGGACCTCAATTTATGAACACTAGATACAATAGGCATATGCATGGAAATTCACATAACAATGATGTCACTTGTCTTCGGAACCTTGTTAGACAAATGATAACTTAACTGAAGGACCTAAACGGATGTTCTTTGGTTGATTACCCAATGTCAAAGTGATCAGATTAGAATAAGAATAAGGAGAAATGATTTCACCTTCTTTCAACTCATTAGGCATATATAATTCAAATTGTACTTTAGGCGAGTAATATATATCATATAACTTGATAGGAGAGACATATATCAATTATTCATGAGTAAACTTAACAACATACAAACATTACATTCAGCTTGAAACTATTACCTTTCCTAAGTGTACTTGATGTGTAGTTATTCTTGTATCATAGTCACAATATGATCATGTGAAAGACTCACCACCCTTAGAGTTTAGAAAACCACCTAAGACAACCAAAAAATCCCACCTTTTCTATTTGGCAAGGTAGGAGCCTATAAAACTATACTTTTCGTTCCCACCTCAGTACAAAGTTGGGATTCATCACATCATATCGTAAGGCAATCATATCACATTTCTTATTTTGTATCAATGACTCATCATTCGCATCACATATCCTAGATTAGGGACTCAATCCCTTAGTCCCCATATCTCATCACATTCCCCATTTTTCATCACAAAAGTGAGTTGGGTTCTAACTCCCATCTCTATGTAACTTCGTCCTAACCCCCCTAATTATACCTCGACACCTAATCTACCTAGGTCTTTCTTACATGGATTTCATGTCGTACAAGATAGACCATTTTTGACCCATTATGAGCATCGGGGGAGTCTCATGATGTTTAGAGCACCTGTCAATATGGATTAGGTTTTCTTTTCATTATTACATAGAAACTTAATCATCATAGGGATCTCAAGAATAACATTATCGAGTATTTGTGTCAAGGCACCATAGTACTGAATTAATGTCTCTACATTAACAACATCACATAGAAGCAATATGGGTGTTAAATAATATAACTAATCACTTTAGGCTTTCACCACGGTTGGTTACACCATTCAATGACTCAGAAGGCTGAAAAATCATCATGTCAGATGATTTCATTCACAACAAGGCTAGAATATTCTCATTTTAGCCTTTATCTCCAAGCCTTTAGTCTTTTAATTTGTGGCACATGGCTTGGAGAAACAATTCCTTAGCCTTTTTTCATAACACTAAGCATCAACTACACATAGACTGGAATTCTCTATATTCAACCTTTTTCATCTATTTAAAGTTATATCATCACATACACACAAGAAAACAATACAACAACAAGATTACAAGGCTTATTATATGTTTACATGCTAACAACAAGACAAAAGAATAAGGTATGAAACTTATTTTTGTAAGTAAAAAAGGTAAGGTTTAGACTTTAGCATTGACTGAGATGATTCTAACATGTACACTCAAGAAATCTAAGCCTTCTCATTCTATTTGCATAGAAAGAGTAAGCATGAAAAGCATGTTTTAGATTTGATTTATTAGCCACCTGGTGATCTCATAGCATTTTGATTGTGTAAAATTCTTATAACATGACCATGAATCTTCGAAGACAAAAAAGTATGTTCAAAGCTTAACATGTGTATCTACTTTCCTAAATCAATGGCAAAATGATAAAAAACTCGTATGTTTTTTAAGAACTTGAGAAAAATCCATCCAAAAACCCGATTCAATGTAGATCTAGACTCAAAATGTCCTTCAAAACATGGAAAACAAGGAGGAAGGGAAAAGGAAAAATAAGGCTTAGAATGAAATTCATGCAATGCGAACAAACTACATTAAGAGATAAAGAAAAGAAACAAGATGAACTTTGAAGAACATGTATGAAACCACAGATCCTTAAGAAGAAGAATCACACATTTGTAACCAAGAATCTCCTAAAAAAGGCCAAGTTTTTCCTTTGACCACCTATGGTTGGCCAAAATCTTCAGATCAAATCTGCGGATATGAAAAAATAATATTATGTGGTGAAAAAATGTTAAATTAGAGTGAAGAGAGGCGTTTATATAACTAATTGACTAAAACACCAACTCAAGCTTGATTCACAAACTCTGCCTAAATTCATAGCTTGATGTGTTCACATATTAGAAGATGAAATAGAAAATGCATCCTGACATGGTTGGTAAACTGGGATTTCCAAATCGGTTGGGTTCTCACCATTTCAAACCGAGTCCGATAGCCAAAGCCATAAAACATTTAATCAATCCAAAAGAAACCAAAACCACATCTGTAATAGGAAACTTTGACCAGACTAAAATGAAACTGACTCAAGTTCACATCAATTTGGTTCAAATTTTAAGCCAAGCTGACTCGATCTTGCTTATCCAACTCGGTTCATATTTACTAAACTCAACTTGAATCTAGAGTAAATTTTCTCAAATTCATTCATGGATTTGCATAACAACTAGGGATGTCATTTACATGTGATGTGGTTTTACAATACCAAAACCACACCATGTAGAATAACCAAACACCATATCCACATCACATCCACTCTAAGTGTCATTATGAGAAACCATATTCACACTGCCAAATATCTGTGGTTAACTATACCGCACTACAACAAACTACAACACAATGTGAACAAATTTCTATTTATCATATTATCATTATACATAAAATTTATGAAGTTATGTGATATATGGATATAATAAGGTAGACAATATGAAATAACAATATCATATTCATATTAAATAACAAAAATCTACCAACTCTTTAGTTCATATGAACAAACATTCTCACTTGTAAATACAAATATAATTTTCTCCACTAAAAATTCTTTCTCATTCAAAGTTCAAATACGACCCGCTTCTAAAATGACTCATTATGTCTCTCCCTGCTATTATATATTTTTCTTTGATAAACCAAGAATCCTATAAGGCTTGTGACGACTCTTATATATTTAATATTTCTTTGAACCACATTGTTCTATTTAAACTAGATCCCCGAGTCTCTCTTCCCTATTGAGTTGTCCTCCTTATTTCCAGGCATATAAGCTATGTTTCAATCTTATTTTATATTCATTTTTATTAAGAAGTAACATAGTATTTAGATCTATGTAGTGATATATTTTCTAAGAGCAAGAGGTAAGATAAAAGTATTTGCACATGAGAATGGTAGAATATTTAATCATAATGAAAGGTAACTAATAATAGTGGATGCAATTATCTCTTCTTAGCATTCTCTCTTTCTATGCTATGTCTTAACTTGATTTTATCTCCACTTATAACTACATCTCTCAATCAATGAATAGTAGATTACTTATAGTCAACAACTCAGTTATCGTATTATTATCTATCTCCCCTTTGGTATTGTTTTCACAATTTTATTTGAATCAATATAAAATAAGTCAATAGGAAATAAAAAAATACATTAGATGAGTAATTGAATGACACCAACTCTCTATGCTACTTTTAAAAATGATTGTATAAGTTTGCGAAAATACACATATAAATACTAAGTGCAAAATATATAAAAGTAAAATATCTCAGGTTATATTTTCACATACAAGGAGCAAATGGATGTTTACTATTTATATGAAGAGGACAACGATGTCTGTTGTAGTTACAAAATAAAAGTTCCCACTTCTACATAAAATAAATGTCATTGAAAAATAGAGATCCAGCTACCTATGTGAGAACAATAATATATAATGTGACTAGAATGATTATATATATATTTAAATTGAATTATTTGCGACATGCTTTTTACCCAAGATTTTTTCTCTAGGACCGTGATTGCATAATAGAACAACAGTTTTACAAATTTAAAACCATACCCGCACCATAACTACTTGGTTTGGTTATGTAGTGCAAAATGCAGTGTGATTATCCACAATATGTTTTTTCTAAAACACCTTATCATCCCTAATTACAACAACATCCAATTCTCCAACCTAAAGGAAACTCGAGCGAGTTCACAAGATAAAAATTTAGCATCTCTTATTTAAGCTTCAAAACTCATAAAATTTTTACACTGAACCCTTCTTTATACATATATTAGATTTAGAAACACTAAGTTGTCTAGCTATCATCACATATGTGCAAGAATGCTTGTCATACATATATGTTTTCTGTAATCTTGCTAATGAATGTATCAAGATCATCTTAAGTTAAGTGTGTAGTTAAAGTATGCAGTAAAACATATAGATGCACAATTATCACAAATCCCATCACTACACTTAACCAATCATGCAACAGGCAAATAGGGTTCATGATTTACATCACATGCATTTTAATATTGTTACCCAAAACTAGGGTTAACCAGTATCACTTAGCTCAATCATTAGATTTGGGTTTTTGATTAACTCACATGAGAAGAGATTATGCTAATCAAAGTTGTAGATCTAGGGTTTATACTAAACATGGGTTTCAGTTTTTTACAAATAGGTTCACTAATGTCGTGTCAGACTCGATGTTAGTGAAGAAGAATAAGTAAATACAGAAGAACACGAATGTAGTGGGAATCGACCTTGACTTACACACGCCTAAGATAGTGATAGTTATTTCCAAGCCTCAATAATGTCACCAAACATATCATTCCCCATGTTGGCATACCTCCACCTCCTCCCCCACACTCTGAACCTAAGTAACCACAACAATGCAATGAGATGTACTTAAATCACTCATTTGTAATTTGAAAAACTAAGTGTAGAAATTTCATCTACTTCCTCACACAGACTTTCATAGTGTCAAAGGTGGCACTTCTTATTTCTTTTGGTATGTGAAACATGCCTCTATGAGACAAGATAATATCTAGGCTTCACTCTTGTTAGGCAGATATACGATTATGCATCTATTTGTCAAGATAATATCTAGGTTACGCTCTTGTTAGTCAGATATAAGATTATGGCTTGATAGAATGGAGTACTTAAGTGCATACTTCATGGACTTGTGATGAGGGATGCACGATATCGTCCCCAACTCTATTGATAACCTTACTCATCAAAGTTCAAATTTGTTTAGAGCGGCTAATTCGTTTTAACTTTATTTATATATGTAATCTACCATTCTATTCTAATAAGCGTCATGAGTCGTCTTCGTCCTCCCCTAATCCCGCTTATAATGGACTCCTTCCTTCATCTTTCGTCCTTCCATAATCCCATCAATATAAGACTCCTCTGGTCTCACACAGCGAGTGGGCTCCTAATAATTTGTTTCCATCCTTCGAATATCCTGTTCTTTTCATCGTTCTGTTTGCTTCCTGTTAATCAATAAGCATAATGTTTCAAATTTGCGAACCCTTCATTTCCCTAGACCTCCCAGACCATGACTAGGATTTTCAGTGTGTTACCAACAGCAGTTACAGAACCGTCTGAAGGGGTCATAAAGACAAGTAGATTTTTCAATCATGGGGTGGAAAATTCACAACGATGATGACTGCAACCTCTACCACATACTCCATGAGATCAAGATAACCAGCAACCCGTACATGAATGCTTTCCGCAGTTGACAAACCATTCATCGCATCGTGTTTCATGTTGGAGTAGATATGTGATTAAGATTGTTTGGAACAAGATTCAGAAGAGTACCGGGTAACAGTGAATCTGAAAGTTGTTGGGAGTGCATTGTTGTTAATTTTGAATTAAGTCTTTACATACAACATCGACATGTGCAATTAAGTTAAAAGTTTAGGTCGATCCAGATAATAAAACGTAGAATAAATCAATGCTGGAGAACAAAGTAAATAAAGTTAGGATCAAATCAGGTCGTTCGTTGAGAAACGAACATGATATACTTAAAGAAATTAGCATCTTGCAACCCTTCTGGATAGGCGACGTTCAACCAGTCGACCCAGTAAAAATATAGAGAAAAGACGTCACGTTCATGTTGACGACGAACGTTGCAGACGAAGCAACACACCACCAGTGCAGCTCAGCAACCGCAGGAACCACCGCCTGACAAATTACGCCTTGGAAGGAAATGAGACGAACTTGCTACGTCCTGGAGATGGTCTCCACGTAACACCACAGAAGTGACGACAACAGAGACAGACTCCGGCTTTAGGGTTTGTAAACATGCTCGAACGGCTGACGGTTGTGTGTTCGAAAGATGTGTTTAATCCTAATGACCGGATGCCTATTTATAGCCTTACACACCCCAGTCATCTTATTCATGTTAAGACGCGATCACTCGGTTGTTCTTGTACACATTGTAGAAAATTCCGCAAAAGAGACACTTTCCATTTAGGATTAATAAATCCAAATAGGAAAGAAACAATTAATTAAACAAATATTTAATTACCTAGTTGTATCCTAGTGCAAAAAGAAGACGGAAGACGGAAGACATTCTCTACAATCTACAATCCACAAGTTTGTGCTCGGTCAGGCCAGGCTAGGCGAGGTGAGGCGAAGCATGGCGTGGCATGGCGCGCGCGTGCGTGCGTGTTGTGGTCACCACACCCACTAATTAAGGAGGTGAGCATACCCTCCTCCTAGGATCCCTTGGACACTAGTGCCCCATGTGATCCTACATATAAGGACCACAAAAGTTCTAAGAGTGAGTAATATGGGATAAAAGTTTTTTGTCATTTGCACTAGAGACAACTTCTTTTCCTACATGTACTAGCTTCACTACATTGGGCTTAACCCATGCTATATACATGGCTGTAGCAGCCATACATCTAACAATCTCCCACAAAGTCTAATGTGTAGTGTGCTCTACCATTAAGTCCTCCATGTTGTATTTTTTAGCAGGTATCTTTCGATTTGAATCTACCTGAGTTATTCAACTGTGACTCCCGTAGGAACTAGGTGAACAAATGTCTTGAACCTGAACCTTGGGTACAAGAGTATAGGTTGGTAACAACATAATAAAGACATGGTAGAAAAGAAAATAATACATTAAGGTCATGCATACAAAATTTCTATGTCATGATTGATAATAGAGAACAACCCAATTCTCCTGTTGCGGCCTATACAACATCAATCATTTTGTTGGAGTCTCCAAAGATGTACTGCTAACATCATGTCCTAAGACTTGACACCATTCAGAGACTAATCTCTTACTAACTTGCAGTCATGACACTAACAGGTTCCCAGGGGAAAGACACACAGATGCATGAAGCATCAAAGTAAATACATAGTGTCATCAGCTTCTTACTACCACATTAAACCCAATTTGTAGGATCTCAACTCTATTTGGTTGGGTTGTTACTGTCTTCGAATAATGAGGGGTTTCAGTTTCATCCCAACCTAGATTTTTCCATTAAAGCTAAGGTAAGACCTTTAGTGAAAGGATCAGCTGTATTTTCTTTGGTACCGACGTTGTCTGCAGCCACGACCTCATTAGTCACTAACTTCCTTACAAAACTTAAGTCTGACTTGGATATTTCTACGCTATTTTTATTGTACTTGTGACTCTTTATCTTTGCAATAGTTGTAGTGTTGTCATAGTGAGCTAAAATTGCAGGAAGCGGCTTCTTTACCATAGGTAAGTTGGACATAAGTCCATGTAGTCATTCACCTTCCAATCCAGTTTCATCTAAAGCACACAACTCTACCTCAAAAGTAGACCGAGACAATATGATCTGTTTCTTAGACCTCCAGGAAACAACTCTTCCTCCCAATAGGAATACATATCCTTTGAAACTATTATTCCCAGAGTTGACGGCAATCCAGCTAACATCATTATATTCTTCGACTAAAGAAGGATATATGAGATAATGCTGCCCAAGGGAACAAGTTCCCTTGATATACCTCAAAACTCTATCAAGAGCTTCCCAATGGGTCTTGTCGGGACAACTGGTGTATCTACTTAACTTACTCATGACAAACACAATGTCTGGAGGTGTGGAGTTCATAAGATACATCAAACTTCTGATAATATGAGAGTATCATAATTGAGACATTGGAACCCAGTCTCATTCTTGAATAAGGCTTTGGATGAATCATATGGAGTATTAACATGTTTACGTGATGTGCACTCAAATCTCTCCAGTATCTTCTCAAAATAGTGAGACTGAGAGAGAGTTATACGATCAATAGACCTTATGATTTTAAGCCCTAAATTCACATCAGCGACACTCATATCTTTCATCTCAAACTTGCCACACAAGAACGTCTTTATCTCATTTACTACTTTCATATCGGAATCAAAAAATAGGATATCATCGATATATAAACATAATAAAATGAATCCATCATTGACGATTTTACAGTAGAGACACTTATCAAATTCATTTAAAAAAAGCCAAACGATGATATCACAGAATCAAACTTCTCATGTCATTGCTTAGGGGCTTGCAGTTAAGTCAGATTGTTGGGGATCTACCATATTAGTATTACCAGGAACAATTTCTGTCTCAACAATCAAGTACGGAAATTGGGTACTGATTTGGATGGCTTGTAGTTAATTCAAATTATTGGAGATTTACTATTTATAGTTCTACGTTGATCTCCTTAAAAGGTGGTGCTATTGGGATAATATGTAAGCTATCATTTTCTAATGAAGATTTGATACTCCTATTCATCTAAATCTTCTATAAATTCATACAAAAACTTTATTCCTCATCGTCCAATTTCTTTACATTGCTCTTCTAGCATAATTTAAGTTTATATACTATCTTTTATCCTTTTCAAAATTTTCATCTTCAATATTCTTTAAGCGATGCTCCACCTTTTTAGCACTACGTCTCTATATATTGATTGATTAATAGGCATATTCTATTGCGTCGAATGAATAAGACTGGATTAATTAATAAATATTTTTTTAATACAGCTCAATCTCATCAAAAGTAAGCCATACGACATCTACAAGATAGACATCTCTCATCAAGTAACCAAGAAGCAACTCCTTTTGCGGAAAGACATAACACAAGGCTCGGATTGGGATGTGATAGGTACGTTTCTGTACCGTCCACCTCTTATAGTGGTTGTCTAAAATATCTATCCGGGATGTAATTCATCAATCTACAGGAGCCTATGAGTACATCGGGCGAGGAGTTTGTATAGCCGCCGGTAGAGGTTACCATCATGAAGACAACGAAAGATCACCTGAAAAAGATCTCGACCATAAAAAAACAACACAAACACAATACCACACAAACAGTACTAGAAACACAACTACCAGCAAAGAAATAAAAATAAAAAATAAAATGGCTAAGGAGCCACCCAACAATACAACGTTAATACAGAAAAAAAACGTCGAGCACTAAGGGTGCACCAACCAGGTGACCTGAAAAGGAGGCCAAACCCCAGTGATGCAAATACAGAGGAAGGATGGCTCATGCGGATACAACGGTGGGGAGTAGAGGGGTGCCGGGAACCCCACCACCACTCCCGACCACCACTGCGAGTAGGGGCCGGAAGACTCGCACGAAACACAAACCCAACTTAATCATCCTCTGCCTGAAGCACCTAGGGGCGCCCGAGCTCACCGTCCGCCCAAGAAGTAACCCAAGCCACGACCAAAAAAAGACCACCACAGACTGACTGACACAGAGAAAAAGACTGGGAAGAACAAAGAAAGAAAAAAAGAGGACAAACCCGCCCCCGCTGGAACCGACGACCAGAGACCTCCAAAATAGCTACTCCGCTCAGCCCCAAGGCAGATCTGAGAAGAAAGACGCCAAAGAGGAGACCGCTACATCCCCCCTCGAACCACACACCGCCGCAAAAGGCCCGACCACGACCAGAACGCACTCCATCCGCCAAGGGAGGATGAGAGGAGAAGCTCGGAGAAGCACCTTCAAACAGACCCAGAACAGAGAGGCAAGTCGATGAAGATGCCCGGGGGGAGACGGTGGCGGCTTCAGACTAACGCCAGACCCCTCCCCTAGGCTGGAGGGCCGCGTGCGGAGGGAACCCTAGATCGCCGCTGCGATCGCCAGAGTCGTTCTGTAAACCATTGGTATTAATTAACGAATATTGTTCTACATCAAATTAGTGTCAGTGTCTAACCATTTCCTTTTCTATAATTAATATTTTTTTGTGTCAATTTGCTAACATTGGTCATTGTAACATGAGATGTCATGCTTACAATCACTCCCAATATTGGTGCTAAAAATTAACTGAAAAATATAAATAATTAATGAAATCTTAGATTGGATAGCTAGATATTCCTTTTAGAACTACATTAATGTATTTTACATGTAAACGATTTTTTTCTTGGGAGTCAAACTACATTCATACCTATTAGTAACAGTACACATCAAAGAACATTAGTAGATAGTTATATATAATTGTTTGAAAATTGTTATTTTTAAAAGCACAAAATTGTATAAATTAGACTACATAAATATATGAAATACATAATATGCCACTACTATACACAAATTTACTAGATCATTGTAGAGCATTTGGACATGTATTGTATTATGATTTATCCCTTAGCTCAAATTATATGTATTATGTGTGGTACACAATATATAACTAAGACCAATACAAAAAGTATATGCACTCAGTACACATAACACTTCACAATTGTTTAAAAATCAGGTGTGTTGTTGGATTATTAATCGTGTGTGTTTATTATTAATCTGGTTTGTTGTTAGATTTATTTCTTGTAAGTGTAGTATTGTTGATTCTAATTAGGAAGGAACAGAAGCGTGTTCCTTCTCAAGATGAATATTTAGGTGAAGGACCAGAACTGTGATCCTTTTCAAGATCAATATTTAGCCCATTTCTAATAAAAACTCTTGATCTATTCTATTTTAGATGATAATGTTGATTTTAATAAAATAAAGAAAAAGATAAAACGATTTATAAAGTTGAACTCATGAGAAACTCATTGCAATAATGGGTTTTAGATCAAAAGAAGCAAAATAGAATACACACACAAAACCTCACGGAGCCTAGAATTGCGAACGCGCATGCCAATCTAGCCGAGTGGATCTCATGAAAAGCTTTAGTTTTTTTTATTTAAATATTTAATGATTTTAAAGATAATTGTTTTTTTAAAACATTTTAAAGATAATTGTTTGTCACGTTTTCATGGTGGAATTGTTAGATACCAATGAGTGCAACTATAGAAGCATGAGTCCACAATAATTATAAATAGTGATTGATGATATATAAACTTTATTTTTATGATGATCATCGAAATTTCAAAAAATGGTAGCCGGGACTATTGATGATTATATAATTGTGGATATTCTTATATTAATTTACAAAATAATTTATTCATAAGATTTAATCAGATGTCAATAAGTTTTCTGTTTAGTGGAGTGTCAGTTTACTAAATAAAAATGTAATATAAGAAGAGAACATGATAACAACCTCTTCATTATTCGTTGAAATTTTCTTTATTAAAATCTACACATGTAACTTTTTCTCTATCATGATTGAAGTAGAATATTAGTTAGTATCGTACAAGATATGTCTATAAAAAAAAGTAGCAGTGATATATATATATATATATGTATGTATATATATGTATGTATGCATATATATAAATATAAATATAAATAAATAAATAAATATATATATATATATATATATATATAATCTTTTGATCTTCTTAAACATCTCGTGAACAACTCATACGCAAAATTTGAGCACATTTGGATATGTATAGC
Organism: Alisma plantago-aquatica; assembly: GCA_963693085.1. Classification (NCBI taxonomy): domain Eukaryota; kingdom Viridiplantae; phylum Streptophyta; class Magnoliopsida; order Alismatales; family Alismataceae; genus Alisma; species Alisma plantago-aquatica. The sequence continues at coordinate 1,394,016,213 of OY856411.1, read as the reverse complement.
TCATGTTATGAAGACCGTAAAAATTATGCATTTTAAATTAGTTTCACGCGTCGATTTTGTTGCCCTTGGATGAGTGACTTACACTCATCAAAATGGGCTCAAAATTTGTATATAGCCTAGTTATAGTATGACGGTGAAGGTCAATGGTTTAAATTTTGAAAAAAATAGTCTTGATATGCAAACACACTTGAGTGTATTCGTGTGATCCGTACACTCGAGTGTATTCTAGCTTGACTCTCTCTCTCTGTATATATATATATATATATATATATATATATATATATATATATATATATATATATATATATATATATATATATATATCCCACAAGGAATTGTTCTAGTGGTCAAGCGCGCTGTCCCCTAACAAAGGGACCTGGGTTTGAATCCCAGTTATCATCTTGATTTACCACCCTCCCGGTTGTTTGGCCTCCTCCATGGCGTGGGAGAGGGGGGAGACTATATATATGTATATGTATATATGTATATATGTATATGTATATGTATATATGTGTGTGTATATATATATATATTGGCCCTCTCTCTCTCTCCATATATATATATATATATATATATATATATATATATATATGTGTGTGTGTGTGTGTGTGTGTGTGTGTGTATGTGTGTGTATGTGTGTGTGTGTGTATGTATGTATGTATGTATATATCAGTCCATCTTTATACTATACGGGTAACCTGAAATTCGCTATGCGTGCCTCCTAAAAGGTAACTATTTAGTCAGAAAAGTTACTCACTGGACTAAAAAGTAACTAGATTGACCAAAAAGTAACTATATTGACCAAAAAGTAACTATTATTTTTAAAATATAAAATCGGATAGAATACAAAATAAAATTCTGGAATAAATATGTAATTATATATTTATTATAGTCGTTACATATGTATTTATTTATTTATAAAAAGTAATGGTTTATAAGGTAAAATAACCCTCTACATGTGTATAGTCAGAAACTATAAAAAAAACAAATTTGAGTGGATAGCTACCCGCACAAACAATGTAGGAACACCATATACATACATATATATATGTATGTATATATATGTATATATATATATATAAATTTAAATATATATATATATATATATATATAGAGAGAGAGAGAGAGAGTCAGGCTAGTGTACACTTGAGTGTACCGGAGACACCGTACACCTCAATCATTTTTAAAATTGCAGTAACTTTTTGAAAATTCTAAACCGTTGATCTTTTTTTTAAAAGTTAAACCGTTGATCTTCTTAAATATCTTAAGAACATACTATATTATAAATTTTAGCTCATTTTGATACTTATAGGTCGTGCATCTAAGGAGGTAAAAATCATGCATTTCAAATTAGTTTTGTGCATCGATTTTGTTGTCCTTGGATGAGTGACTTACACTCATCCAAATAAGCTCAAATTTTGTATGTGGCCTATTATTATTGTAACCATGAAGATCAATAGATTGGATTTTGGAAAGACAAGGTATAGATAGGAAAACACCATTGAGGTATACGACGTAATATGTACACTCGAGTGTATTCTAGCCCCTCTCTCTACACACATATATATATATATATATTTGGGTATATATATATATACTACTATAAAAAGAGCGAGTTTGTTGTTTAAATTACATCCGATGTCATTTTCTTTTCCGAAAAATTATTCCAACCAATCAGAAACAAGGATTTAAAATCCCTGCATTCTCCTTGACCCTCTCTCTTCTGACATTTTTTCTCTATTTTGTTCCGTTTTTATCCTAATTTCTCTCTCCTTCCAAAACCACCTCACATTAAAACCACATCTTCCAAACCCCTCCACCCAACAACTTCACGTTCTCCAACCACATCTCTCTTCCTTCCTCAAGTACCCCACCCCTCCTCTATACACACGCTCTCCCCACTCCTCACCTTCAAACCATATACTCTCCTGCCATGCCAAAATTTACTCTATTTCTTAACAAACTCCTTCCCTCTCTCCGAGTCAAACAAATCCATCCTAACTCCACGCTTCCCTTCCTCTCTTACCATGTATTCCTCCCAAATCTCAACTTACTACATCCATAACAAACCATTCTGTTTAATATTTGTTTAATTTTATATTTTTTTCTTTTATGATAAAAGGACAATTATCCTTTTTAGCAGTTATGAGATTATCATTATCTTTTTGGAAAGTTTTATTTTTTTATTTAATGTAAAATAAACATGTTCAATGGGGCACGTGCATATGCACGTGTGTGTTGCTAGTGTGTGTGTGTATATATATATATATATATATATATATATATATATATATATATATATATATATATATATATATATATATATATATATATATTGAATGCACCATCGTTTCATTCATAGAAATTCAAGGTACAAAGAAGACATCGTTCTCCGCAGTCAGCCTCCAGCTAACCGGTAGAGTGTTCCTCCTAAGACATTGCCCGCCCAAGGCTAAGGCGTGTTGAGCAATAAAGTGAGTGAAATGGTTCCTCGACCTATTAACGTGGACATACATATAATCAGAGAAATGGGACGCAAGGTTGCAGATATCCTCAGCTAACAGTCCCAGGTAGTCATGTCTTTTATCAACGCTGTTCAGAGCTTTCACCACGTTGAGCGAGTCAGAGCAAACAACCAGCTTCCAATCCGCCCTCCCGGTCGCTATCGCCAGCAGCATCCCTTCTCTAATCGCCATAGCTTCAGCAATATTCGAGCTCCATCTTGCATTGATCTGACGTTGTACCGCCCCCAGGAAAGCACCTTCTTCGTTTCTGATCGCCGCACCCAGTCCGCACTGGCTAGAGTTGCGCACATCAGCATCTGCATGTATCCATATCCACAAGCTATCAACCCCCCTGCTGCCCAGGATTTCGAGTCGGTCACCTCCTCCCCTTGCAGGATCGCAGACGCTGACACCCCAGCCATGGCATTGCTCCGGGCCGCTGTACCTTGCGCCTGCCGGTGGTCGGCAATCAAGGCTCTATAAGCTTGGAGGATTGATCTGGGGAAGGGTTCTTCTTCCTTGAAGACCTTATTATTCCTGCTAGTCCAGGCAGTCCACCACACCGCGGCCAGTTCGTCTTTCTCTGCATCGGTGTAGTTGTCCATGATGTCGAGAATATTTCCTTGGATGCTTCCCCTGCATGCGCTATGGAGATTGGAGTCTAGCCAGCTCTCTCTCCAAACGATCTCAGCTCCCAGACAGCCGTTCAGCATGTGCGAAATGGTCTCCTCTGCTACGCCGCAGATCGGGCAAACACCCTCTGCCGTGACATGTCTATCACAAAGTCTTCCTTTGGTAGCTAGGCTTCCCATGGCCACTCTCCACAGAAAGTGGGACAGCTTTGGGGGCCATCTTTTATCCCAAACCATTTTCCACGTCACTGCCGGTGCGTGCCGTTCCCTCTCCCTGTAACCTACTGCTCCCAGCTTACCCAGCCAATAGGCCATGCGCACTGTGAAGTCATCGTTATTACTCGGCCACCAGTTGCTGCTGTTGTCAACCTCTTTGATAGACACGTATATCCTTGATTTGAACAACTATGTCTCTAGGAAAAATCCGCAGTAGTTTCCCCACGTCCCAGTCACGTCTCCCTTCTAGCAGTAGCTCGTTCACTCTCTCCAGCTAGTCACCGTCATTTGGCTTGAACTCACTCAGATCCGTGTCAACTCCGGCCGCCCATCTATCCGTCCATATATTAGTATCACAGCCATTTCAAATTCTTCCCATAGTGCCTTGGATGAGTAGAGATTTTGCCCCCCACAGACTACGCCAGGTGTAGCTTGGGATAAGTCCCAACCTTGCCTCCAGTATGGTATTATTTGGGAAATATTTGGCCTTCATGACCTTTTCTACCAGTGACTCCGGTCTAGAGTACAACCTCCACACCTACCTTGCGAGCATAGCTTGGTTGAAAATATGCATATCCCTAAACCCCATTCCTCCCTCTCTTTTAGATTTGCACAGTCTTTCCCAACATATCCACGATATCTTCCGCTCTCCATCTTTAGACCCCCACCAGAATCTTGCCACCATGGAGTTCAAATCTCCAATCAGCCCCAAAGGAAGTTGGAACACACTCATGATGTATGTAGGAATTGATTGCACCACTGCCTTAATGAGGACCTCTTTCCCCGGTTTGGATAGTAGCTTCTCCTTCCTCCCTTTAAGTTTGTTCCCCACTCTCCCTCTTATGTATTTGAACACCTTCTTCTTGGATCGTCCTATTGTCGTAGGAAGACCCAAGTATGACGCCTTTCTATCCATCTCCTTAACTCCCAACAAACCACACAATTCTTCTTTTTTGCTTCTCGACATCTTCTTGCTAAATGCGATCTCGGACTTGGTGAGATTTACTTTTTGACCCGATGCATGTTCATACTGGCTGATGATCTCAGCTATTTTCAGGCATTCATTCCTTGTCCCTCTAGCAAAGAGGATGTTGTCGTATGCAAAAAACAAATGTGAGATCCGGGGAGCCCAGCGGCAGATGCTCATACCATGGATGGTATTTGCATGTACCGTAAGGTTTAAGAGGGTGGAGAAAGCATCGGCACATAGAATAAAAAGATAGGGAGACAGAGGGTCACCCTGGTGAAGTCCTCGTGATGTCTGGAAGGCTTTTGATCTTTCCCCGTTAGCGGTAAAAGTGTGAGAGACCGAAGAAACACAGTCCAGAACTCTATTGCACCATCTTCCGCTAAACTCAAACCTTTGCATCACTTTTTCAAGGAAGGCCCATTCCACTCTGCCATATGCTTTCATCATGTCAAGTTTAAGCGCTATCTAACCTCTCTTCCCTCCTTTCCCTCCCTTCATAGCATGGAAACATTCATAAGCAATGAGAGCATTGTCCGTGATCATTCTTCCTGGTACGAAAGCACTCTGGTTTACAGAAATTATATTGTCCATAAAAGGTTTCAGTCTGTTTGTCAACACCTTGGTAGCTATTTTGTAAACTACATTGCACAAGCTGATAGGCCGAAATTCTAAAACTGTTCTTGGTTTTTTCACCTTCGGGATCAGAATCACCATAGTATCATTGAATCCCTTGAGAGAGTAGTCCCCTTTCCACCACCCCTTGATGTAACTCGCAATGTCCTTCCCCACCACATGCTAGAATTTTTGGAAGAAGACCGGTTTCAGACCATCTGGACCTGGTGCTTTATTAGGATGCATTTGGAATACAGCCTCTCTAATCTCATCCTCATCTAAATCCCTCTCCATTGTTGCAGACATAGTTTTAGAAACCTTCTTCTCTATCCCCGTCACCGCTGCCTCCATATCCACTGTCCCCCCTGAAGTGAAAAGGTCATGATAAAAACTTTCAATGATTCTTAGGATGTCTTTATTTTCTGTCTTCCAGATCCCCCTTTCATCTTTAAGGCCTGCAATTTCATTTTTCTTCTGTCTTTGGGTGGCTCGGTGGTGGAAATAGGCCGTGTTCCTATCCCCTTCTTTAAGCTCCTTGATCCGAGCTCTCGCACACCAGTAAGATTCATCATCCCAGTGTAGCTTCTGAAGCTCTCTTGATAACTCTTCGCACCGCTGAAGAGTTCTCCCGTCCGGCCATTTCTTTTGCTCCTCTCCTAACATCTTAGTCGTAGCTTTAATTTTTTTCTTCAACTCCCCAAACTTTGTAGAAGCCCAACCAGCCATGTCACCACTAACCTTATTCAGCTTTTGCTTTAGATCAGAAGTCCCCTCCATTTCCCAAGCCGCTACCACTGTGGACCGACACCCCTCTTCTGATAGCCACATAAGCTCGAAAAAGAAACGACTCTGTCTCCTGTGCTTCCTTTCCTCCCCCATCAAGATGTGTAGAACAATCGGAGCATGGTCAGATTGGTAGAATGGCAGATGGTGGACCCAGCTTCCACTGTACTTGTTCCTCCAGGCCTCACTCACAAGATATCTATCAAGGCGTTCCTCCACAAGCGTTTCCACTGTATTCCCTCTCCTCCATGTAAAAGTATTCCCTGAAAAGCTGATATCAAGAAGAGAACAGTCATCAATAGCATCCCGGAACTCTCTCATAACTCTGTCTGGTTTCCTCGGACCACCCCTTTTCTCGTCATTGTTTGTTATCTCATTCAGGTCCCCAAAGATAATATTTCTTTCTGTCATCCTTGCTCTCACCTGTCACATCAGCTCCCATGTGAAGTGCTTGTCAACCTACGCTGCCCAGCCATATATGCCACATGCTGTCCACTGGGTGTCATTCTGTTCATCCTCAACAATGCATTCCATGTGTCTTTCAAAAAACCTGGTCACTTCTACTTTAACCCCACGCCACCATAGGCCCAGACCACCTGCTCTCCCAGCACTAGGAATACAAATGCCCTCCACAAACCCGCATTTTCTTTTGATATTGTCCAACCTTTTGTCGTCTAACATAGTTTCCATCACAAAAACTATGTTTGGCCACTCACCCCAACATAGAGATCGGAGTGCGTCTATGGCTGCCGGGCGTCCCAAACCCCGACAGTTCCAACTTAGGATTTTCATTTTTGTTCACGGGGTTGGGTGTACCCAACTCCCGCTACTTTAGTTTTCAGTTCCTGTGAACCTCCATTTCCTGCTGTTCCGTTTGCTCGATCACCCCGCAGCCTTTTGGTGTGCATCGCTATTTGTGGCTCCATCATATTTTTGTTTCCTGCTAGATCATCTCGACCTTCGTCTTTCCCTGTTTCTCTTCCTCTTTTATTCGACGTTGGCCTGAATATTTCTTGACTTTCCTCTGTAGTCTTCACCAGACCCTGTGCTTTCTTCCTTGATGTCTTGCCATCACTCTTTTTTCCTGCGAAACGAGCCCTTCTCGCCTCCTCCGCCAGCCTCCATTCCCTCTCTAGAGCCTCCCCCTGCTTACCGGGAAACATCGATAAGTCCTTACTGACAGTGATCTTCGTCACTTTCATTCCAGGTCTCACCTCCCCGACCCATCGCTCCTTCCTCACTCCGACAAGCGAAACCCTACAGGATTGATCCTTCATTGGTCCCGTGGTGTAACCGGCTTCTTCCTCGTCCCGTGAGTTTGATAGTTTATCGTTGGACTTACTGTTCTTTAGTTCTTCAGCCACCACCTTCAGGCACTGCGGTCCCTCACGCTTGTTTTTCCCCCCGCTGTTGTTATCTCGGCCCCCCACCTCCTCACTTCCGGCCTACTTCTCGTGCCTAGCTGCACTCTCAGCCTCCTTCCCCGAAGCTCTGTTGCTTGCTTCATGAGATTTGCTGTTCATAGCTAGCACATCTTTGGTACGATACTGATGTTTTGATTTATTAACCTGCTGTACGCTTCCCCTCGTCCCCTCATCTTCCTCCATGAAGCATTCTTCAACATCCCGATCTTCTTTCCCTCCTCCCTGTCGGTTCCCCACCTCTGCTGTTGACATGGCATCTTCGGTCCCCCCTCTTCTCTGCCGTTCTCGGATTTGACTCCCCCGTGGATGTCCATGATCTTGTTTGGAAGAACAGGGTCTTTCGTGTTCTTGAACTGCATCCCCCTATGAGTTCCTCTTCCACTGGGATTCTCGGTCTGCGTGGTGATGCTTTAAGCCACAACCCCCACCCCCGTCTACTATCGCCTTCCTCGACGTATTCCTCACAATCTTTGTCGGCATGGCCAAGGCGGCCGCATATAAAGCAGAAAATAGGTAGGTGCTCGTACTTCAACTCCACGTCGACAATCCGACCATCCATCCCTCTCACCTTCTGTACTCTCTTAATCGGCTTGTTTATGTCGATTGCCAACCGAATTCTTGCAGATGTTTCCCAGCCCAGTTCATTGCAATCCATCTTGATGATCCTTCCGACTTTCTCCGCTATCTTCCTCGTAGATGCAACAGAGCGAAACCCTAGCGGAATATTATAGAGCCGAACCCAGAATTGACACTCAGTGAATTCGATCTTCCCTGGTTGGTCCAAAGGATCCACCTCCTTCAGCAGCATCACCTTGTTATCGAAATTCCATGGAACCCCTTCAATCACCTTTTGTTTATCCTTCCAGTGGGTAAACTGGACTACAAACGTGGTTTGGTCGATGGACTTGAACAGCACCCCGTCCGCCAGTCCCCACGCCTGGGCTAGGGTTTTCTTCATCGCCATGAAGTTATACGATCTGTCCGTCAGCAGACGACCCACCAGAGCAAGTTCTATGTGATCCGGAACCGCCGGATCACCCTCCTCTGTAATATCGGCCACTTCTTGTTCTTCATCTGTGATCTTCAATCTCTCGCACTGGTCAGCCAGTGACTCCGCCATCCCGGTGAGATCAAAAACCCACAACCAACACTTGAACCTGCAAGAGAAAAGGACGGAGAGGAACCCTCGAGGGGGGCGGCAACCACCGGCACCGAAACCCTAGTCGCTCACTACGTCGCCGCAGCGTCGCCAAGGGTTAGGTGCGGGGCGAGTTTTTAAACCAATATATATATATATATATATATATATATATATATATATATATCGAAAGATGGCATAGGAAAAAGTCATTATTATTTTGAAAAACCAATAGTACGTTGTTCATGGGAACATACGTTAGATGTCCCTCTTCCAACTTCCTTTTAACTTAAAACTTGGGGTAAATTTCACAGCTATACATCACGTTTCCTGCACATAACAAATATATCACCATCTTATAAAAATTACATACCTATCACAGGTTGGCCTGATTCTTTTTCATCTCTATCATAGCTCAAATTCCGTTAACCCTCCGTCTACCATCATTTAACTCGGCTCACCTCTAAACCTTGAGACTAACTTGATCACGTTCAATAAAAATATCCCAGCACCGTAACTCGCTAATTAACCATTGCTATGATGTCCCCTTCTACTAGATTTCCCTTCTTCTCCTCTTTGACCACACATGCCGCTGCAGCGGGGCAAATGACTCTCAATCTCGAGGCCTCTCCTTTTCAATCTTGGGGCCGCTCCTCTCAATTTGGAGACCAGTCTTCTTCAATCTTGGGGCTGCTCCTCTCCGATCTCTATTTCCCTAAACCAACTTCACTCTGCTCGACGCTGGACATTTGGCTACCCTAACTTGCTGCGACCCGCTTCACGCAACTATGAGGAAGGGCCAGTGAAAAAAACACTGATGGCATGTAATAGTTTATCCCATCTCTGTCCAAGCCAGATTTCTGAAGATGGTCTCCGCAAGCAGATGTGGACCTATTGTCATCAACCCAGAATCGTGAGCATATAGAGGTGGCTTCATTGTCGTCCATGGCTCAAGGGTATGAAGATGGTCGCGGCAGGTCGAGGCAGTTCCGTATTCCTTCAAAGCAAGTGGCTTGAAATTGTTGCCAAGACAGAGGTTTAAAAAGGTTGCCCCTGAGGCCAAAGAGCAGCCTGGTTACTTCCTGCCTATTACTCACTAGGTTTATTGAGATGTTACGCTAACAGATCCTTGATTTTGTTCAAGAGGAGGATTTGGGAAATTTTTAGCGTATCAAAAGTAAAGAAGGCATGTTTTGAGATCATTAACTCTGATTTGAGCATGGGGAGAAGTGATTATGTATATGTTGTAGATTATGTTTTCTTCCACGACGTCACCAACATGATTGCATCGCCAAAGTAATGGCTGTTGTGATATGCAAGGAGTCCAAGAACTAGATTTTCCCCAAAGAATATTCAGTCTGCTGGCGTTTTGGTTGCAGGACGAAACGGATGCCGGTGGCAGGATATTTGCGGCTATTGGGCGCAACCCGGTGGCCGGACAGAGGCAATAGGGACTTTGACTTGCTGATGTTAAAAGCTATGCTGACAGGCTGGGAAATCAACCAGAATGCACGCCGTGATTAAGGAGATGGTATGGATTTAGTTCAGATTTCCTTATTGGTGGAACTAAATCTGAAAACGGGTGGGCCAGATGTAATGGGACTGGTTAGTTAACGGTTTGAGGTACGGAATTAGTTTTTTTTGATAAAGATGAAAGTAAAATGACCGTTAATGATATGTATGTAATTTCTGAAACATTGTGATAAATTTGTTAGAAACTCTAAACGTGGTATTTTTCTATGATATTTTCCCTAAAACTTAATACAATTTCTCCTTCACACTTCCTACACAAGAATTTCCTTTTGCAAAACATACAAAACTACAAGTCTTCTACCCCCAACACTGAGAATTGGAATCTATCACACAATAATTACAATTCAAGAATGACGTAAAGTTGGGAAATTCAACATTGGTAATTCTTGGCTGATATCATGAATCTTTTAAGTAAAGAAATCGGTACCTTTTGTCATCCTAGATGCTCCAACATGCGGTTACAATTATTAGGATACAATGATAATGAAACTAATTAAGACAATTTGTCAAAATTACATCACAATCCAACTAAGGTGACATGATACTGTATACAAACATGATTGCTCATACATATCTAAAATACTTCCAATAATTCCAACTTATTACTAGGACCACTCTTGCTAACCAATTTTTGATCGTGTACAACACAATATGGATGATAATAAACTGGACTATATTGTATAGAAGTGGGTATTAGTCAGCCCCTTCTATACACAATTGCAACTTTCCAGTATTGCGCCTTATCATTTTATAGAGAGGTGTGCTTTAGATAAACTATTGTATTTCTAACACTACAAGAACAAATGTATATTTATGTGTATATTCCATTTTGTAAAAGATATTTGCACATTTTTCACTAATGATCCCATGAAATAAATAAAACTAAAAGATGGTTTTGCATTACAACTATAAAAAAAATTAATCAATATTTTCCAGTAGACATTATATTGATTGTGTTTTGACATTTTTGCATAAATCAAATACGATTGATGTAATTTGAATTGTATTAGTTTGAATAAATTTTACAATTTTGTATTTATTGGGTCATTATATGATGATTATTAAATTAATAATATATAACAAAAGAATTAATAAATAACATGGTACATATCCCAAGTAACCCAACACACACTATAATTGTTGAAGTTGAGGAAATACAAGACCCTTCTATAATCACAATTTATGCTTAATTTGACAAAATGATGGTGATTATTCTGACAACGATAGACAATCATGGGCAGCGGGTCAATGATTATCAATCACGTGGTCAAACAAATGGTTGTCCTCCTCTCTATTTTATATTGTATTTTCACCCAATTGCGATGAGTCATTAGTGATGGGCCATCGGTAGTGAATGGAATCTCTTTCACAAATACTGTAGTAGTTACAATAAGAGTGTTATTATTGAATATATGTGATTGGCTTTTTGTATTTTAATATAACTTCAAAATTTGTTGCCACCACATATTTTTGTTAAAAAATGAACTCTATAGCTTGACTTATGTGAATGCATCTACTGTCAAGTTAAGACGGGTTTTTATCTTGGAACACATAAGGAAGAAGAATAACGACATAATGTTCCTACTAGAAACCTCTTATAACAAACGAGAAATGATGTATTTCATAATTGTGGTTAGTGATTAAACCTTTTTCCATTTTTATGATACAAAAACTACATCAAAATAAGATCCAAGAGATTCATAATATAAAGAAGAAAAGACATAAAAGGTCCAATGATACTATTATAATAAAATAATTAAAAAAAGATATTATTGTATTATTATTTATTTTATCAAATTCCTAAATCTTATTTGTAGAAGTCACACACTTGGACGTCCAATTTACTAGTAATGATTATATATAATCTCTTCCTTTGGGGATTCAAAGACATTTCAGCTAGGATAAATGACATGTTACTTTTTCAACATCTTGCTTTGATAATGTAGGTAAATCTGTCTCATAAAAAAAACAACTTACATATTAGTAATAAACCTTCCTCCAAAATGACAAAAACTATGCCTCTGTCTTCCTTCCCATTCCTCCCAACCTCCACTACCTTCACTGATAATGATGCAGCTTGACACTCATTGCACACAAATATAAGGCGTCAACCACCCAACCTCGGTGTTATTAGATTGTCCCTTTACACAACATACAAGTCTAGATCTCTTGAAGTGTTCAAGGAGATCATAAATGAAGTACGCAACTAACTTGGTAAAAGTATTAAGATACTTCCATGTGATCGATGTTGAAATATTTTAAACCAAGAGTTTGAGGACCTTTCAGAGAGATTGTGATAATGTATCATGATGAACTCCACCTGAAACACAATGATAGTATATGAAAGTGTATCAGTATGAAGGAATCACACCTTATTTGTCATGGTGAAGAAAATCTAGATGATCTTCCAATTTATTTTGGGCACATGCTTAACACTAAACAATGTACCATCTAAATTGGTTCAAAAGGCGCCATATGATATATGGTATGGGAAGTGTCCTGATGTGTCTTCTATAGTGATTAGGGATGAATGCTTATATAAGAAAATAGTTTTGTAAAATTATTGTCTATAAAATCACATAAATGCTATTTTGTTAAATACTACTCTTATCCCAATCCTACAACAAAATTGTTTGTTGATCAGGATGGTTGTATTCCTAAAGAGGAACTTGGTTCTTAGGGAATCAGTGGGAGTAAAAGTAGAACCCTAAATGTTCAATACAAATAAGAAAACGCAGAACCTAAAGAGGTACAATAGGAACAAGGAGAATAACACGTTGTTGTGGAATCTGAAGTTCCTTATGTAACACATAGAGTTCATAGTTCTGGTACAACATGCCTTGAGTTTGAAAGATGATGATATCTTATAACTCAAAAAGGCTATAATTTGATCATAGATGACGAGTCAACAACCTACCTAGAAGCTATTGAGGGACCAGAACCTAAGAAATGGCTTGAGTCCATGAGATCCAGGATGAACTCTATGTACACCAACAAGGTATGACCTTGCTGGATCCACTTGAAGGGGTAAAACCCATAGGGTGCATTTGGGTCTTTGTAAGAAGACCAACATGGAAAGGTAAATTGGTTGAAAAGAGTTTCAAACTAGTTCTAGGTGTTGAACATGATGAAGCCTTTTACTAGTTGCCATGGTTAAATCCATCTGGATCATTCTTGTTGTTGCAGCTTAGTATGACTATGAGATTTTTCATATGGATGTTAAAACTACATTCCTTAACTACAATAATTATGAGGATGTGTATGTGACACACCCTAAAGGTTTTATAAATCCAATAATACAAATAAATTCTATAAACTACAAAGGTCAATCTTTAGATTGAAGCAAGCATCTCAGAGCTGGAATCTTCAATTTGACAAGATAGTCAAAGAGGTTGACTTGAGTTGGAATGAAGATGAAATCTGTGATTACAAAAGATTTAGTGGGAGCATACTTATGTCTACATGATGATAGGGAATAATATTCCTATCCTGCAAACTATAAAACATGGAGGGAAACACTTTCTCTGTGAAAGATTTAGGCAAGAGAACCTATGTGATAGGGATTGAGATCTATAGAGATAGATCTGGAAAGCTTCTTGACCTAAGTAAGAGAACATACACTGGGAAGCTTCTAAAGGGTTTAACATACAAGACTCAATGAGCGAGAACTTGTCCATGTTCCATGGAGTTAGTATCTCAAGAGCCTATTGTTTTAGTTCTTATCAAGAATGGGAATGCATGGAATAGATGCCATTTGAATTCGCAATTAGATCTATCTTGAATACAATATTATGTATGTATCACTTTATCTCAGATGTATCCAGTTATCTAGTATGTATTGTACATGATGATAGGATATCAAGTCATCTCATATGTATTGTACATGATGAGAGGACATATATATACCTACCTAGCAATCTTGGATGTATTAGACATGACGAGAGGGTATATGTCAAATACCAATGATAGTTAGTAGACTACCATAAAGAACATCCTTGGGTGCTTGGGAAGCACTAAAAGGATTGTTTCTTTGGTTATGGTAATAAGGAAGAGTTGGGTGTAAAAGTTTACACTGATGCAAGATTCCAAAATGATGTATTATAATCGCAATCTAAATTTATGTTTAACATTAAATGAAAAACTATAAGCTAGACAGGGTTCTGAGCTAATGGCGGTTTTTTAAATCTACATAAAAGGTGAATATATCTATGTTATGAGAATAGAAGAGGATATTGGATGGATCAAGAAATTCATATGGGTGAACTCGTGTGAGGTTCCAACCATTGATAACACACTAGAAATATCGTGACAACAATGGATCTACTAGATAGACTGGGAATCTCAGATAGTATACTATGTCACTTCCATCTCATAGGAGATGGCGTACAACAAAGAGATGTGAAAAATTGCAAAATACTGACCTTAAGTAAATGTTGCTAAACCCACTATAAAAGCACTTACATAGTAGAAATAAGATGGACAATTTAATATCACTCATAATAAGATTTATGGGTCATTGGCTCTCAGTGCAAGTGGGTGCCTATTGGTTTTTATGCCCAGAGAGTCAATCATATAATGATTGGAGTGTGGCATTGGATACATGATTTGATAATAATAAAGGTAATTTTGTCTATTATGTTTGTCTCAGTCATGAGATGATGACACATACATACTAAATGTCTAAAAAATGATGTTACTCGATGACGTATGTCTTCAAGTATGTAACTTGAATAATGAGATCATATAGATGATAAGAGTACATACATTCTTATTATGTTTGTAGTCAGATATTACTGTAGAAGCAAAATAGAAAATAATACTACATAAGACTAGAGTGTTTGTTGACTGATGACAGAGTCTCATTAGTCATGATATGTGATATCAAGTTACTCACATAGATACATCTTAGAGAACAGTGTATCAGACAGATCACAATATGAGTGATACACGGAGACCATGGAATGCTAGTCAGAATCATCTCTCATAGTGATAGCAATGATTGTGGTTTTTAGACCTGAAGTCACTACATTCGTAACATGTCATTCGATATACTTTGACATTATCAATCGTAACCCTAAATAAGGATTGCCATAAAGGTGATGATTGGGTAGTTGTGACGCTTGGGGACTGAGTGTGAGTGATGTAGATGGGATTTGTCCCTCCTACATGATTTTGATATCCAAGGCCTCTTGATAAGTGAGACTGAGAAATGTACGACTGTACTGATGTAGCTCAATATGTGATATGTGAACTCATATGAATCTCATACAATCTACTCTAGTGTAAAGAACATGGATTGAATGTTGACAGGATGACAATTCCATGCCTCGAGTTCAATATGGATATCAAAGATAAAGGTACTATACAATCACTCTAACACTAATTATGGATTGTAGGTTGAAGTTGTTCTTCAATTTTATAAATTACTTGGGTAGAAATGATGTGTGACTAGACACCACTCTTAGCTTGTGATGTCATAATTGGTTATGGACATTCACTACCAATGTAATTTTGGACCTATAGGGTCACACACATTGGATACACTTGGATTAAAGGAGTATATTCATGAATGGTGTTTAATTTGATTACTAAAAATGTTTAGTATTCAATTAAACAAGAAATCAGCTGACTAGACTTAGAAGAATGAAGTTCAAGTATTGAACTGATTTATTGGAGTGTTAGGTTGATGGAAAATTGAATTGGCTCACAGGGTGAACTGATCAGCTTAGGTTGGTAAGACGACTGGTTCACCTAGTGAACCAATCGGCTCAGTCAAGCCAACTGAACCTTCTGGTGATTTTTGTAAATCATGAGAAAAGTTGAATCCTTTCACTTAGTCAATTCATTTGATACAAGAATTAATGTTGGACATTGATTGGAAACGAATTGTGAATTCAACTGTGAATAAGAAACTGTTCAAAATGACCATCTCGCTAAGCGAGACAACCTGTTCACTCATGAGATGACTATTTTACTATGAGAGATGACTGCAATGTCATTCGTAGGTTCTAGAAAATTCATGATTCTAGACCATTATACTCACATACCGATTGGGAACCTGAACCTGGACTCTATAATAAATAGAGGGATAATGGGGGCTTCCCAAGACACAATTGAGAATTAGTTGGTTGTGGTAACTAATAAAGATCATGAGTAAGTCCTACCCATTAAAAGGAGGGATAGAAAGGGAGAGAACAACTGGGATTAGTTGTGGGAGAGCATATCGATGACTAGTACATCGATAGAAGGGGACAACTCCTTCCCATTGGCTCTCATAGTGCAACGTGAAGTTTCCGGTGGTTTGTGTGGACTACTCTAGAGGCGAGAGGCCGTTGTGTGGCTAGAAGTAAAATGTCAGCAAGCAATCTGTGGTGAGAGGAGTTGTTACAGATGATGACATTCGAGTTTGTTGTCCATGAAGGGACTGTAGACGAGTCGTACTACAACTAGAAGACAATTGTGCATCTAGGAGTATGTCGTTGGACTTGCTCTAGGTGAAAGTATATCTTCAAAACCATCCTTTCCATTATATAGTTATTGATGCGATCCACTAGTTTTTATGGAATATTATAATAAAAATTTTGTTTCTACTTCCTATTCTCTCTCTCTATTTCCCAACATGGTAGCCATCTACATTATTTGCTTGGATACCACATTGTAACACTACAGATTCTATGTCACATGAGGGGAAGTTAAACATCTTTTTCTTGAACTTGGGAGTGTTACAAATAGGACACACATGAAAATAATAATAAGCAAGAACCATACAAATTATGTATGAAAGAAAATCTATATACATTCTATGAAAGGGAACTTACACAAAAATTGGGCATCATAAATCTAATATAAGGTGCAAAAAAATGTATTTTTGAATTAGACTCTTGGATCATGTAGATGGTGCCCCACCAAGCAATTCTTTTGAACTTAGAGATGGTACTCTATCTTTGATATCCTTCTTGGGTTTCAAAACATATCGATATCATGTATCCATCCATGCACAAAGGAAACAATCTATGATTAGAGTAAGTGGATATGAATGGTAATGCAATATGAAAAATGCATAAAAGACTGAGAAGTAAATCTAGAAATAGTGAAACATATTTTTGTTTCTTATTTTGTCTTTGTATATCCATTATATGGTAGGTCCTCCTCTATGAATTCAAAGTGTCCCCTATAATGCAACACAAAAATTGTTGGTAAAATGTGCTCTCTATTGACAATGATGTGTCTTCTATGGTGCAATGCTCCCTCTCCTGGCACAACTTGTCCTCCGTGACACATACAATGTCCTATGAATTATTCCAGTACTCTCTGGTAAGGACATATCCTATAATGTATATATTTAATATTCTGATGTCATTTTACTATCTACTTTTTAGATTTCTTATTTCTGAATCTTAATCTACTACCTCGAAATATGTAGCTCTCCTCTTTAACTTTAAATGTATCTAAATATGTATCTAAAACTTGATACTCTTTGTCTAAATAAGTAGTAGGAAGATCTAATTTAGTAGGATGACTTCATAATTCTAGGATCTGATATATGAAATCTGAGTCTAAAGGCTTAATTAAAATGAATTGAATGTGAAAATAATAAGTATACAAAAGTAGCTTAAGTATCAAACATCTGAAATATGGTGTTCATACAAGATAATCTCAACAAAGTCTCATTACTCAAAGTATCATTAGTGAACTAAACATGAAATATTGAATGTCCCAAAAGTAACTTAATATCTAAGTCACTTTTTAATAATTTTTGTAAGATAAATCATTACAATATCATAAACCAATGAACATGGCCCACTTACCTTGTTTTAGGAGATTCATAATGTGGTCTTGAGTCATTGCTTCCCCAACTAGGTACCTAGGGTCATAAAAATGCTTGTTAGTTCATGTGTATTCTCCTGTCTTCATTTTCAAACCATAATCCCATACCATAAATCAAATTAGAATCTGAATTACACTAAACATAAACCTGATTCAAAACCATGATAAAAGCTTGGCACTAAACTTGCACTATATAATCACTAAAAACTATCATACTCAAATAAGACATAATAATCACATATTATACGAATATTGAACATGTTGCACCATCATCAAGAGATATAATTGTGCATTTATATATAATTTAACCTACTTTATAGTTTAGAGGAACACTCAAAACTATATTATGTTTCAATTAAGCATATAGGTAATATAATATGTCACTAATAATCATAAAATCCATCATAAGACAACTACTTAGGTCCAAAAATCAAATACTCATATAATTATGCATGATAATCCCCTAAAAGTTTGAAAATAGTACAAACATGATATATTAGGGCTTACACAAAAATCTTAGATTATGTTATGATTAAACAATAGGTTAAATTCCCATAATACCCTTCTCAAGATTTACAATAAAAAATTTGGTAAAAGATTACATCAGAATGACCGAGCATTAGAAGTGTTCACATATCAAAATAAACCTTTTGAAAAGTATTCACCAATTTCCAAGTCATTTGCTATTTTAACGCACAAAATATTGAAATCATATAGTTTTTGGTACATATCATATAATAAACATCAAAATAATATGTTGAAGCATTCTTATAATGTAGTATACTCAAAAAATATTTCTAATGGTACCTTCTTCATAGAAAACAAACGTATGCATCATAATATATGATTGAGCAACAATAATTACTGTTTCAGAAGATCACAACCATCTACCATTGATCTAGCGGCTAGATGAAGTGTGACCCTTTAAACATGGGTCACACTCTCACTGGATACAGTGCATGATCAATTTAGTCCTGGACCCAACTGATCCGTGTGTCCACTTCTCCCCTTCCTAGTTTCCTAGTGGTCTCTATTTCCTCTATGAAAAATAGCAACGCCTCCAACAACCACTCTATCTAGGTTTGAGCAGTGATTCCAAGTATCCATATCATCTAGTGGGTCCTCAAATCTAAGTCGTAGGGGATCGAGAAGACAACCATTGGCATTCCCATAACATCGTGTGATGCTCCATTTGTGCAGATGTCGTTCTAGAGAAATAGCAAGCAACAACTTTCATGTTTGCAAGAACCATCATGAAAAATTATAGACTGGAGATTGTATTGTCCTGCTCCTTCCTCTTAGTATTCTTGCAAGTTTGAAGTTCAAGATCCTAGATTGTGGCCCATATATACCACTATTGTCATCCATTTTGTTCTTCTCTTTTTGAGCTTCCAATTGTATTATGTTCCCATACATCTCCTATCCATTGAAAATACTACACTATATATAAGCCCCACACCTTCCCAGAACCAAGATGATGATCTATCAAGATTGTGGTCTCCAGCTCATCCAGGAATATGATTATGTTCAAACTGGGAAAGTGGGATTTGATATATCTAAGGTTACAATGTTAGATTATTATATGGCATGAATTCATGTTTAATAATAAACCATTGCCTTGATCCTGACTTCCAAATCGGAGGGCCCCTTTCTCTTTGCTAGTAAATTCATCTTCACAAGGAAGCCGATGAAGTTCACCCTATTATCTTAATATTATTATATTTAGATTAAATTCCTTATAAATGGATTCTTTTTTGATATTCATAGGTCACCTAGTCATCTTTTAACCTCAATTTTGAAAATTACTATATATCATGGTCATGCCTTTTTACAAAGTATAAGATCTATTTCACTTCAATAAGCTTTAATAAAAAATTCTAGGTATCAATAGTGTGATAAAATAAATCATTCACTCAACTCTAAAATATAAAAAATGCGAACCATTATTGTATCATTTTTTAATGATCATAACAAAAATCCCATATTTTTTTAAGAATATCAAACCACTAAATTAGATAAATTTCTCAAAAGGCCCTTTCTTTGCATCATTTCCTATTATATGCAAAAATTAGCAAAATTGAATGGAAACCATATAGCCAACACATGTCAATCAACACTAAATTAAATTTGATCCACAATATCATTATAGGTTGGTCAAAATATAATTCAACCATAGGGATCCATAAATAACTAAATTGGGCCCAAATCCAAGTAAAAGCCACATACTTGGGCCCACATGTCTTATGCTCAACCTAAAAAGTTCTTATCAATATCATTATTATTAACTTATCTTGTTTCTAGAGATTAGGATGTGATGGACAAAGAGGATGTTAAGTCTCAAGGATTCAATGATGCTTACTTCATAGTGGTGGTGTCCCTTTCCCCTTGATTTCCGATGGGTTGCTTGTATGTAATAATCGTCATCTTCCAAATCTCAAAGCTCATGGATGGAATGCATCGTTGTATTCTTCTCTTCCAATTTTGGTAGTTTATCACATCGAATATAGGTGAGTGACAGTGTAGCTCCCCTCTATCCTAAGATGATCTTGTAGATCTGCACATATTCTTGTAGTTGTGGGAGCATTTCCTTGGAAAAGACCTTGCTCAGATACCACTTGTAGGATCTATGAGCTTAGGAGGGGTGGGAAATGACTTGAATTATTATAAACTTAGACCAAAATTGTAAGAGACTAAATTATATCACAAGTTAAGTGCAAAGGATTAAACAAGAAATGGAGAAGAAGAGATTGAACAAAACAAAAAATACAGAAGTAGAGTGGTTTTGGCTCAAAGGTGGCAGCTCTTCTATGTAAAGAGGTCTACCTCTAAGATTTACAACCCTTATGTTAAATATTGAGTTTCATAAGAGTTACACCAAGAGACCTCTTGTTTTAGATCAAGAGTAACTAGCATCTCTTTTTTAAGACAATCTTTAAACAAATGAACAACAATTTTACCTAAAAATACCAAGTTATTCTTCCATGGGACCTTCCTTATCCTAGGAAGAACTTCAACCAACAAAGGACAAATTCTCTTGATGCGAGACACCTTTCCTCTAACTCACCTTTGCCAAGTGACTCATGCTTTCCAAGGGTGCCTTCAAATCAAGGGTTGCATGCCTTCCATCCTCTCTGGTCTAAGAGAGAGAAAAAATCTTCAATATGAAAGAGAGTGGGAGATGGAGGATGAGAGCTTCACATGACATATAATATCAGGTTGTCATTATTAAAAGGTATAATATTCACTCTAACGGTATGCAACTGATTAAGCTCAAGGGAGTGAATAGGGGATCCTTGAGTTATAATCTCTCAATTTATTAGAGGGGTCTCATGGGAAACTTGAGAGTGTCTCACTAAAATATGTGGGTTTGGGCATTTGGAGTGTGTCTATCTTTTTAGAGATCACTCAAGTAGAAGCTTGGACACAAATAGGGAATGGTTTTGCAATCATTAAAATCATGAGACTAGTCTATTAGTCTCTCTCAAGTCATAATTTGTACAATTACCATGAAAGTATATTACAAAAGCAACAATAAGCCACACTACAAAAAATGAAAAGAACTTCTAGAGAAGCAGTCTATAAATGTGACACTTACATCAATATCAAACATCCAAAAAGCATGTTTAAACCTTCAACGTATCCATCATATGTTTTAAAATTGACTATCTACTAAATTAACATATTTTTTAAAATACATAAGCATAATTTGAGGTAGAGATCGTTCAATATATTATGTGGCATTGTGGGGAACTGTGGGGCAATTTATTTGTAAATATCAAAATTTATGTTAGAATACCCAGTTTGATATTCATGTATATAATCTAATATTCTACCCAAATAAATTTATGATACTTTTGGATCACTCAAAATTTGTATTAAGAACTCAACTCCACTCTATTAATGTTTTGTGGTCATGCCCCAATGGACAACTTGTCAACTCAACCACTCCCCACATACCTCAATTACGGTAATAAAAAAATACGACCTATGTCCAAAATTGTTCGAATTGAAAAAAATTAGGGCTAGACATCCCACTATGAACTATAATATAATAATGTCTGAAAGTGCCATTATAAATGGTTCTTCTATGTTAGAGAGTCTCAAAGGTAATTATCTTGTGAAAAGAAACATCTAATTTTTATATTTTTAATTAAAATATTTTTCTGAGTGCTGATTTTTTCTTAATATGTCTAAATGCAAGGATTATTTTCATAAGGATACAAGATGTTATTTTGGATTCTTTTTGTCAATGCAAAGTATATTGTATTTTTTTTCTCATAAGTATTTACATTTATAGATTTTTATGATGATTTTCAATGACAAAAACAATAAATACTTATTGAGCATATATTATTATAGTGAATGTATCCATCTATATCTTACAAAAAACATTATGTACAACTACTTTTCAGCATTAATTATGATCAGTTGTATATAGTAAGAGAAATAGTACACTTAGGACTATTTTTGTTGGGCTACAAATCAAAACACGTGTTCCAACCACACTGTGGTTTTCAGCGACAGTGTTTGTTTGTGGATTGAATAAGCAGTATGAAAACAAACCAACAATAGCTTGTGTAGAAACTTCAAAAGTATAAAGTGCACAAAATTTGGTTGCAGTCCATCCTCAATGGCCCATGCAACCCCACGCCATGTCAAGAAGACACTAGTTGCATGTTTTTCAACAACGTGATCCTTCAAGAAGCCTCAAAACCTCATAATTTATACACTCACTGTCTGATCACGTTGTGCATGGGGTCAAGTTGGTTATGTACAACCCTACAACGTCAAGGTTGAGAAGGTATGCTCTAGCATTGTGGGCAACATGTAGTGTCCCCAACAGGTGTTTGGTCATTGCCAGTGTCGAAAACAATGCTTTGCCTAATCATGACGCTATCTGTAAAGGTGGTCGAGATCATAAAATGACAGAGATTGGTGAACCTTGTTGGAAGAGTCTCCTAATTCATCATAACTGTATATGAGAAAGCTAAGTTTCAGGGCCCTCACAACCAAATTAACCTCACACAACCATACAGAATCAAATCAACAATAAGAACTCTAATTCTTCCCAACCAAACAAGTGACGTGTAGTTTATTTTTAATGTTTCAAATTTCCTATTTTCTAAATGATAACAGAAAACCAACCACACACAACCAAATGAGCCCTTAGTTGAACGTTTTGAAAAATCTATGAAGACATGAAGTTTATATTTAGACAAAATAGTGTGCATTATGTTGTCAACATCTTTACAGATGCATAACCTAGTGATAGTTGGCGGCGGCTGGGGCTTAGGAGCCATGAGAATTCAAATACAACACACATTCCACTCGATATTTGCATTACTATGAATGTAAATGAATCATAAGTCTCTACATTCTAAATGCATTCACTTAAAGAAAAAATCCAACATCCATTGTATGCATATTACATTTCAATACTAAATTTTCGATTAAAACATCACTAAATCCGATCCAAAACAACCAATTGTATATATGTTTGGGTCAAGTGAAAAGAATTACATTTTATATTTAATTTTAATAAGCCTTTAAAAGGCTACCCTAAATCAATTTATAAAAATAATGTCAATTACATTGTATATATGAATCATAAAATTCTAGTAATGCATATATAAACATAAAATAAAAAAAATGTTGTATGTATGATATGTACTTTTAATAGCCATAGTTTTTAACAAAACATTTATATGAGTACTCATAGTAACAATGTAACATCCCTAAAATTTCAGCCTCAAATAAACGTGATCAATAATGCTAAGTTACAAAATATGAATTTTTTTCTAATGATGTAAAACCATAGAATGAGTTTGACACATGATGATTTAAGAATTTGTCGCATATTAATTTAATAATGCACAAAACTTAGCCCCAATTGTGTAATAATGATGAGCTAGAGTTTAAATAGAAATTACCCCACATATATAAATAAAATGCTCCCTTGATTTTTATATGAGTATGTAACATGATATTAGGGCTTTCGTTAAAATTTGGTGGTGTAACTCCTTATTAATAGTTAGTATTCATTAATTACCCTAAATGCATAATCATGGTAAACATGTATTTTCCTAGATCAAGTGTAAGAACTAAGTGGACAGTGTATATTTGTATTACTCATGGTCGGATTAGCTAGTATGTAAAGTTTCATTCAAATCATATAATCCCAGCTATATAAAATAACATTAGGAAGAGAACAGAAACATTACACATTAATTGACCTAGTTTTTTATGATTATGAATGATTAACCTAGATCTACATAAGTTAGTGCAATTCAGCTAAAGTTTGGTTGTCATGTGCCCCCTCTCTCATTGGATTTAGCCTTGTACAACATAGGCTCAGATTAGCCATTAGATAATGATCAGAGGGCAAAGCCCTCATTGTCCACCTCGTGAGAAATTGAGTTAAAGGGAAAATAGAAACCCCAAACTTTATGGCGCATCTACCTCTCTTTCTAGTCAACAAATTCCAAGTTTTTCACACGATAATCTTCAAGAGGCTCTTTGGAGTCCACTGAGCCCTAGTTTCAGACCTATCTCCTTGAGATTCATAAATGCCCAAAACCCCAACTTTCCATCAACACCGTCAGTTGACAAGAGAGATCCTCCACACCATCTAGAAGCATAAATCTGGATCTGGTTGATCCTTAAAGGAGAATATAATGCCAAGTAACTCGTTCCAAGACCCAATTAAGAGAGAAGCCATTTGATGAGTGGATTCAGATTGGTCATCTTTCTCGACAATGGCGAACTGAAACTTCATACTCCATACACTATAAACAAATTATTCACACGGTAAGTATCCTTAAACTCCAACTTTCTTACCAACATGTCAGCAAGTGTCGCAACTTTCCCAAGTGCTCTACCCACAAACTTGGTCTCAGGCCCGAGGAACTCCACTTCAAATCATCACTTGCAGCCACACTCATGCTATCAAAATACCTGCTATAGACCCAACAAGCCCTTTTGAAGATAACACCATGTCTTATTTAGTATTTTATCACCGAAGTTTGTGTAACATCCTAGGATTTGAGGCCTTGTATAAGATGACCTTAAAAGGAATGATTGGACTACCCATATCACCAAGGTGCACCTCCTTTTCCGGGAGCCCATCGCTAAAGAACTCCATAGTTAAGCATGTTCATCTTGGAGTAGTACTAGGATGGGTGACCAGTCATGAAGTTGACCCCGACTTGCACGTGAGTGAGGAAAAAGCATGTAGTTAAGGCTAGTGGTAGTCTGTGGGGCCAGTCGTCATTCCTAAAACTCTACTAGAGCCTAGGGCAATGGGCCCAAGCATTACAAATGGTATCAGAGCCAATTCCCCTCCAGTAGGAGGGGCCCACATGGGCCTGTGGCATGCTAGTCTTTGAGCCGTGCGATCCACGCATGTTGGAAAGGACTATCTGAGTTGATGGAGCCACCCATGCACTAGTAGTGTCCAGGCATGTTGGAAAGGGCTATCCAAGTTGATGGAGCCTCCCTTGCATTGGTAGCTATGATCGAGAGTTGGGTGTACATGGGCCATTTGGGTCGGCACTGAAATGGGGATGATTATGAGGCCATATAGTTGAGCCTTGACAAGGACGCCAAGAGTCTAAGTGGGGGAGATTGTAACGTCCTAGGATTTGAGGCCTTGGATAAGATGACCTTAAAAGGAATGATTGGAATACTCATATCACCAAGGTGCACCTCCTTTTTTGGGAGCCCATCGCTAAAGAACTCCATAGTTAAGCGTGCTCAACTTGGAGTAGTACTAGGATGGGTGACCAGTCGGAAAGTTGACCTTGGCTTGCGCGTGAGTGAGGAAAAAGCGTGCAGTTAAGGCTAGTGGTGGTATGTGGGGCCAGTCGTCATTCTTGAAACTCTACTAGAGCCTAGGGCAGTGGGCCCAAGTGTTACAGTTTGGTTCTTCCTATTGTATTCTAGCTCACATATTCAGTCGTGTCTCAAACCTCTCTTCCATCTTTAGTCTTGTTGTAACATCCCCAACCTGGGTTATCGTTTAACCCTAGAAGTTTTGCTTAAGTAAGTTATTTACAAACTTGTTCTAATCTTTTGAAAAGTAATTAAGACTCTTTGTGAAGTTTATTTTCAAGTGTGAGATTAATTGCAAACTATTTGTGCATTATATGATAGTCTGAGTGTAAAGTGAAATTTACCCAAGATGAGGGGTTACATTGCAATATGTCACATGTTGAATGTGTCCTAAGTGTTTTAGTATGATAAGAGAGAGAATGATGCTAAGTGGTGGCTTGTGGAAAGCTCACATGTTGAATGTGTCCTAAGTGTTTTAGTATCATAAGAGAGAGAATGATGCTAAGTGGTGGCTTGTGGAAAGACTAAAGTCCAAGTTTGAGCTTGTTTGTATAATGATAGTACCTTGTGCACCAATTTTGGTACAAATTGTAATTTACCCAAAATATAGGGTTAATATGCAAATTGCCACATCTAAAGTGTCCTTACTCCCTCTATGTATCATTTAGAGGAGAGAGAAAGAAGGAGATGCTATGTTTGAACCATCTTTGAGTAATGGTACTCTTGGTGATGAATAGACTAAGAAAGGAATGAATTTGAAGCCCTTACTTGAGTTGTATCGAGATGTAGACTTGAAATGGGAATGCCTATTGGCTAAGGAACCATAAAGGGGATCCCATATCGGTTTGTGGACTCTTAGAAAAGGCCATGATGACTTAAGAACCTCAGGGAGGTAATCCATGACAAGTTAGATGCTCCTTGAAAAAAGTGTATCAGTTTGCAATATTTGTGAGATAAAGATGAGATATCTTATCCAACAAGATAAGGGATGGCCGAAATATCATCTCCAGATTATCCTATAGACTTTTGAATGTCAAGATAAATGTAAGAGAATTCATGGACATGTGTCAAACATGCATGGACACCTGTCACCTAGTATCATATGGTGAAGACACCTCTTATACATTTTCTTTCATGAACCCCAAGTATATATACTTCTCCATCCACCTACTAATGGAAGTTTACAAACCCCACAACTCTATTTCTCGGAGATATCATGCATACCCTCTTAGATATCATGCATAGTATCTCAAGGAGCAAGGGGATCTCGAGCACCAAGCTTAAGGTAAGGCTTTGGTCATCTTGAACCTTGGTTGAAGCATGATTTTGGGTTATAGTTATTCCTCTCTTTTCTTCTTCACCAAGTTCTTAACTATGGTGATTCCTTGTATATGGAGGAGTTGTGAACGAGCCTTGGACCTTGGATAAGCTCATCTTCAACCTTAGTAACGTGAATCATTGGATCTTGGAGCTTTGAATTTGTTCGTAAGGCGGGTTATATAACTTGAACCCAACTATGTTATTATTCACCTTCAACATTGTTGAACTTGATGATCTACATTGAATTTCGAACTCCTTTGATTAATTGATGTTCCTTTGAGTTTCAAAAGTATCTTAGGACTATTGTCCATGATCTAGAATAGTCAGAAGAAGAATCTAGAGGTTGATGATGATGGAATCATCATGGTCCCAACCTGATATTGGGTTGAAGCCCCTCTAACCCGATATGATGGAGTGAATACACCATTAGCATGATATAATGATGAGTAGGTACCTCTTGCACGTTATGATCATGAAATGCACACCCCGTGCACGATATGTTGATAATCATACACTATGTGCATGATATAAGGTCAAGTATATATCTTATATGTGACATGGAGTCAAACATATGATCCCAACCCGATATTGGGTTGAAGCCCCTCTAACCCGATATGGTGGAGTGAATACACCATTAGCACGATATGGTGATGAGTAGGTACCTCTTACATGTTATTATCATGAAGTGAACACCTTGTTCATGATATGTTGTTAAGCATACACTATGTGCACGATATAAGGTCAAGTATATATCTTATATATGACATGGAGTCAAACATATGGTCCAACCTGATATAGTAAATCCTAGAGAATAAGTAATCCTATATGTTGATGTGAACCCACCAAACAAATGACATAGTGAGAAGTGTATATATCATGGGAAATATGAGTAATACGTATACACCCCTTGAGCATGATATGGGTTCATATATTCACCTTATGCATGATATGGTGTTAGGTTCATATCCTAACCCGATATAGGTTGAAACCCTAAATGGTGATATGAAACCCAAGATGATGGGTAACCCGATATGGTGGTGAGTGATACCACATGAATGATATGAGTGAAATCTCATGGACGATAGGAGTGGCACCTACTTGCACCTTATACATGATACAAGGTTAAGCTTATACCTCTCACACGATATGGTACACTCTACCCGATATGGTTGAAAACCCTAGATGATAGATTGAAACCTGATATACCCTATCCTTTGTGTAATGGATTGTTGTAAAAGAATTTAACTATATATCTAGCTTGTCGTGTAACTATATTATAGAACTGATCCTTGAAGGTATAAAAGGTTATCAGCCTAAGGGTCTACCTAACATGGTAACCCAATATGTTACCCAACATGGTGACCCGATATGATAACCCAATATGGAAACCTGAGCTGGTATTGTGTGTATGATACTAAAATGATACCATGATGAGGCATATACCCCATGCTCGATATAGTGCACACCTTGTGCACGATATGGAATCAAATATACCCTTATACTGGATATGAGGTCAAGCTTCCGGCTCATAAATGATATGAGGTCATGTATCTCTAATTTGAGATGATAAGAACTAAGTGATAGCTAACATGAGATGGATACATGATATGGTGTTAGGGGATACACCCTAAAACATGATATGGTGATGTGGTTATACCACATGCCCGATATGGATACACGATTTGATGTGAAGGTTGTATCTTGAGCACAATATGATAGTACACACACATCTTGATAACTGATATGGTGGGGATACTTTAATCATATGTATTTGATTGAGTGACATATGTTGTGTGTTGTGTTAATTGTAAGATGAAAAGATAATGAGATCTGATAATGGTGAGCTAATGTACCTTAAGAGGAGAATTGAGCCAACTTAGTAAAAGTATGATATAATCAACATCCTAATGAGGATAAGAGAGAAACTTTTACATGTGTGATAAACATGTTAATAAGCATGCATTGATATTCCTAAAATGAGTGGAGTATGAATTAGGGTTTGATTCTAGATAATATGATATTGAATACTTAATTTGTTAATAAGGGGAAAACCTAACCCTAATGAAGGGTGATGGTATGCACTTACAACCCTAGTCGGTTAGATTGAAAATTCCTAACCCTAATAATGGGAAGGATGTATTTCTCTTATATGACATAGTGATGATGTGAATTTGAAACCCTATTTGGTTAAAGTAGGCAATCCTAACCCTAATAATGGGAAGGATGTATTTCTCTTGAATTGCATAGTGATGTCATATACTGTTAGAGTTTTTATCATGAAATGCAAACTATTCAAGAATCATGATATGATGAACATAGCCAGGCATGAGCTATGATGTTTTATATGGTGCAGATTTAAATGAGTCTTGTGAGCCATGTTAAATATCTATACAACAAGTATAATGATTATACAATATGATATCTTAAAAATAGTTGTTTCTTAGTGAGAGGTGACAAGATAATTAATGAATCATGAGAGCTATGTGAAATACTTGTACAACAAATGTGTTGAATACCTTGGTCTGAGGACCTAGAGGTAATAGTTACCTGAAATAGAGGTAATAATTCTCAGTGATGATCTAAGGGTTGAATACCCAGATCCAGTAATCATGATGATGATGATGTAAAAGGTTGAGAATTCCCAGTATTGTGATAAGTGACTGAGATCCTGAGTGTTATACATTCAAAGTGTTCTAAAGATCTTAAAAGTACTACACCTTTCTTTCTAGCATCTTTAATAATTCATGTTTGAAACTTGATGGATGCTAAAAGATACTGTAATGTACCTAATTAATCAAGTTAAATCTCATCATGTAGTTGCCCTAACCATAGATCCATTCAGTGTCAGAAATTACTGATGCTAAAATGAGTTTAACTCGAAGAGCATTTTTTTGAATATGTGGGGGTGAAGGACGAAGTATATCCATACATCCCAATGAAGAATCAACGTCACACCTTCCTTATTTATCACAGGATGATGTGAATCTCCCGACCAAATGAGAAATTGATGTGTAAATCCTTCTTCATTCTAAGTGGTATCGGGATTGAAGTATAAAATATCCCGACTACATGAGGAATTGATGTTTAATCTTCCTTATCCTTATAATCTGGGAAAGCTCAGTGGTCTTCTCCCGAAGAGAGTACATGCTACGACAATAACTCTATAGCAAAGATGCCACCATACCCCGGCATGCTATTTGTAGATGACATAAGATGTCCTTCAAGAAGCTAACATGAGATGTCATGCTAAGTTGTCTCGTACTGACCGAGATGGGTGAGGTCTTGACATCCGGCTCTGCCATTGACCTTGTATGGTAACGATGCTAAAATTAATTGTGGTTGGTTGGAGTATGAATGGTATACTTCATCTCCTCAGGGCATAAGTGTGATTGTAATATGCAATCAGTCGTGTAGCGTATTTGCTTAAGGATCAGATATGGAAGACATTGGTTGATGTACACTCTTTTTATACATCTTAGTTGGATAGATGTTATTCATGTTTCGTTATATTCCTTGTAAAGTGAATAGATGATTTATTGCTCTACCATAGATAGATGCATTATTTTAAGAATAGGGATTGCTCTGTTCTGCTCATAATAGTGATTAATCCTTCTTGTTAATATAAAAGAACCTCTACTCAGTCTTATACTATTTACCTATGATAATAATATTGTTGGCCGAGAGTTATATCTCTCGTTGGGACAATTGTCTCACCCCATGGGATCCACAATTTTTAGGTGGACGTGCACGCAGAGGTAGAGACCTTTCTGCAGAGGGAGAACAAAAGCTGGGACAATAGTAACAGCTCAGGTTGAGTGTGATATCTGTCGTGTCTTGTAAATAGAAGTCCTATGTGTCGTCTCTATACTCTCAGGTCCTTGGAGTCAGTATGTAATGGTTTCATGAACGATCAGAGATTTTGGTTTGTATGCCTCAAGATTTTATGTTGCTTCAGTATATGTTTTGACAGAGCAACTATTATATGTTGTCATCGAGATAAGATGAGACTATATATGTACAATGTGAATCATGATATGTATAAGTTTTGGATCTCTCTGTGAGAGTTTTCTGGTGTTGGATCTCCTTGCAAAATGGTTTTAATTCTTAGTGATTTTTGTTAATCCGCTGTTTATGGTTATTCCACAATTATTACTGGTGATGTCTTGATTTGTTTTGGGTCGTCCCACTTGTTCTACGCGATCGTGCGATTTAACATTTTTATTAAACAAAAAATTCTTTTATTTTATTTTTTTGATGGTGTTTTAATTATGTAGTTTGGACATCCAAAGATCCACAATTTCCCATTCATTGTTTGCCTTGGAAAAATAATTGTGTTAAGCCATTTAAACCATAAATTATTTTTAGTTAAATCCACCCAAATTCATTAGTTGGCATGTCCCCTTAGTTTTATTTTGGGTGGGGCCAACAAACCATCTATTTGGGGACTTGGTACCAATAATGGTTGAATAAGATTTGGTTGTTTGTTTGTCAATTTGAGGGGCTACATCTATCCATAAAAGAAACAGGTGTAAGTCATTTCTAATAGACCGAAAATAAAAGAAACAACAATAAGAGTTTTCTATTTGTGACCATTACTCTCGTTGTGTGCTATCGCTACTGCTGCCTACTTCTCCACTTCTCCTAACTTGTTCTTCTCCATTCTTCTCCACCCAATATTGTGCCAATTTACTTAAGAAACTCTTTAGGTTAGTAGAAAGCAACACATCTCTACTTGAGCTTGTTCAAAATGTCAAATGTAATTTAAATAATATTCTTACTCGTGATGGAATGCATTACTTTGTGACATTTATTGATAATTTTCCAAAATAATTTTGCATTTACTTGCTAAAATCTAAGGATGAACAAAAGTAAAATATTAGAATTTATAAGACACAAGTGCAAAAACCAAACTGACAAGAACGTTAATAGGATTAGATCTGATAGAGGAGGTGAATATACTTTTAATGAACTTGAACAATTATGTGATGATCATGGCTTTATTCATGAAACCTCTTCCCCATACAACTCACAATCTAATGTTGTAGCCGAAATAAAGAATAGAACCCTGATCGACATGGTCAATGCAATGTTGGGAAAATTTTTTCTACATCAAATAATGTGGGGGGGGCCTCTTTTAATCGCAAACTATGTGTTGAATCTATCCCATTCAAACACATATTGAAAACACCTTATGAAATTTGGTTAAGCAAGAATCCTATTTTAAAGCACCTTAAAGTTTGGGGGTGCTTTGCCAAAGTGAAAATCCAAAAAAATAAGAAGAGAAAGCTTGGTCAAAAATCTATTGATACCATTTTCATATGTTATCTTGAAAATAGCAATGCAAATAGATTTCTAGTAATAAAATCAGACATCCCTGACACTAAAACAAACTCCATAATAAAAATAAGACTTGTAGATGTTTTTTACTATAAAAACAACTTTCCCTTCAAACCTCATGTTCCCAGACAAGTTGTGAAGATCTCTTAAATGTTGAAACTTCAGAACTTTCAAAAACCAGTCAAGATTAAACTCCTCTTACCGACATACCCATACCTGAACCTAAACCATTGAACCTTGAATTAGTTGAGCCTCCTAGTGACTTTGGTTGGGGTAAAAGGGATAAATTGAAAAATAAATTTGGCTATAACTTATACACCTTCTTATTAGAATAAAACTCTAAGACCTATAAAGATGCCATGAAATCCATAGATGTAGGTATGTAGAAGGAAGTTGTTGATAGTGAAATAGAAACTATTATGAACAATCATACATGGATTCTAACTGATCTTCCTCCAGTTTGTAAAACCATTAGATGCAAATGGGTCTTCAGAAGAAGTTGAAGGCATATGATAGCATAGATAAGCTTAAATTCACGCTAGTAGCCGAAGGTTACAAGAAACAAGAAGGAGAAGATTATTTTGACACCTATACTCCTGTAACAAAGATTGCCTCCATTTGTGTCATTGTTTCTTTGGCCACAATCTATAATCTTGAAATCCATCAAATGGATGTAAAGATTGCTTTCCTCAATGGGGATCTGGAGGAAAAAATCTATATGGATCAACTTGAGGGTTTTGTGGTCAAGGACAAGAACGTAAAGTTTGTAGAATTGTAAAATCATTATATGGTCTAAAACAAGCGCCTAAGCAATAAAATGATAAATTTGATAAAATAGTTTTATCTTATGTCTTTACTACAAATGACTCTGATAGTTGCATTTACTCTAACTGTTGATAGTGCAACTGTGATATTGTGCTTGTATGTAGACAATATATTAATTTTTGGATCCAATGCTAAAAATATTTCTAAAACAAAATCCTTTCTTTCCAATAATTTTGATATGAATGACTTAGGAATTGATGATGTTATTCTTGGCATTAAATTAATAAGATCTAATTCTGGTTATTCCTTAAATTAGTCTCACTATGCAGAAAATATATTACATAAATTCGATATGTACTCTTGTGTGCCCGTTAGTACTCCTTATGATCCTTCATTACATCTTCAGATACACAAAGATAACCATGTGGATCAAACTAGACATGCCCAAGTTATAGGAAGCTTGATGTACTTAGTCAATTGTTCTACACTAGATATTGCTTATGCTATCAGTAGGCTAAGTAGATACACTAATTGTCCTAATGCAAACCACTCGAAGGTTTCGGTTACAGTTTTTAGGTATCTCAAAGGTGCCATGAGTTATGGTCTTCATTACACTAGTTTCCCAACCATGTTAGAGGGCTATACGAATGCAAATTGGGTTGCTAACTCTAATGAAACTAAGTCCACCAGTGGTTATGTGTTTTGCCTAGGTGGTGGTGTAGTCTCTTGGAAATTATCCAAGAAAAATGTGAGGGGTAGATCCACTATGGAGGATGAGTTTATAGCCTTAGATTGTCTTCTTGTCAGGCTGATTGGCTTAGAAATATTTTACTTAATTTACCTATAGTTTCAAAGCCAATTCCTCCTATCTTGATACATTGTGACAATAAGTCATTTATAGACAAAGCTTTACAATATAAGGGTAACCTAGGTTAGTGCATTATGATATTGAGGTATGAGGAGGTGAGAGACTTCATTACCCATGGTGGTATATCTCTACAATTTCGTATATCAGTAGAAAATATTGTTGATCCTCTCACAAAAGATGTAGCTAGAAAACTAGTACTTAGTACTTTAAGGGATATGGATCTTCTGCCGATGAGTTAAACACCACAGTGCTAACCCTACCATTCCAATACTGGAGATTCCATGAGCAATGTTTCACTGGGAAAACTAAGTTGTTCTTGTGTTTAGTAGAAGCACATTTTTTGGAGTTTTTCATTGGACCCTTCCCTATGGTGTTTGTGCTTCAGGACTATCTTAGTAGAGGAAAAGTCTTTGCTTTGAATGGGGTCGAGGTCATATGTTTAGCAGGGTGTAGTATTGGACATCATACCATTGGGAGATCCGTTTATGTGAGTTGGATATACTCGCTAGAGCTCTCATGAAATAGGTTCTTTCAAAGACTATTAATGTGCACACCGGTATGAAGAAGTCCTTGTACCTCTCACTATATTTTACATAGTTTATTGAAATCCAAATAAGAGAGTTTGGTTCAAGACATAGTTTATTATGTTTCTCTAAATGTAGATGAACTATTGCTAGGTAAGGTTGAAAGCCAAAAGCTACCTATGCTGAAAAACATAAATTTTTATTCATTTTTCTTTTTATTTTATTTTTCTTTTTCTTTGCCATTTATAATTTTTTTAGGTTTATGAAATATGTGGGGTAATGTTATATTTTAGATCCCATTCTCAGATTTATTTCAAATTTCTTTTCTATCTTTAGTTCATTTTGGTGAATGTGTATGATTTAACATTTTATTTAAATGAAAACTCTTTTGTTTTTTTATTGAATTTTAATTCTATCATTTAAATACCTAACTATGTATAATTTTTCATTCTTTAATTGTGTTAGAAAAGTAATTATGAATCCCATTCTCAGATGTATTTCAAACTTCTTTTCCATCTTTAGTTCGGTTTGGTGCGTGCGTATGATTTAACATTTTATTTAAATGAAAATTATTTTGCTTTTTAATTGAATTTTAATTCTATCATTTAAATACCTAACTATATATAATTTATCATTCTTTAATTGTGTTAGAAAAGTAATTATGTTAAGTCATTCAAATCATAAATTCTTTTGAATTAAATCCACCCAAATTTATTAACCCTTATGTCCCCTCGGCTTTGTTTTGGGTGTGCCCAACGAACCATTTTGTTTGAGGAGTTGGTACCCAACAATTGTTTTATAAGATTTGGTTGTTTGTTTGCCAATTTAATGGGATACATATAACTATAAAAGGAACAAGTTTAAGATATTTATAATAGACCGAAAATAAAAGAAACAAGAGTTTATTGTGTGCGACCATTACTATTGTTGTGTGTTGCTCACTATTGATTTGTGTGGCATTATTCTTGCCTACTTCTCCAACTTCTCCCATCTTGTTCTTCTCCATTCTTCTCCGCCCAATAATGTCCTTCTGAGAGTATTTTTTGTCACTTATTTTTCAATGATGTTTGAGGGCCAAATGACTTTTCTACACTGTTCTATTGCTCGAACTGGGAGGTAGTACCTGAGTTGTAATGGTGATTTAATATGGGAGACAACATGCCAATAAAACTTGTGCATAGGAGTAGAAGATTTTGTCTTCATGATAGTGATCTTCATGAAGCGCCTTCATCCACATACTAGTATAAACTATGTTCTTTCTTTGCTCTTTGTTATTGATCAGATTAAATCCTTGCCACATATTGATAGTATTGTCTAAAATAGTAACTAGAAACCAAATATTTTCTAATGCTTCCACCTCAAGTTTCTTTACTTTGTTAACTTGAACATCACTGCAATTCCTGGGTTTATAAGGGTTTGTAGGTAGAGACGATTGTTCCATTTACTTCATGTAGTCTCAAGGGACTCCATGAATGCATTTGTTCAATGCTAAACATTCTTCATCTTTGTTTTCTGCCTACTCTGACCTACTAGACATTGTGACACATAGAAGTGGTGATCTAATGCACCTCCTGACATCTCCTTGGAGTCGACAGACTCAGAAATATGATGATATTTTGACGGAATCGCACTAGTTTTGACTTAGATTTCTTGTTAGGATCCAGTTTTAAAGCTCTATTAGAAGTGTTTTGAAGCCTGATTGGGTAAGACGATCATACATGGGTTGTTGTCCCATTTATGTCCCCAA
Organism: Alisma plantago-aquatica; assembly: GCA_963693085.1. Taxonomy (NCBI): domain Eukaryota; kingdom Viridiplantae; phylum Streptophyta; class Magnoliopsida; order Alismatales; family Alismataceae; genus Alisma; species Alisma plantago-aquatica. Next base: position 1,393,980,183 of record OY856411.1, on the reverse strand, counting down.
TGTATGCTATGATGTGTCACAACCTTATGTCATTCTTCTCATTTTCACACCTTCACATGAATGTAGCCGCACTACTTTGCTTTTTGCTATTGACCAGTGCGCCTGTCACACACCCAAGGTAGTGCAAAATATTTGAGTGCATAACACTCAATGTTGAGGTTTATTTAACCAATTTCCAAAATTCTCAAGAAATTGTTTCAATGATTTTCTGGTCTCCTGATTGGTCAAAAATTCAATAATCCATATATTTTTATTCTGGTGTTAGAAAGTCAAGTTTAGATACTCGTTGGAAAGATTTTGAGACAATGAATCCCCCTGAACCATAGCCAAACCTCATTTCCAACCCAATTCCCCCTATCTCAATTATAAACTCTAAACACATGTTAATAATGTGTAATTAATTAATGAGAATACTACATACATGATAATTAAGGTTGGAACAGGAATCAGGACATCAATAGTATAACTCCTCAGGAGTAGGTGAGTGGTCTCTCACTCTGAGTATTAAGTTAAGGTTTAAGGTTTATTTTATTCACTTATGAACTCTTAATGGCTCAATTAAAGTTCGAGTACATTATTACTCATTATATGCTTATGGAAAATCATGCTCAGGCTAGGAGTTTAGTTTTTCTACTATTTTCGTGTTTATGATTTCAAATGAAATATTATATGTCGCTACCATGATAAGGAATCAAGGATCATGAAAATAATATTTATGATTAAGAAATTATGTTATGTTGATATAGTCCTCTCAATAATGTTATGTGAGCCTTAACTGACCTTATGAGCTCTGTGGGAGCATTATGTGAGCCTTAACCAGCCTTATGAGCACTGTGGGTGCATTTAAGAGAGTGACTATATCAACTCAAGAAGAATCCAACCTCTCATGAATCATGTTAAGTTAATCAAGTTCTCATGTAATAATGTAAATCATGTAAAGTAATTAAGTTTCTTAAGTTAATTCATGCCATTTCAATTATATATTATTAGTTTTAGATTATAACTACTTAGTGCCACTCACATAGTTTTATATTGCTTTGCATGGCTGGGACAAGATGAAGGAGAAGGAGAAGAAGGAAAATCAAATACATTGACTCAAGGACTATGAGGATCTAGTGAAAAACTAGGAGTGCCCTGGTTGGGTGCCATTACTTGTAGAACTTCTATTTCATGCAGTAATATTATCTTGTTTGTGTATAAATTATTAGACTATACCATTAGTTGTCTTATATTTCACTTTCATGTAATCTTTTGAGAATAAGAATGAAAAGTATGTCATGTGTTGGTTATATTTCAATTTTTTATGCATGATATTAAATATATGTAACACACAATCAATATTATGAGTTAGGAATTGACGCGTCTGCTCATGTGCATGTGTGCGAAGTTTGGTGTGTTACAATTTGGTATCAGAGCAAAAAGGATAATTGGCTACCAAACACTTTCATAGTTATCAATCAATTTAATATCTCTTTAATTCCACTAGGTTAATATCTACTTATGCTTCTAGTACTTGAGGAAATTAAGTCATGAGGTTAGGATGAATAACTCTTTTATTTGATAGTGGCTGAAGATAGAAAATCCTAGTTAGAAATATTAAGTCTTGAGGTTTATTTATATGAAGACATGAGTATTAGGAATAGATGTCCATCTAGTTTGGGTCTTGGGTATTGAACTTCACATAATGCATGTCCTCTCATTTCTCAGTGGTTTGGCCAATTAATTGAGAAGTGTAGAGGATATGTCGTGAGCATAAAGGATTATTGTGTATCTCTTCCCTACTTATTAGTGTGTGTGGTAAGGGACATGTGCACTATTAGGTTTTGGAGAGTAGCATGATAATGTATTGCATCATTGGGTATGTGCCTGATCAACATGTATCCGGGGATGTCATAAAGAGGGTTAACACTTAGGGCCTAAATTAAGTAGCTATCTAAACCTAATACAATTGGTTGACAAAAGCCATTATTTATGCCAAAGTAAGATGTTAAATACATTTATGATTAAGCCATGAGGATCAAGAAAAATGAGATTAAATTTTAAGAAAATAATGTTAATTAACTGATTGTACAGGGTAAATGAGCACTTTTCTACAATGAGCTCTTTAGAGAAATGATCACTTTGGTTCAATGAGCTCTCGGGAGCAATGAGCACATTGGTGCAAGGTTATGTAGAGAACTCATCTTAGTTGACTCAATGAAAAATAAGATTATGATAATGATAAGGGTATGTGAGCACTTTTTTCATGGTTCATGGTGAAGTATAGTCTAGTTTTCAATTTGCATCTGTAAAATGTGCATGTGTTAGTTTTGTAAATAATGAAAGACATGATACATTTATCCTTGTTAATGCCATATTGTGAACATATTAGAGATTAATTATGACTCTTGATGACAAAAATGAGGTGTTAGTATACATATATGTAAAATCCTAAGGTGATTAGTACCATGTTAGTGCATGCAAATTTGAGGAAGAATTTTCTACAAGATGGGTAGAATTGCAACATCCATAGAATTTCAGCCATAAATGTGACTAATAATGATATATTATAAAATTGACTTTTTTTATAATGATGAAAAACCCTATAATGAGTCTGTCACATGATGATTCACACATTTGTCACATCTTAATTTAATAATACACAAAACCTAGGCCTAATTATATAATTATGACTAGCTAGAGTTTAAATAGAAATTTCCCCACATATCTGAATAAAATGTTTCCTTTATTTTTTATGAGTATTTAACATGATGTGAGGGTTTTCCTTCAAACTTGGTAGTGTAGCTCCTTGTGAATAATTATCATTCCTTATTTACCCTAAATTCATAACCATGCTAAACATGTATTTTCCTAGCTTAAATGTAAGATCTAAGTGGATATTTGTATTCCTCATGGTCAGATTATCTAATATGTATTTTTTTTTTCAAATCATACAATCCTAGCTATATGAAATAGCATTAGGATGAGAAGAGAAACATTGCACATTAATTGACCTAGTTATTTAATGATTATGACCAATTAACCTAGTTCTACATAAGTCAGTGCAATTTAACCAAAGTTTGGTTGTCATGCCCCCCGTTAGATTTAGCCTTGGGAAACATAGGCTCATAATTATCCGTTAGATAAATTTTGAGGGCAAATCCCTCATCGTCCACCTCGTGAGAGACTGAGTTAAAATAAAAATAGAAAACCCCAAGGTTCATACCCCTTGACATCTTTTTCTCCTCCACAAATCTCTAGTTTTTCTCCATGATAATATTCACGAGGGTCTTTTGTGTCTAATGATCCCTAGTTTCAGACTTATCTCCCTGAGATTCATAAACGCCCAAAACCCTAGCTTGCCATCTATGCCATCAATTGACAAGGGAGATCCTCCACACCATCTATAAACATAGAAATGGCTCCGATTGATCCCCAAAGCACAATCCAATGCCAAACAACTTGTTTTGAGACCCAATTGAGAGAGAAGACATCTGATGAATGGCCATAGATAGGTTCCTCTATCTGGGCAACGACAACCTAAAACTTGATACTCTAGACACTATAAACAAATTATTCTTGCGATGAGCATCCTTGAAATCCAACTTTCTTACCAACATGTCAGTAAGTGTCGTAACTTTCCCAGTTGCTCTATCCACGAACCTGGTTTTAGACCCGTGGAACTCAACTTTTATTCATCACTTGCAGACACACTCAGGCTTTCAAAACACCTTCTATTGATCCATTGGGGCCTTCCGAAGCTAATACCATGTAATATTTAGTATTTCACCATTTAAGTATGGCTCTTCCAACTCAAGCTTCTTTGCTTTATTTTCCTAAACATCATGGCGATGCCTAGGGTTATAAGGGTCTGTTGACAAAGACGACCGTTCCATTTACTTGAACCAGTCCTAATGGACTCAATTAATGCATTCATTCAGTATTATTCATTCCTTCTATTTGTTTTCTGCCTACTCCAATCTACAAGACATTGAGGCACATAATAGTGGTGCTCTAATGCACCTCATGACATCTCCTTGGAGCCGACTGATCCAGGAAGATGACGATATTTCAATGGAGACCTTCAATCATATTGGTTTTGACTAGATTGAATGTTAGAATCCAATTTTAGAGCTTTATTGGAAGTGTTAGAATCTTAATCAAGAAAGATGATCATACATGGTGTTTTTTCCCAATTATGTCCCCAATGTATGCTATGATGTGTCACAACCTCATGGCCATTTTGGTCATTTTCACGCCTTCACATGAATGTAGTCACGCTACTTTGGTTTTTGCTACTGACCAATGTACCTGTCACATGCCTAAGGTAGTGTGAAAATGTGACGGAATAACAGTCAAGGTTGAGGTTTATTTAGCCAATTTCCATATTTCTTACGGAATTGTTTAAAATTTTCTTGTCTTCTGATTGGTCAAAAATTCAATAATTCATATCTTTTTATTATGGTGTCATAAAGTCAAGTTTAGATACTCGTTGGAAAGCTATTAAGACAATAAATCTCCCTAGCCCATAACCAAATCTTGTTTCCCAACGTAATTACTCATATCTCAATTATAAACTCTAAATGTATGTTAATATGTGTAATTAATTAATGATATGCTACATACATGATAATTAAGGTTGGACCAAGAATTAATACTTCAATAGCATACCTCCTCAGGCGCAACTGAGTAAACATACACACTGAGTATTAAATTAGGGTATAGGGTTTATTGTATTCTCTTATGCACTCTTAATGGATCAATTAAAAGTATGAGTATATTAGTACTCATTATATGCTTACAGAAAATCATGATCATGCTAAGAATTTAGGTTTTCTACTATTTTCATGTCTGTTATTTCAAATAAAATATTATATGTCACCACCATGCGAATGAATCAAGAGATCATGAAGATAATGTTTAAGATTAAGAAATTATGTTATATTGATATAGTCATCTCAATCATGTTATGTGAGCCTTAACTAGCCTTATGTGTGCCTTAAGTGGCCTTATGGGCTCTGTGGGAGCATTATGTGAGGCTTAACTAACCTTATGAGAATTGTGGGTGCATTAAGGAGAATGATTATATCAAGTAAAGTAAAATCCAACCTATCATAAAATCATGTTAAGTTAATCAAGCTCTCATGTAATCATGTAAAGTATGTCATGTAATTAATTATCTAAGTTATTTCATGCCATTTCAATTATATATTATTATTTTTGTCTTATAACTACTCACTGCCACTCACATAGTTTTACATTGATTTGCATGGCTAGGGACGATATGTCCAAAGGTGGGGAGAAGGAGAAGTAAAAACCAAATATGTTGACTCAAAGACTATGAGAATCCAATGAAAGAGTAGGAGTGCCCTGGTGGGGTGCCATCATCCATAGAAGTTCTACTTCATGTAGTAAGATTAGCTTTTTTATGTCTAAACTAATAGACTATACCATTAGTTGTCTTATATTTTACTTTCATGTAAGCTTTTGAGAATGAGAATGAAAAGTATGTCATATGTTGGTTATATTTCAATTTTTGAAGCATGATAGTCAATGTATGTGACACCTAGTCAATATTATGAGTTAGTAATTGATGCTTCCGCTGTTGTGCATGGTGCAAAATTTGATATGTTACAAATTGATTTCTAATTCTATATTTGTGGAGATTTATATTAGATATCACATTTTACTTCTTTAGTGCAATTTAAATTTGGATACCAAATTATCCGCCCTAATTATAAGTATATTTGTTGTTCCCATTTTGTGTTCTGAATTATGTTCGAGTCAATTCTAACCATATATCCACCCAAAATTTCATCCTTAAATAAACTATTTTAGTATTTCTACGATTGAAAACAAATGGAATATGGCTTGACCAACATCTCAGAACAATGAATGCAAAGCCATGTATTACTGCATGTGGGTGAGAAACTTAGGTGAATTTTCTTATACAATTTGCCTACTTCCTAATTCATCATAGTTGTAGTAGAAAAGTATAGGGTGGTTCCTCAAAAAAAATCAACCTCTCACTACCAAACAAAATCAAATAAAAAATAAGATTTCTAATTTGACCCAATAAAACAAGTGACGTGTAGTTGATTTTCAATACTCGTTGTATTTTTCTCTCTTCTTTTTTCTTTTTGTTTTTTTATAACGGGGAACCCTTCCCAAGATCGGCCACTATTGGAACCCACCCAGCCAAAGCCGCTATTGCACCACGACCAACGCCCAGCGTCGAACCCGGTGCTCTTTATTGGGAATTTTCGAGCTGCATTACTGACCGCCCCCATTAGAATGTAGAATGTACACATATATACTAGTAATGTACCCACATTTGAGCACGATGAACCACTTATACTAGCAATGCACCCACATTTTAGTGGAATGAGCCCACTTCTACTAGCAATACTAATATTATAATATGGATACATTGCTAGTAGAAGTGGGAGCATTCCACTATAATGTTGACGCATTACTAGTAGAAATTGGCACATTCAGTTGTAATTGGGCATTTTAAAATCCAAATTGAACATATTGCACTTGTAATTTGGTGTATTGCATACATAAAAGAGGAGGAGGAGGAGGAGGTGAAGAAGAAGTTGATGATGATGATGATGATGATGATGATGATGATGATGATGATGATGATGATGATGATGATGATGATGATGATGATGATGATGATGATGATAATGAAGAAGAATAAGAAGAAGATGGTGATGATGATGATGATGATAATGATGATGATGATGATGATGATGATGATAAATAGGCGTGACAACTAACTAGTTGGGTGTATTCATATCCAAACTGGACGCACTGTACTTGTTACTGGATGCATTCATATATGAATTGGGTGCATTGCACTTGTATGTGGGCGCACATTAAAATGTGGTCACACATTAAAAATGAGAATGAATGGCAATGAGATGAGGGAGGTCAGGAAAGAAGTGAAGAGAGGAGATGAGCGAATGAAAAAGGAGATTAGAGAAGTGAGGAAAGAAGTGATGGGCGAGAGGTGGGAAGTGAGGTAAGGAAGGAGATGAGGAAAGTGAGGAGGGAAGTATTGGATAGAGAGGAGGGAAGTTTGTGAGATGACTCTAGTGTGATGAGAGAAAAGAATTGAGGGAGGGAGGTGAGAAGTAAAAATAGGTGAGGGAAGTAAAGAGAGGGAAGTTACTTCCCTTGTTTTTTTGAAGTATGTCATTATTGGTCTTGTTGTAATTAACTTTTAAGGACTTTAATTATTTTGTAAAAGAATTAATTACATATTAAAAGTTATAAGAAAATAAAATAAGTAATAAAATAGAAACAAGTTGATGAGAGGGAGAGAGAGTGAGTGGAGGACGGGACCCGAGTGACAAGGGCCTGATTTGCAGGTACGTCAAACGCACGATTTTCTCCCCCTGTACGTCGTGAAAATTAAACCCTTTCTCTTTAGGCAAAACAATGTGTATTATCTTGTCAGCATCTTTACGTTTGCACAACGCAGTGGTAGTCAGCGGGGATCGGGGCCTAGGGGCCGCAAGGATTCAAAGACAACACACATTATGGCCGATGTGTGCGTCACTATGAATGTAAATGGATCATAAATCTATACATTCGACCGGCATTCACTTAAAAAAGAAATTTAACATCCTTCGTTTGCAGATCACATTTGGGATACTAAATTTTAGAATAATTTTAGATCATATGGGAAACATCACTAAATCTAGTGAAAAAAATGATTTTGTATGTGTTTAAATCAAGTGAAAATACTTACATTGTATGTTTAATTTTAACGGGCCTGAGACAAGATACCCAAAATGAACTTGTCAAAATAATGTCAATTAATTTATATAAATCATAAAAAAATTATTATGTATATATTAACACAAAATACAAACATTATTGTTGTAAGTATAATATGTACTTTTAGTAATGATATTTTTTAACGGAGTATTTATCTGAATTCGCATACTAACCGATTCGATTGGGTTCGGATTCTGTATCACGATATCGTGTTGAACTTCTTTAGTCCAATCCCATCTTCGGATACCAAACTATCTGCTTCACTTATAAGTATATACGTTGTTCTAATGTTGTGTTCCAAATCATGTTCGAGTCAATTCTAGCCATACATCCACAAAAAAGTTCCATTCCTAAAAAACTATTCGAGTATTTCTACAGTTGAGAATAAATGAAATTTGGCTTGACCAGCATCTCCGAACAACGAATTCGAACCCATGTATTACTGCATGTGGGTGAGAAACTTAGGTTTATCTTCTTATACGGTTTGCCTGCTTCCTTGCCCTTGGGGTAGTGGAAGACGCCGCCGGTAAATGACGATTTGCTGTGTGGCTGGCATAAGTAGTCAGAAAGAGCACTTTATTTTTGGTGTCGTCTTGCCAAAATCTCTGTTGTTTGGCTGGCACTCGAGGCTCGTCAGAACTAAGGCAGAAACAGCTTGGTGGCAGCGGCGGCTAGACGCACAAGAATACAACGATACAAGAAGACACTAAAGACACGTTACATCCGGCGTCTCCATCACGACAGTTTCAGTGTGGGAGACACATTAGGCTTTTTGATACTCTCATTTTTTTTTTCTTGCTTCCTACAGAAAAGAAGCGGTGTATGGAGAGTAGTCAACCTGGAATCACAAATAGACGTCAATGTCCGATTAGGCGATTACCATCTGGGGGAATGAACAGTGAATGGGTGCATCCGAGGAGTTTGCATCCGAGGTCTTCGTTACGAATCGAACTTATGACCTTCTTCCCGGCTGCGCGTTACCCTCCACCAACCTGTTCAATGACTCACCATTTATGGCAGCTTCTGTCTCGTTTCTTAGAAGGTCACGAAAGGACAACGTCGGTATATGATGTCATTGTCCAAGCTTTGCGGAGTTAATGGGTCAGACTCCGACTCATTCCACATGCAGCTCCACCGTGCGCAATAATTTCCTTCCTTACCTCGACAGCGATTCTTACGCGGCTTGAACCGGTACGTTTTTGACGTAGAAAAGGAAATTAGGTCGTGTTCCTACCGTTTGATCGTTTACTATTGTGGTGCCAACCATCTGCCGGGCTTGAATAGTTGCATTCCTTTACCAGTTTCCCTCCATGACCGACCACCGCACTTCCCCAGTGCAAGTGGTAGTACTTATCGAGACGAGAGGAGACTGGACGAGCTAGCAAACGCTTCCCCGTACATGTGGGGTGGCATGATCCGCACGATACGGTTCCTCACAACCACAAGATGGAGGGAGAGATGCCCCGACAGATTACAAGAGCAGCCTCCGCCACCCACAGCCGCGGCGACCGCAATACAATGTAGAGCAACGACCTCAAACATAGGCGGGTAGAGGTCACACCATACCTTCATCATGCGTCCATGGCAAATCAATCTGGTTTTATTCTTACATGACACTAATCATATTCCTAGAATTACTAGAGGACCTTTATATTAATTATGAGGGTCAAGGGATGTATCTATTGTTGGCCTTATTAGTTCTTTGTTAAGTAAGGTTTGTATGGATTAATCTCAAAAGTGTGTGCAACTAGTACATGCGAGCAGAAGATAAAGTAGTTTTATTTTTCAAATAAATGAGAGACTGATTTTGTTAAACATTGCCCAACTCTAAGATGGAGCGTTGTTTTTCTAAATCATGAGTACATGTGGCATTATTGTCCCAAAAACTTAGAGGAAGGTATGACTTGGCTTGTGGTTGGTGTGGTGATTACCACACATACAATGTGGATGCCACGTCATGCTTCACAAAATTGTCTCTTCTATCTCTTTTTGTACAAAAAAATAAATGCTAATTTCATTAAAAAAGAGTATAACACTCCCTTCAATGATTTTGTAGAAATAATAAGAAAATTGTCGTTTCATATTATGTACATGTGTGCAAGAGCAAAGGTAGGATCACACCTTCCTAAGAAAAATTATCAAAATGTGAGAGTGTTATACAAAAGTCCTCTCATACACTTGGGATTAATCATCTTTTGCACTTATGTTCCTAATTACAATCCTAATTGTCCTTCATTGTCTATCCTAGCCTCTACTCCACACAGTGTTGTTCCTTGTAAAGATCTTCTCCCATGTGAACGACAACACCTATGTGTACTCTCTTCTATGTTTATGGAATGTTTAGGTGGCGTTACCTAACAATCATTTTATTACATTGGTCTTGTTGTTGTTTTGTCTTCAATACGTGAGCGATTCGATGATCTTCTATAGATTTGTGACCAGATCAACTGAGAGAATAGTGCACATCCAACCAGTACCAGACCACTAATTTCTCTAAGTAACACATACCTTCAAATACAGTCGACTGGGTTTGGATTTTCAAATTATGTTTTATTTATTTTCTTCTTGTTTGTTTGGTGTTGAGATTTCATATATAGATCTGTTAGTTGGCATGCAAAAGTTGTTAATCCAATGCAACTGTCTTATCTCAATCGTAGCAATGAATTTTATCCCATCGAATTAGAGAAATCATTTGTTGTCATTAACCAACATGACAGACTATGGATTTTTGTGTCCTAAGGTTGACTCTTCCGATATGCCTAAACAATTTGCCAACATAAACTTCAAATATTGACAAAGTTGTATAGAAATTTGGCTTCAATATTCAACTTGGTTGACTTTGTAGAACATGATGCCCCTGAACTAGATGAAATTTACCCTAAGACTGCTAAAAGAAATCACAGAGTGGGAGAAAGACCATTTATGCTAAAGATGCATCCTCCTTGCCATATATGATAATTCTTCTCTGATCACTACATCAAAAGTAATGTTGTTGGGCCTTAGATAAGAAATATGATACTTAGAACTAGGGTCTTAAAATTTATTTGCTTTCTTAATTTATAGCATTTAACATGATAGATAGTAGACCCAATTCAGAGTAGATTCATGAGTTTCAAGTCTTGTGTGATGGTCTCAGGAAAGCTAATATGAAGCTATCATATACATTATTTGTAATGTCAATACTTGAAAAGTTTCCCAACTATTAAGATGCAATCAAATGATCAAGCACAAGAAAGGTGACTTAACCCTGAGCTAACTTATGATTTATCTCTACAGAAGTGTCTTAAAGATAAAATCAATATGTTGATGTCAACCCTAGTGTCAATCTTACTGATTCTAAGAAATATCATCTAGATAAGAAACATAAGAACACACGTAAACCTAAGGTCAAGATAAAAAAAATAAAGAGCAAACCATTTTGTAGTTGTAGCCAGGTTATCCATTAGAACCAGGATTGTCGTATAAAAAGGCAAAGAAAGTTGCCTCATCATCAATTGCAGAGGCAATCGTCAACATGTTAACTACCTCCTTGACCTAAATGATGGTTATGAATCTATTAAACTTGAAATTATTTAATTTTTGAATCATTTTATTATATTATATATGTTGTGACTAATGTTCATGTATATGCTGATAAATTTTTGTTTGTGTTTTACCAAATCTCTTCAGGTAGTTTTGTGACTCGGGGGATTCTAGCTCTATAGAAGTCAAAGGTGAATGATGGGTGAACTTGCAGTTATCTTCGGAAAATGTTTTTATGCTTCAATGACTCATGCATGTTCCTACCTCTTTACTGAATATTGGTGGTACAATATCCATAAGAGAATGTTTAAGAATACATTGAAAAATGTAACAAAGCTATTATACTGAGTTCATGATAGTTTGCTATTTTGAAAAAGGATATTTATCTGATCTGGAGATCTTTTCAAGATTTATGTAAAACCTATTTCAAATTCATTCATGAATTTGAATGATAATTCATTTTTTTGTATGTTGTTTCTTTTGATGTATGGCATGCATGCTTTGGTCATGTAAACATTGTTTCAATGGAGATTGTGATGAATCTAGAATTAATTCTTAAACTTGTTGCTAAAAATGTAGTTTTCAAATATTGTGTAGGCTAAGTTACCTAGAAAGTGTTTCCATATTGTGTCTAGAAACTCTAACATGCTTGACTTATATAGATATCTATAAGTTTAATAGGATTACTGCTAGGGATCATAGTGTTATTCCATTACCTTTATTGATGATGTTGGTAAATATTATTACATTTATTTATTTAGAAGTAAATATGAAACATTAGAAAGATAAAAAATATTTAGGAAAGGAGAAGAAAGATAAACTTGTAAGATACATAAAGATTATGGTCTGGTATGGGTGCAGAGTATGACATGAACACATTCTTAGAATTTTATTGATTACATAATATAGTACATCAGGAAACTACTCATTAGTTACCACAATCCAATGGTATTACTAAATGAAGAAAATTGAATGCTGATAAACATTATAAATTCATTGCTCCAAATTTATAGTTTACATAACTTTTGTGTGTGTCCTGGGGACTTTGAATACAATTTCCGTATTGAATAGAGTTATCCATAACCATAAGGAAAGTAGACATTCAAGATGTGGAGAGGCTGAAAGGCTGGTCTCTATATATTATGTGTGGGAGTTTGTAATGACCTCACTATCAGTGCCCCACCCCAATTAAGGAAAGACCTTCAACTTGAGAGCATTTACCTATATTCCCAAGGATCTAGATTTAGCAAATAATAAATAACATCAAATAATTTTATTTATTTCAAATATTGTTTACAAATTATACAATAATATTCCTCATAAAACTAATACATGTTAAGAAGTAACTAGCTATCTAATCCTCTTTTATCTTATTTAATGCTTTCAGGTAATTTCCATCTGGTTTATCACATTTCTACATCTTCATAATTAACATGTACCTAAACCATCAATAAACAAAATGTGAATTAGTATAACAAGTTATATTGTGTACATAGAGTGCAACCATAATGTGTGCAACTAAGATAATCACATACATGCATCAAGTATTGCACATAAGACCTAGCATGTTCTTTACATATTCTAACTCTTACTGGATATTTTATCTTGGGCATGATAATTGTCCCCTCCAGGGATCATGTGCATCACCCCTTGATATAAATCATTCTAGGGTTTAGAATATCATTATTTACTTATGTGATAATTATATTAGCATTATAGTTGAACATGAATTAAATAAACAACCAATAGTTTATTCATCAAATTAGTCCTCGGAAAGCATTTAGAAAAGTACATCGACAAACTATATTTCAGGTAGTCATAATCATAACTGAGTACCTCAATGATGTGTCATGCAGATTATTGTACCATACTTTATGCATATCTTCCAATCAAGCAATCAAGTCAAGTGATGAATACATATTCATCTTAGTTTCAGTTGCCATTCTCGGCTCAGTTTTGTGCTGAAATCTCTCATATGCCCCCCTGAATCTGCTCATATAGAATTTTTCTCAGTTATAAATGATTATTTAGAGTTTTGATCAAATCCATTATAGTATTAAGAATCACACTATGTGCACCAGTGTAGGAGACAGTGGTCCCGCTAAGCGACTAGCAGGCCCACAGAACTTTCAATAATTTGGACCCTATTTTTTATTATTAGTTCCTTCATCAGAAAGCATCCTCAATAGTTAGAGGATTCATCAATGTAGGCCCATCAACCCAGAGCAATAGCGCCCCCCCCACACACATGGGTGGGTTTGTTCCAAGACGGCCACGACTGTGACCAAGAAGAGGACCGCGAACGCAGCTAAGATGAAGTGTCGACTGGGCCCACCTCGGCACGATTGGGTCGAGGTCAAGGAAGCACGACCGTGGCACCCCGCCGCGACTGTGACCAAGAAGCATGCGACTGTGACCACGGTATAGATCTTGACCAATACAAAATGACCTCAACTGCAACAATTACATTGACCGCGACCACCTCGGCACCGTCGAGCACACACCCGACACGGTCGTGCCGAGGGGTACTGCACCCGATATCAAAGGTCGTGGCCGCAACAGTTAAGGTAGTGCTCCACAGACACGTACCTATAAATAGATGACCCCCTCCTTCATTTGAGGCATCACTTCTGCTCCATCCAAGCCGACAGGCTGCCGCTCTGTGCCCAGCCAAGGAAGATGATCTCCGTCGCCAAAGACTACCTTTGTGGTGTTCTTGCTACTCCGCCATTTTCACTCCATCAAGATCTATCTCCTAGCCATGAAAATGGTGGGATTTTAGATCTATAGAACCTTCATCCATGAGCAATCTATCACCCCATCTCTGGTGAGCATGAGCACAAGAAGAGAAGGAAGAAGGATAGAGAAGATCATTCCCATCCATCTTGGTGTTCTTTCCCTCCTCATCCGGATCTGCCCTACCATCATGTAGAAGACTGTTTCTCTACCAAGCCGCGACCATCTTGTTCACCATGACCATGGCAGAATCTTCCCTCTCTCTTGCTCTTTTTATTTCTATCATGAGGAGTGAGTAGTCCATTTCTCTACGGTGCGGGGACTAGCCCCACTGCCCTTTCTTACATGTCCATTTTATAATATTCTAAGGCTTGTATATAACTTTCCATTTCGTTTTTAGTCATTTAATGCATGCTTTGTGGATTGATCACATGCCTTGCATTATCTATTATATTCCTTGGTTGCAAGAACTTCAATACTTAAGATTTGAATATTGATTAACATGGTTGATTCCCAGAAGAGAACTTTTGAAGGGATATCTCCGGAGTAGTAAGTATGTGACCCGTGGGTAATAAGACATTGAGCCGATGGAGATGCTTACACAAACTCTATTTCCTAATAGATGGTTTTCTACTCCATTCGGATAATTATATCTTTCCTAGATGTGTTTTGGATGTGAATGCATGTGTAGTGGTGGTGACACATGATACCACACCAGTGATTCCCAATATTAATCTACACTCTGTTTTAATCCCACTCTTTTACTTTCCTTGCAATTTGTTTAACTAAACCCAAATCAACTCTTGTTCTAAATATTAATCTTAGTTGATCCAGATTCAACTAGAAAGATTATTAAAAAAGATGTCCCTTGGAATTTGATCCTTAACTATACTGCGATAAGACCCGTCTGCTTGCTGGTGGTACTATTACATAAGGTTTTGGCAAAAATGTAGGGATTCCAACGCTAGGTGGATTTGTTAGTGCAGTAAAAACCATGTCATCAAAAAATCTTCATTTCAGTCAGCATGAATGTAAATCCTAAAGTGTCACCAACCATACTATTCACATTAATCACCTTTAAACGCTACTAGGGTTTAGAGTTGTATCAGGTTCAAGATATAGACTAAGGGCTCAAACCCTATTTCCAACACACTTTGATCAATATGTGAAACAATAATTACTAGATCCAACATATCTTTCTCAATATGATCACTTAGAGTTACTTAGTTTCATTAATAACATTGCAAGATAAGATCTTTAACCCCGATACACATATGTATGGTGATTCACATTATGAACCCTAAGTACTCATCATCATGGTAATCATATCCATGTCAAAATACCATGAAGTTCCACATTATCAGATAATAACACAAAAGAGAGGTTTTCAATGTTTTTAACATATTAATACCCAAATCTTGGGTTCAAATGTGTTAATCATCAGTTTAACATATATTACACTACTTTTAGAATAGTAGCATAATTAGATTCTAAAAGTATTTTATTAGGATTTTGATTGATTTTCTGATCAAAATGATATATGTTTTCACTATTTTGGGTGCTTCTAGCATTTCTTGATTATTGGACATGTGGAGACTCCTTATTAGTCCACATGTTGCCATGCTCATTAAGTGAGGGGCATGGTTTAGGCATCCAGTTCAGCTCTAGACCGGCCATAAGGGTGGTGGTTCGAGTGGTCGATCGGATGAGGACTTCCTGGACCACCCAACCTCATTTTCTTCATGGTTGCATATGCAATCATGCATGACGTCTGACCCCGACTCCTGCTCAGGGTGGCCGATGGCATTGACCATTGGGATTTTTTCTTGCCACCTCTTCTCCATGGTCCCTTCACCTTCTTCGATGCCTCACCCTCCTTCTTCCTCCTAAGTCCACCAGCGGTTGAGCTCCCTGGGTCTACAAGTAGTGGAGCACCACTGCAGTCTGGCTACTCCAACCACCGCCTCCACACCCTCCGCACCAAGGACTCCATATGATGCTTTTTCCAGGGTCCCATCCACTCCACAATGATGGTTGTAAGGAGAAAGGGTGTGGGTGCGAAGGATATGAGGCCATTGACATCATTAGAGGCAGTTTTCTTATTTTGGTTGACAGTATGGCCACCTGCCTCACCCAACCCAACAAAGAGCCTTTCTCTCACCATCGTAGCATCTATGGTATGACCGTGAAGACAACCCCTCATGAGATTTGGTAGCCATCCCAAGCCCTGAAGTTGAGGTCTCTGCTTCACAACACCCTTGCCAAATCTCTCGGTCATGACCACAAGAGGGGAGTTCTCCCTCATGGGACTGTGCTGATTGCATGGTTGCAAATCCGTTGATCAGAAGCAAGGTCGATTTCATCCAGACATCTCCAGAATCATGGGAAGGATACTGGCACAAGTCAGGGGACCTTCCCACCATGGAAGTAAGGGGATGTTGTAGCCCCTCACATGTTCTAGGATGAACCTCTAAAGGAGGAGGAAGACACTGGACGGGAAGGAAACAGAGATGTTCCATGAGAGATATGGCATCCTCATATTTATATACTTTACTTTTCGAGTCCCCTCCACATGCTTTGAGTTTTTAGGGTTGGTTCCCTATGCATACCATAAAGACTTGTTAATTCCCTCTTTCATTCCTTGCTATAGCGAATGTTACTAATATGTTGATCCTTTAAGTAGAGGGCAATCTTGATGTTTACAAAAGTAGATACAAAACTCTTATCTTCTTCCCTCTTTTTTTATTTTGTTTCCTAAATCAAATATTCTTATTATTTGTATGTCATACATGAGACTTAATGGTATTCCTTAGACACGCCAATATTCCTTTTTCATAAATCAACTTATCATTAACTCAATTATGGGGAAAAGGTAAGGCATACAATAACCCCCTTTCTCACATGCATTAAAAGATATCCTTATGAGAAAATAAAGAATAACTCTAGAAAAGAATACAGTCCTCCTTCAATCTTTTCTATAAAATTATTTGCTTTTATTCTTATTAATCAAAAAGTCACAAACTTGCATTACTATTTCTTATTAAGACCTTGGTTTGGCAGCTAAAAGCATAAATGAAGGCATATTAATACATTACACTCTGTTATCTAATTTGATCATGGATTCTAGATTATTCTGTTTCCTATGTCTTAGATATATTCCTTAAATATATTAAATCATTAATAATCTATCCAAACTTGATTTAGTGTGTGTGATTTATGGGATATTTTCCCATACAAAACATGCTCTTTTAAACATTTATTTTAAATAATTATCATTATCCTATGGAATATTCATTTTTCTCTAAATTTTTGGAATTATCTTCTTTTCATTATTGTTTTCATGTATTCTAAGAGTTTTTGGTGCCTTAACATTGTGTTACCACTCTCAGTTAGATAATTACTCCTTTAATTATCTAAAGCACACTATACTTTATTTCCCATTGGAAACTAGACAATTATTTCATTTATCATATCCAAAAGCCATTATTATCTACTTATGCATGAATTCCTTATTTTATCTAACTTGTGTCACAAGCACAGATGTCATAAGGCCAATAACATCATTATTTCACCTTATAATACCATTGAAGGTAATTATTTATCAAATCGTTCTTTATAATTATATCATTCAATTTTTACCTAAATTGAGAATATAACATTCACCCCTCCTTAAAAGGAATTGTGTCCCCAAATTTCCCACCTAGTAATCTTAAGGTGAAAGGTAACTCTTTCATCTTTTTCAGCAAGCTCAAGAAGGTCAGAAAGGCGTTAAAGGACTGGAACCGGACTACTTTTGGGGACACGACACAATGTATTCGAGACTTGGAAGACGTCGTTGCCACCACTCAGGTAGTGTTTGATGAGAATCCCACCATGGAAAATGAGGTCCTGCTAAGGGATGCTGAGATAGAGCTTCATCACCTTCTAGACCATGAAGAAGCTCTCATGAAGGAGAAAGCACAGATTGACTGGCTTTCTGACGGTGAGCGCAATATGCCTTTCTACCACGTGGTGGTTAAGGCGAGGAGGAGGAAGCGTTCCTTGGCGAGACTCATCCTGCCAGACGGCTCGGCGACGGCTGATGCCAATGTCATGGCCAACGCAACAACATCACACTTCCAACAGTTCTACCAGGAGGAAGGGGAGATCGATGATGAGACACTCGATAGGTTCCTGAGTGAGCTCCTAGAGAGGATTACGGGTGACGAAAACTTTTCCATGCTAGCGATGCCACGAGCAGAGGAGGTGCTGGCTGCCATTGATCAGATGGACAAATCCGCCGCCCCTGGGCCTGATGGGTTCACGACACCTTTCTTCATGGCTGTGTGGAACATCATCAAGGAGGAGTTTCTCAAGATGGTTGAAGCTTTCTTCTCTGGACAACAATGCCATAGGAGCCTCTTTTGTTGTTGTATTCTGCTTAACCACAAGAAGGACGCCCTGGAGACCCGCACGTCAGATTTCCACCCTATCTCAATTGAGAACATGACCCTGAGGATTGTTAGCCGAGTCTTGAGCAACAAGTTGTCCACGCTCATGCCCCAGCTCATATCAGATGTCCAAGGGGCTTTCATTGTAGGGAGAGATATTACCAATAATGTGAAATTGGCCAAGGAGCTGATTCATGACATTAAGCAAGGGGCTGACTTTCCTAATGTCGTGATTAAATATGACATGTCGAAAGCTTATGATAGGGTCGTTTGGAGAGTCTTGAAGAAGATACTGGAGAAAGTGGGCTTTGTGAGGGAGGTCTTTGACTTGCTTCTAACCCCTTCGTAGGCTTGGGCTTCTGTATCCATCGGGGATGCTACAGCCGGCTTCTTTCAGATGAAGAGGGGTATGAAACAAGGGAATGCCTTGTCACCCTTCCTGTTTATTATCTTCGAAGAAATCTTGTGTAGAAAGCTGCAGAATCTTTCTGAGAACCGGTCCATTTCTCATTTCTGAACCAGAGGCCTGGGAACGACACCCACTGCATTGATGTATGCTGATGGCATTCTAGTTTTTGCTAACGCTAATCATGCATCTTCTGCTATGCTGTGTGAGGTTTTTGAGTCCTACGAGAAGGCTACTAGACAATGTATCAACCGAGACAAATTGGTATGCGTGGTCGGCACCACGGATCAGGACCAAGCAGGTCCCATTGCGGCGGCATTGGGGATTGAGAGAAGTGTGGTTTCATTCACTTACTTGGGCATGCCCATGATGCTGGGGCGTATGAGGTTAGATGATTTCAAATACCTTATCTGAAGGATCAATGACAGAGTTTCCTCCTGGAAAGCCATGCTTTTATCCTTCTCCGGCCACAGAATGCTCGTTGCTCATGTCCTTGCCTCCACTGCGGTTTACACTACTGCAGCCCTTGGGATACCAGCGGGCATCACACGACGCCTTGACAAGATCATGTCTAGGTTTCTTTGGGCGGATAGGAGTGATCACAACAGAAAAGCATGGGTAGGATGGAGTAGAGTGGCAACACCTTTTGAACATGGCGGTCTTGGCCTCTCCTCGATACAGTCCATTAATTATGCCTTCGTGGTGAAGGCATGCTAGGAAATAGTGGCTGGCAAATCCATTTGGGCGACATTCTACAGAGAGAAATATGTGAGTGCTTCTCCAGGAAGATCAGGTACCCATCCGTGATGGCTGAAGCTTAGTAGTCATGCCTCACCCTACTGGAGTAAGATTTAGAAGATGTTCCCTATGATTGTGCCGAGGTGTCGATGGATAGTCAGAAAAGGTAACATCCCATTCTGGGATGTGCGATGGTGTGAAGACAGGCTCCAAAACTATGCGCTGGTGCCTAGTGATCGAAATCATGTGTTCCTTGTCAGTGATTTCTGGGATGTGAATGGTGGATGGAATTTGGATACCCTGCGACATATTCTCAATGATCATGGGCTAGAGCTCGTGAGAAGGTCAGGTGCGAGCATTACAGAGAATGTAGATGGTATTGTGTGGACACCAGACAGACATGGAAGATTCTCGCTGAAATCGATCAAGACCATCTTGAAACCCTTGAGGATGGAAGGGCCAACGAACCTTGGCAAGATTTGGAGGATGAATATGCCTAAAGAAAGTGAAATTATCTGGAAGTTCACGAGATTAGCAGCTCCCACTGATGATAACATTCGAGCAAGATGTTGCATCCTCCTCACGTCCATGTGCAGCTGTTGTGAAGAGCCTCAGGTAGAGGATTATCACCATTTGTTGTTCCAGAGCCAGATTGCCTCGTTCATGTGGACCAGATTTAGGGAGGTGGTCGACACAGAAGCACAGACGGACATGCCCTCATTGCTACACCTTTGCTCGAAAGGAAGATCGACAACGCTGGAAGAGTGGTTGACAGGCAGGATAGCCTTACTTATTCCTAACATCATCTGGCATCTTAGATGTGTGGCGAGGTTTTATGGATCAAAACCAGTAGCCAGTAGGGAGTGGGACAAAATTTTTCTCAACTTAAATCATATGCTGAAGTTGGAGTCCTTTCCCCCCTTGAATGATATGCACCTCTGTCAGGCTATGGAGAAGGCAAAGATCGTGGGGCCGAGAGTGAAGATGAAGGAAATTGTGCTGATCAGGTGGATGCCGCCAGACTTATATAACCTCAAGATGAATATCTCCATTGTTAGGAGTAGAGACCCTGATGGAAACACGCATTGATGGGTAGTAGGGATTGTTCGTAACCACCAAGCAAAGGTGTGCCTAGCATTCCGGTCATGGCTTAAGACATCGACATATGATCTGGCTTTTCTTTAAGCGTGCATGGTTGGCCTGATGTTGGAAGAGGATCCATTGCTTAACATTTCTAGTATTGAGATTGACGATGTCCATACATACAACATCCTGTGGATGGGGGCTTCTGAACCTTGGAGGGCCTTGTCGTACATCAGGGATTTTAGGGAGGAGCTTAAACGTAAGAACATTAAGGGCTCGATTGTGAACAAGGTTGTGAACTCGATCCCAGGCGCACTTGGAAAATGGGGAAGAGATATGAGTGAGATCTATATATGCTCAGATGAGAGAGCATTGCCCACCCGTATTAGAGGGATGGTGAGGCTGGAAAGGATGAGGACCCCGTACATCATCGTGAAGAGAAGGGATAGCTAGCAGCATTTTCTCAACTTCTATTTTTGAGATTGCTCTTTTCTTGTTCTACATTTTGGGTTTGATGGTTTCTTTGTTTGCGGTTATGGGAATATACTTGCGATTGATATATGTAGGAGATGTACATCCTTTCTTGATGATTTTGCCCATAAGAGGGGATGGGATGAATAGAGTTCCTCCTGACTTATTAAAAAAAATATTTTCAAAAGTCAGAGTTAGCACCCTACTTACATATCTTCATCATCTTTTATTGTTATGCATATTCTCACATTATTACTTGAATTCAAATCAAGTCATAACCACATTCTTAGTATTTAGATGATATCATCCTTTGATGATTACATTTTTCACTTATGATTTTACTTAGTGATTACCCTTTCACTTAGGGTTTTAACCCACTGTTCATTTATATTCACATAAGGGTGAGGTAATACCTCTAACCCTAGGTCATCTCATTAAGTTTTCAACTTAGGATATTCATTCTTATATGTCAATGTTAAGCATAATATGTATCTACTCAATCTCCCTCACTCTTAATGGGATGAAATAAACATTGACTGCAACCCAAATACAAAGTTCATTCAATTCTAAAAGCAGAGATGATATATCCACACATTATATTTCCACTTCACATTTTAAGTGGAATCATTCATATTAGGACTCTAAACATACTTGCTTTTAATTCATGAATTCAACTATCTTTTTCACTCTTAAGATTGTACACAACTCCTCTCATCATTATTACATGACTTCTTATATCTTTTACCTTTACACCTCATATATTATGAGCTTTGGTCACTTCTTTGAGGTCTATCAGGGTATAAGTACTCTTTGGAGTGATCTTGTCTTTATGTATCTAGGGAGTGTCTCTTACATTCACCCATTGGGCCACATGATCATCATGAAGGTAGCTAATCTCTTGAGTCATGGACCTTGGGTAAACATAACTATTACCTCCCAACCAGACAGTCTTGTGCATTTAGGGAACAATCAACTCTTGATCCCATCGTCCATGTACCTTTAATGCTCCCTACTTGACCTTAGGATCAACTTAGGGCTCTACCCTTCCCAAGGGTTCATTGATAGCACATTATTTTCAAATGAAAATTTTAAACTGATTTCCTCTATCTCTTATAATGATCATTATTCACTTTATATTCCCTCATAGGCAACTTTTTCTTTTGGGATCGATCTCATACTGTCAGCCACTTCCATAGTGACCTTTCCTCATGTTCCTCAGATATGGCATACTTGAGTTCAAAAACTCATATTCAAAATATGTGCTTTTATATTTTATATTAAGTGGCATTCATGGTTACCTCAATCTTTAAACTGATTGGTTAACTCACCCTTTTAGGGAAGGTCCTAACCTAGGGTTCCTTCATGGATCATAGGAGGAGGTTAGACTCTCTTAGCCCCAACCTGACCCCACGTGTTTTGGGTTCTGCCTCCTCCTTAGGTCCTTTCTCCAACTCTTAGATTGACCAATCCCATGTTGGGACACCATCCCTAAAGTTTTCATGTTTTCATCATTTCTTTTATGAATAGTTTTTATCATAACATCTCAACCCATTTTTTACTCAATCTTTGTGATACCCTCTCTTCGGATCTTGTCCCTACAATGGACATTAGGCCACCTCTCAATTTGGAGTGAGGTGCCATGTTGGTCTTCCCAATCTGGGCCTGACCTTATATGACCTTCCCAATCTGGGGCATGGTCTAACCTCATATGACCTTCCCAATATGGGGCCTGGTCTAACGTCATATGACCTTCCCAATCTGAGGCCTGGTCTAATCGTTATGTGACCTCTGATGTCTTCATGTATTTAGGTGGGTGACCTTTGATGTCTCCCTCTATTCAGGCCAATGACATTTTTTGTCTCCCCTATTCAGGCGGATGACCATATATATATATATATATCATACATCCAGAGGTGGTAGAAAATAGATCAAGAATCAGAAAATTATAAAAATTGGACCTGATCCTTTTTCGGACCTCCTAGTCAGTAGATAAATATCAAACACACGTTTAGATCGCTTTGAACCTAGGTTTGGCCTAAACCCTAATATGGACCTAAATATCATTAATAATGGTGAACATTATATTAATGAGGATTCATTGTTATTAATCAGGTGATGACCAGAGCAGTAGATGAACTTGGATGTATATGAAATCTCTAAACTCAGGTACGTGGGTTTTATTAAGTATAAGACTAGTTTTCATGAATGCATAATGATATGATGTACTTTGGATGCTTGTATCTTCATATAAATTCTTTTATGTGTATTAGTAGTAAATGCTTTACCAAACCTAAAGGAAGATAAAAGAACATTGATGAGTTGTAGCTAATGAAGTCAGCACAACCCCATAGCTAAGAGGCGGGGAATGGCCCAATATGGATGTATGACATATTACTTAGTATGGATGTATGATGAATTGTCCATGCTAGATGTATGATAAATTAATTTGCCTATACTGGATGTATAGTAAAGTGCTGATATAAACAGTAGTACAACTGCATCTAAAGATATGCCCAAAAATATGTGTTTACTTGATTATCGCATTAATAATGTTTTCTTTTACCTTTTATTCTTTCTCAAAATTTTCAAGTATACAAGCACAATATATATGTATCTTTCACTCATGTACCCAACACATTGTGTTGATTCATTTTGATGTATGTTTTAGGTTCAGAGCTGGCATGGGATAAAAGTACATGATGTGAGCAAGTTGTACAGGTTGTACCTATTGTATAGATCCTAGTTAGCATACATTTTCATAGACTATAGAATCTTCATTCAATATGTAATTGTAAATTGTGTTGTAATAACTCATTTTATAATATGCACATGTTGAATCTTGAGAATGTTATGGTGTATCTCTATGGTTGAATGTTCATGTATGTGTATGTCGCTTCCGCATCGCTCTCTGATATGATTGTCTAACGTTTTCAGATTTGTCCTTTAGGGCCTTCTAAGTCTCCAGATGGTAGAATCTAGGGACGTTACACATACCCACTCACTAGCGGTATTCTTTATCCATATATTCCTTTAGATATTGCATTAGGGTGATGCGCAAGTTATATTCCTATTTACATTTGAAATATTACAACTGTTGGCCATTTATGTCTCTCATGTATATTCAAATATCTTTTTTTCATATGTATCACACATATATTTCTCAATATTCATCATGTAAATCTATATCATATAGACTTATTTCCATTTTTCTTAATTCTAATTACTCTTGCCCTAATTAGGGCTCATATGAGCACAATTTCCGTTTTACCCATTCTACTTCCATTTTCTAGGATTAGGGATTTATGTAAGGGTTAGACACTACACCCTACCTCTTAAGGTTTCTATATCCCTTGACCCACTAGGGTTCTTCCAAAGTAAACCTAGTCCATCTAGGGTTTACGCTTGTCAGGAAAAACCTATAACTATTTTTCTTTACCTCATCATTATTTCCATTTTACATATACATTATTATTCCACATTGCTTGTACATTATTATTTCCATATTTATGTGCACATTACCATTTCACATTATATGTACATTAGGTAAGAGGATGAGAAGTGGAAGAATCATGATGACAAGGAACCCTAAAGGTATTTTACTTCAGACAAAGATTTCTGAGTTTGGTCAGGTAGAATGCACGGGTCTGGGAGTCCTCATAATCCGACATTGGTGTGGAGGAAAATTTTTCTAGCCCTCGGTCCTAGTCCCTTCTAGACACCATTGCCTTTAGAAAATGCCATGATAATTCTCTCATATTTCTACAGATTACTTGAAATTATAGAATATTCATTATTATTTAAAAAATTTGGTGCTCTTATAGAAAATGTAATGACCTCACTATCAACATCCCACCAATTAAGGAAAGACCTTCAAGGCTAGTGCCATTACCTATATCCTCAAGGATCTATACTTAGCAAATAATAAATAACAACAAATAATTTCATTTATTCCAAATATTGTTTACAAATTGTACAATGATATTCCTCATAAAACTAATACCAATTGAGAAGAAGTAACTAGCTATCTAATCCTCCTTTAGGTAATTTCCATTTAGTTTATCACATGTTGACATCTTCATAATTATTATGAACCTAAAATGGCAACTAACAAAATGTGAATCAGTATAAAAAGTTACATTGTGTACGTGGGGTGCAATCATAATGTGTGCAACTAAGATAATCACATACAAGCATCAAGTATTGCACATAAGAACTGGCATATTCTTTACATATCCTAACCCTTACTGGATATATTATCTTAGGCATGATCACTGTCCTTTCCAGGGCTCATGTGCATCACCCCTTGAAATATGCCATCCTAGGTTTTAGAATATCATCATTTACTTATGTGATACTCATATTTCCATTATAGTTGAACATGAGTTAAACAAACAACCAACAATTTATTCATCGAATCAGTCCTCAAAAATCATTCAAAAAAATCAGCAAACTATATTTTGCGTAGTCATAATCATAACTGTAATGACCGTCATCAAACTAAAAACCAAATCATTACTAATTATGTAGAACAATCATAAACAACATATTAGCAAAAATCACTAAAATTAAAAACCATTTTTGCAAGAAGGTCCTCTTCCAGATAGTTCTTACTAAAAGATCTAAAGCTTATACATATCATGATTTACATTATACAACATTGTTCGATCTCATCTTGAGGACAACATATAACATTTGCTCTATCAAAACACATATTGGAGCAACATAAAACCTCGAGGCTTAAAAGCCAAAATATCATATTGTTCATGAAACTATTACGAACCGACTCCAAAGACCTGAGAGTACAGAGACAACACATAGGACTTCTATCTACAAGATATGATAGATAGTACACTCAACCTGAGCTATTACTACTGCCCCAACTGTTGTTCCTCCTCTGCGAAAATGCCTCCACCACTTCGTGCTCGTCCACCTAAAAATTGTGGATCCCACAGGATAAGACAATTGTCCCAGCGAGAGATATAACTCTACGCCGACCATATTATTATTATTGATGAATATTATAAAACTGAGCAGGGGTTCTTGTATATTAACAGGAAGGATTATTCATTGTAAGAATAGGATAAAGTAATCTCTTTGCTTAAGAAAAAGATGCATCTACCCATGGTAGAATAATAAACCATATATCTTTTTTTTGGATCGGGTAAGAAATTTCAATTGAAACCAAAAAGTATAGGGGAACAACCAAACCCACATATACTGCATAGCCGGGGACTAACTACAAAAAGCCCAGTGTCTTTGCATCATTATATCCGGTCCTAGGAAGAGCTTAGGCATGGTCTTCCCACAAACTAAGAGCCTATTTACAATATCATCAAAAACTACTAGCACGTCTTTTCTCGGACCTCCATGAAGCCTGGAGTTCCTCTCCCACCAACCGTGGTACAAAATAGCTGACATACAAAGACCCACCAGGCATCTCAATGCTTTTCTATTCTTTGTCTTCTCAAGAGCCCAGCTAACACTGGTCTCCAAAGCATCAGGGGGCGCACTGCCCAAGTTGCACTTCAGCATCACCCTGATCTACAGATATCTAGTGAAGTCGCACTTCCACCATAGATGATCATTAGATTCATCCTCTATTCCACACACCAGACACATTGGACTGCCCCCCAAACCCCACCTGATCATCCGATCAAAGGTTGGGACTCTCCTCAAGATGCCTCTATATAAACAACAACTCCACTTTGGCTGATTGTGCCTATTCCACAGAAGAGGCACACAAGGCACCGGAGGGACACCAACCAGAGCCACCCAAGGTTTATTAATGCCTCTACTCCAACCACCATCCAGCTGAATGTAGTTATGTTTCACCCTCCCCCAAGCATGAATCATGCACGTCCACACCCTAGACGATCTGTTGCTGTTTGTAGAGTGAAGAGAGGAGACATCTTCTTTTGGTCCACGAGACCCACATTGATTCCTCACTGAGAAGGAATATGTCCACCCGTTTAGTCGTTGTCTGCTGAGCCACAGTCTGGAGATCAGGAATACCCAAGCCCCCAAACTCCACAGGAGCACCCACAATGGACCAGGACACTGCGTGTCCTTTCCCAGCCCATAGAAAGGCACTGATAATGGCTCTAGCCTTGTCCAAGATGAAGGTAGGTAGCTCTGCTTGCCGACACCAAAAGCTCACCTTGCTCATCAAAACAGCCTTAATGAGGACAATCCTTCCCTCCATAGAGAGATTGAGTCTCGTCCACTTGTCTACAACCTTGCGAAGATTATCGATGACCTCCATGAAATCCCTTCCCTTACCTTTGCCTCCTATAATCGGAATGCCCAAGTATTTAGTTGGAAACATCCCTTCTTCCAGCCCAGCTGCATCTTTGCGTCTTCCCCTTCTCGAGTCATAGGAATTAGAAAGGAAGACTTTAGATTTTATCTGGCTAATGTAAAGGCACGTGAGTCACCCAAAGGTAGTTAATGTTGCCCTCATCTCCTTCGTATACTTGTCATGACCCACCAAGAATAGGAGCACGTCATCTGCAAACACCATATGAGAAAGGACATGGAATCCCCCCACCTTGAAGACTTTGAGCCTCCCCTCATCTTCCTCATTCTTAATAAGGAAGGACATAGCTTTCATGACAAGGGTGAAGAGCAAAGGAGATAGCGGGTCACCCTGTCTCAACCCATTGGATGCCCGGAACATGTCTTTAGGTATACCATTAACTAGAACTGAAAATGATGTGGTCTCGACGCATTGCTTCATCAGTCCAATCCACTTGGGAGAGAACCCAAGGGATCCAAGGATTGCCCAGAGAGCAGACCAATTCACATGATCATAATCTTTGGATATATCCACCTCCACACAGGCCTTTTTTGTGGTATTCTTGCATTTGAAATCAAGGAGAAACTCACTGGCTAGAAGCGCACGGTCCGAAATAGACATGCCTTTAACGAACACCGCTTGGTTCTTAGACACAATCAGTTGGAGGATGCTACTAAGCCTTCTAGACAGAAGCTTGGCTATGATCTTATAAAAAACAGAGCAGCAGGCAATGGGTATGAAATCCTCCAACGACGTCGCATGTGGTTTCTTAGGGATTAAATAGATGAAAGTGTGGTTAACAATCCTCACCATGGAGCCACCAACCAAGAACCACCTCACAGCCCACCCAATATCATCTTTAACAGTGTCCCAGAAGGCTTAGAAAAACTTTCCGTTGAACCCATCTAGTCTCGGGGCTTTGGAAGCACCAATGAAGAAAACCGCCAACTTAATCTCCTCATCAGATGTCGGTCCACATAGCTTCCTATTGATCTCCTCCATTACTCTAGTCGTGGCAATCATACAGGATATATATTGACTACCCTGATTATATAGATCTCTAAAGAAATCAACCGCCTCCTTGGCCACCTCGTCGGGGCCTCTCGTGCATGATCCATCTTGTTTTAGCAAGGCATGTATGCAGTCCTTCATATGGTTTTTCTTGGTAGCAGCGTGATAATCTTTCGTGTTCCTATCCCTATCTTGAATCCAATGTAGTCTGCTTCTCTGCCAGAACAACAACTCCTCAGCTCTCTACAGATGTTTCAATCTACTAGCCGCTCTATTCTCCTTGTCCATGAGCATAGGGCATAGAGGATTAGATCTCAGCTTAGCCACCACAAAGGAAAACTCAGTAGTAGCTTTTTTTACCAACTTAGGTAAATCAGCCAAGTCTTTCGACCACACCTTAATCACCTCTTTTAGCCTCTTCAATTTCTCAACCACAACATAAATCGGCCTTCTAAGAATTCTTAACCACGTCATAGAAGCTTGGCCAATCCAACCA
The DNA here is from genome assembly GCA_963693085.1 of Alisma plantago-aquatica. Taxonomy (NCBI): domain Eukaryota; kingdom Viridiplantae; phylum Streptophyta; class Magnoliopsida; order Alismatales; family Alismataceae; genus Alisma; species Alisma plantago-aquatica. The sequence goes on along the minus strand of OY856411.1, from coordinate 1,393,951,225 downwards.
AAGATTTAGAAATCTAAAAGGGCGATTCGTAGGCCTGGTATCAGTGAGCCTCATTCTCATCCAAGCATGGTCACTATTAGGATGACCACCTAGAACGATGGAAGGTTCGGGAAACACCCCAACCAAGCCACATTAACCTACGCCCAATCAAGGCTGCTTGCAATTCTGTGCTCATGCTTCCTCTTATTATGCCAAGTAGTAATCCCTCCCGTCATATTGACTTCCACCAGATTTTCCACGTCCACCGCTTCATTAAACTTGTAGAGAATAGAATTAGGGATAGGCTTCCCCCCATGCTTCTCACCCGATCTCCTCAGGTGATTGAAGTCACCGATGACAAGGTGAGGCAGAGCTTGTTGGGTAGAGGCAGTGATCTAATCCCAAAGCCTCTGTCTGCACATCTCACTATTGTGCCCATAGACCACACTCACCACGAAATGGAAACTGCCAACATTGATGTAGCTAGCTACTACAATTTGATCAGTACCTTGGATGACCTGCACATCCCAGGCTCCAAAATCCCACCCAACCACAATTCTACCACCTTCAGTCTGTGGCAGGTTGAACTCACAACCCCAACCATCAGGGAACAAGCTCGCACAACTATTCAGAAACCCCCACTTGATTTTCATCTCTAAGAAGATCGCCAGATATACCTGCTCCCTGGTTATCACCTGTATCACCCTCCTCTGCCTCTTCAGGCGAGAGGCACCCCTCACATTCCATGTGGGGAAGGTCATCGAACCCCTATGAGTCCACACCTTCTGGTGGTGGAAATCCTGGTAGAGGTGTGCCTCCCTTGAGAATATTGGGTGTCTGTCCTCAGTGTTACATACATGTTGCTGTTGATGGTGGTCAAGTCATCTGAGCTCGCTTCAGGATCCACCCCTGGAGAACTGAGAACATGTTGGTTTGCTCTCGTGCAATCCCTAGTGGAACACCATCAACTCTACCAACCAGCTCCATCTCTCTGTTCACCGTTGTTGTTGCTTGTTCCTCCGTAGTGTGGCCGGTAACTGAGGCATCGACAACAGAGTTAGCCACTGGAGCTCTCTGTTCACCTCCCTCACTAGGGACTTCTGCACCCGCCTTCTCCACCACCAAAGGGCTTCGATCAAGCACCATCCCCACTGTATCATTAGTGCGAGCCGTCGGGATGATAGCCACAGTAGCTGTCGACATAGCCACACACTTAGATTGCCTCCGCCTAGGTCTCCTACTCTTGGACCTACCCTGAGCCAAGGATACTGCCTGCTCAGACGCTTTGCTATTCGGACATCTCATAGTCACATGGCCAAACACCTGACATGCACAACACCAATCAGGTAGCGCATCATAAAGGATTTTAATTACCAACTCTCATCCATTCGGCATCACCACCATGACTTCAGGTTGAGCTGGTTTATCGGCTGACATCTCCACACAAAGATGGGCGGTGCCTACAAACTCCCTGGTCGCATGATAGTCCACTGCCTGGGGTTTCCCGTTACCATACCCAATGATAGTGCCCGCCCTTTGGGTCTAGTGTGTCCACACATCCGGGAGGGTTAGCCACACCGGCGCTGTAGTAAGAGTAGCCCTCCCCGTGTCTGCTTTGGGTGACCACCGCCTAGTAATGACCAGCTGGTTATCGAAGAACCAGGGTCCCTCATCTAGGGGTTTCTTCATATCATCATTAGACACAAACTTGGCCAGGAACCGACCATCACGAAGAAACAACAACTGAACCTCTCCCAAGGGTCTCCACGAGTGAAAAATCCAACCATACATCTGGGCTATGTGATTGATCTTCCCCATGACCTGGATGGTAATGGTGAACCCATGGAATTCATCCATAGCATCCACCACCGACTAGGAGAAGTCCACCCAGGGTCTCATGTCGCCCTCTCTAAAACTCGGACCTCTGGGGTCTTCAGGAGGATCCACCGGTCGGGAGCTGCGCTTGACTCCAAGCAGTGTGTGGGTCATCTCAACCCAGGCTCTACCCACCTCAACAGGCGCAACCAAACTCGCTGCTCCACCTAGTGCACCCTCATCAGGTGGAGGGATGGAAGGAACGACCATGGGAGCCACCACTAGATGTGGAGGGAAGGTGAGAAGGGAGCCATTAAGGGTGGAGGTCAGCCTGGAGGGCATCTTGGGGTTGGCCGGAGAGACCCCAGGCGTCGTCGCTCCAGAAGGAGGACCCAGAGATACCATGCCTTTTCTACAATATAATCTGAAGGCTAACAATAGATGGATAAACCATATAACTACTTTGCAAGGAATGTAAAGGAACATAAACAACATCTATCAAGCCAAGATGTATAACTGAATTACGCATCGAATAATGTTTTTTGTATTCGATCCTTAAGCAAATATGCTACACGGATGAACATATTTTACAATCATACTTATGCCCTGAGGAGATGAAGTATACCCCGTTCATCTCCAACCGACCACAAACTTGTCACAAGTTGGTACCATACAAGGTCAATGGGAGAGCCGGTTGCCATGACCTCAGCTTTCTCAGTCAGTACGAGACCATTGGCAGTGACGTCTCATGTCAATATGCAAAAGAGCGTGACAGGGTATACATGCATCTATGCTCAGAGCTACAACATCAACTGCACTCTCTTAGGGTAAACATCTACTAACAACCGTCCCCAGTTATGAAATTATTGAGTCATGGCATATAGCCATACTCTGAGCCATGGGCCAATTCACCGTTCTCTATTGAGACATTTATTTAGAGTTCGTAAGGGGATCGTCTCACACATGGTCATCCATTTATTCTTATGCCCCCACATATTAAAAAATATGCACTCTGGGTTATGCTGCGGGGAACTCGTTTCACCATTCAGTAAATCCTGACGCTGATGGATCTATGGTCACAACAACATTTTATGGTTTCTAGTGATATATTATGTGCATTACAACATTCTTTTAGCATCAAACAAGTTATAATCATTAAACACAACAAATGCTACAAAGAAAGGTGTAACACATCTATCAATTACTTTTCAAATCTTTGAGACATATTCCATTTGGGATCTCAGTCCCTTATCACATTACTGGGAATTCTCATCTGTTCACATCATTATTATCATGATTACTGGATCTGGGTATTCAAACCCTTAGTTCACCACAAAGCATTATTACCTCTGTAATAGGTAACTATTACCTCTAGGTCCTCAGACCCAGGTATTCATTTCACTTGTTGTACAAGTATTTCACATAGTTCACATGGTTTGATTAAGCATCTTGTCACCTCTCACTTAGGCAACACTTATTCACATGGCTCACAAGGCCCATTAAACATCTCGTCACCTCTCATTAGGTAACAACTATTCTTATGGCTCACAAGGCCATTAAATATCTTGTCACCTCTCACTAAGTAACAACTATTCTTATGGCTCACAAAGCCATTAAACTTCTTGTCACCTCTCACTAGGTAACAACTATCTTTTAGGTCATCAGACCACATAAGAATTATACTTGTTATACAAGTATTTAACATGTTTCACAAGAAGTTTTTAATAAGAGAAATACAACCTTCCAATTATTAGGGTTAGGGTTTCCCTTTATAGCCAAATAGGGTTTCAAGTTCGTATTATCAATTCAAACCCTAATTCATTGCTCCACACATCTAGGAGAATATATTGATATTATAAGTATGCAATCATACTTATCTGTTCTCATCATTTATCATTAATTGATTACAAAGTATGAGTTTCTCTCTTATCCTTGCTAGGATATTGATTACACCATACTTTTGGTTCAATCCTCCATTTGAGGAATATTAGTTCATCATTAACAATTCACATCATCTTTTATATTGCAATTAACACAACATGCAGCATATGTCACTCAATCAATCACATATGATTGAAGTGTCTCTACCCTATTGGGTATCAAGATGTGTGTACATTATCATATTATGCTTTAAGCTACATTCTTTACTTCATGTTGTGTATCCAAATCAAGCATGTGAGATAGTCACATCACCATGTCATGTTTCAGGGTGTATCCCCTAATCATCATATCATTTACCCATATCAAATTTACTATCACTTAGTTCTTAACATTTCAAGATAACTTCATATCAAGTATGAGATAGGTGCTTGACCCCATATCGGGTATAAGCTATGTTCTTGATACCATATTGTACACAAGGTGTGAACCATATCAGGCATGGAGTGTATGCCTCATCATGTATTATTTAAGTGGTATATATATATACAAGATACCATATCAATTTTTCATCCAAAGTTATCATATCGGGTCTCCATGTTGGGTAACATATCGGGTTACCATATTAGGTAGACCCTTAGACTCATAACCCCTTCATTCTTTTCAAGGATCAACCTTATCATATAGTTACTTGACAAGCTAGGTGTCTTATTGAATTCTCATCCCACAATCCATTACACAAAGGATAGAGTATATCGGGTTTCAATCCATCATCTAGGGTTTCCCACCAAATTGGGTAAATTATGCCATATCATGCATGAAGTATGAATTGAACCTCATATTGTTCACTAGATAGGAGTAGGTGATATTCCTATTATTCCAGAGATATCTTTCATATCGTCCATGTGGTATCACTCACGACTTATATCAGCTTACCCATCACCTAGGGTTATCCAACTCTATATTGTTTAGAGTGTTCAATATCTCTCTATCGTGCAAGAGATGTAGTCTTAGACTTGTATCGTGTATAAGGGGTAAGTGGGTATCTTCCATATCGTGCAAGGGCATGGCTCATATTGTGTATGAGCTATCCTCTATCCCCATATTGGGTTAACCCCCATCTTGGGTTTCATATGGGGTTAAGGTATTTCAACCATATCAGTTTATACCATGTATGTGATTCTATGTCTTATATGATACATAAGTGTATACTTCATCAACCATATCGTGCACCAGATGTGTGCTGCATGATATCGTGTAAAAGAGGTGTATTACATGATCATATAATGCAAGGAGCACTTGATATTCTCATTCATATCGAGTTACCCAAACTAGGGTTTCATATTGACTTACAAGTATGTCCTTGTTCCTATATCGTGCATGGAGTCTATATCATGCAATAGGTATTATGGTTAACACCATATCGTGTTCCAAGGTATGAACTTCATCCCCATATAGTGCAAGGAGATATAATCTCACAAGCATATCATGCAAGTGATACATGTATATCACCATATAGGGTATGAGCTACTTGTTTGTATGCTTGAAACCGATATCACTTTATAAAGTGATACCATCTTCTTCAAGCTCTAGAACTTCATTCTAACTATTATAGTCCATGAAAACAGATCTAAACAACTACTAGAACTCATAATTTCATTAACTGTTCAAGAAGATCTCGTAATTATAAGTAGATCATTAAGTATAGCAAGTTAGGTGACAAATTATAATATGATTGAGTTCAAGTTATATAACCTGCCTTGTAAATGACTTAAAAGCTCCAAGATCCAAAGATTTACATTCCTAAGGTTGAAGATGAACTTCTTCAAAGACCAAGACTCGTTCACAACTCTTCCATAGACAAGAAATCACCATTGTTAAGCACTTGGTGAAGAAGGAAAGAAAGGAATATTCATAACCTGATATCCTACTTCAACCAAGGTTGAAGATGATCAAAGCCTTACCTAAAGCTTGGTACTCAAGCTCTCCTTTCTCCTTGAGCTACTTTGAATGATTCCTAAGGGGATTTGCATGATATCTCCAAGGGATATGGTTTGTGAGGATTGTAAACTTTCATATGTTGGTGAAAGGTGAAGTATATATACTTGAGTTCATGAGATAAAGTGTATAAGAGGTGTCTTCACCTCATGCTACTAGATGACACGTGGCCATGCATGGTTGATACATGGACATGCATGCACACATACATATCTTGCCATGCAAGGGTCTTGAGGATAATCTAGAGACAATATCTCAGCCATCCTTTATCTTTTTAGATAAGTTTCCTCATCTTTATCTCATCATCAAGGCAACCCGATACACTTTATGCAAGGGGCTTTGCAACCTATCATGGACCACCTCCTTGAGGTTCTCTTCCCATAATGGCCTTTGACAAGGCTCAACAAACTGATAGGAGGCCTCTATCATGGCTCCTTGGCCAATAGGACCCCTATGTCAAGCCTACAACCCCATACATCACATATAAAGCTTCTCCTTCAACTCTTTCCTTGGTCTTTCCATCACCAAGAGTATCATTACTCAAAAGTGATTCAAACATAGTATCTCCTTCTTTCTTATTCCTCTAAAAGATACATAGAGGGAGTAGGGACACTCTAGAGGTGGTAATTTGCATTCCAACCCCATTTATTAGGTAAATTTCAAATTGTAGCAAAATTGGTGCACAAAGTACTAGCAGGTTATAACTTGGTATTTAGGCTTTCTACAAGCCACCACTTAGCATCTTTCTTATGATACTAAAAGACTTAGAACATATACTACATGTGACACTTTTCTATGTAACCCCTCATCTTGGGTAAATTACACTTTTCACTCATACTTTCATATAATGCACAAAGAGTTTGCAATTAAGCCCGAACTTGAAAAAAAACTTCACCAGAAGCCTTAATTACTTTTTCAAAAGATTAGAATTAGTTTGTAAGTAACTTACTTAAGAAAAACTCCTAAGGTTAAGCCATAACCCAGGTCAGGGGTGTTACAGTTCCATGTACCTCAATGGTGTGCCATGTAGATTATTGTACCATACTTTATGTATATCTTCCAATCAAGCAATCAAGTCAAGAAATCATCATTTTAGTCTGCATGAATGTAAATACTAAAGTGTCACCAACCATATCATTCACATTAATCACCTAAAACCCTACTATGGTTTAGAATTGTCTCAGGTTCAAGATATAGACTAAGGGCTCAAACCATGAAGTTTTACATTATCAGATACTACCACAGAAGAGAGTTTTCAATGTTTTTAACATATTAATACCCAAACCTAGGGTGTAGATGCATTAATCACCACTTTAACATATATTACACTAATTTTAGAATAGGTGGCATAATTAGATTCTCAAATTATATTATTTGGATTCCTCTCAATTTTCCAATTAAAATGATATATAGTTTCACTATTTTTGGGTTCTCCTAGCATTTTCTTTGAATTAAACAAAGTAAGAGATTACACCTTGATTATTGGCTACATGGAGAATCCCTATTGGTCCACTTGTTGCCACATTGATTAAGTGGGGGTCGCATTCAGGAATCTGGTTCACCCCTAGACCGGCCATGAGGGAGGCAATTTAAATGGTCGATCGGTCAAGTACTTCCTAGACGACCCTCCCTCATCTTATTCACATTACAGATGCAATCACACATGACACCTGACCGTGACGTCTGGCTCAGGGCGACCGATGGTGTCAACCACTGGGATTTGGTTCTTGTCGTCACTTCTCCATGGTCCCTTCACCTTCTCTGATGCCTTGCCCTCCTTCTTCCTCTTGAGTCCACCAGTGGTTGAACTTCCTGGGTCTACAAGAGTGGAGCGTTGTTGCGGTCTGGCTTCTCCAACCACCACTTCTGCACTAAGGACTCCACGCGATTCTTCTGCCAGGGTCCCACCCACTCAATAGTGATGATCACAAGGAGAAAGGGCATGGGCATGGAGGATATGAGGCCATTGGCGTCATTGGCAAAAGATTTCTTGTGTGGTTGAAAGTACTGCCGCTTGACTCACACCATCCACCGAAGAGCCTTCCTTTCTCTCACCACCATAGCATTTATGATATGATCGTGAAGACAACCCCTCATGAGATTCGATAGCCAGGCCAAGCCCAAAAGTTGAGGTCTCTACTTCACAACACCCTTGATGACTCTCTTAGTCATGACCGCAAGAGGAGTGTTCTCCCCCATGGGACCGTGCTAATTTCATAGTTGCAAATAAGTTGATCAGAAGTAAGGTCAATTTCACCCGAACAGCTCCAGATTCATAGGGAAGAGACTAGCGCAGGTCTGGTGACCTTCAAACCATGGAAGTAAGAGTATGTTGTAGCCCCTCTCTTATTCTAGGTTGAACCCTAAAGTAGGAAGAAGATTTTGGAGGGGAAGGAAATAGAGATATTCCACAAGAGATGGCATCCTCATCTTTATATACTATACTTTTTTAGTCCTTTCCATATACTTTGAATTTTTAGGTTTGGTTCCCTATGCAGACCATAAAGACTTGTCAATTCCCACTTTTGTTCCTTTCCATAATGAATATTACTAATTTGTTGATCCTTTAAGTAGAGGGCCATCATGATGTTTACAAGAGTAGACAAGAAAGTCTTATCTTCCTCCCTCTTTGTCTTTAATTGGTTTCTTAAATAAAATATTCTTATTATTTGGTTATTATACATGGCACTATATGATATTCCTTAGACACACCATTATTCCTTTCTCATAAATCACCTTATCATTAACTCAATTATGGGGAAAAGGCAAGGCATACATTAACCCACTATCTCATATGCATTAAAAGATACCCTTATATGAAAATAAAGAATAATCCTAAAAAGAATACAATCCTCCTTCACTTTTTTTATAAAATTCTTTGCTTTTATTCTTATTAATCCAAAATTCACAAACATGCATTACAATATTCTTATTAAGACATTTGTTTAGAAACTAAAAGACATAAAAAAAGGCATATTAATACATTGCAGTCTATTGACTAATTTGATCATGAATTCTATATTGTTGTTATGAGTTGCATAATGAGAAAATGTCAGGTTTTGCTATTGTTCGTGCTCTGATACCACCTGTGACGTCCCCAGATTTTTTAAAACTTAATGTGATGTGAGACGTCCAAATTGAAACCCTCACCTCAGCCAGAATCCCAATTTAAACATCCCACATAAGGCTAAGAAGAAGAAAATCAAGGGAGTCAGAAGGAAACGATCAGTAGCACATGTACATGAACAATAATAAACCATACACACATGTTCACCATTCAACATATAATTACAACATGAATTGTTACAACATTTGATATTACATATTGAACAACGAATTTTAACATATACATGTACTACCACTAAACTACAGGATCTTAGACAACATGTCCACCTGTACATCAGCTCGCCACACAACTCTCACTATCTTGGTTCTTCAAGAACATGACCACAACCTAAACAAAAGATTACATGCGGTACACGTCAGCACAATATTCAAGAATATTGTACTGAGTACGCCTACGTATCTTTTATATACCTCTCATCATATCTTGGCAATAAGATAAAACTAATACTTGGCAGTTATAAAGAAATATAAGAAAATCATATACTTGCACAAAGATGTCAATCAACAAAAGAGAACACATATTTTAAGCATATTTTCCATTATATCATCCATGCATTTACTACCTGAGAGTTGAATGCATTAAGGCCTTTATGATCTACTACCAAAGAGTTGGATCATTTCACAATGTGATCTACTACCAAAGAGTTGGATCACTTCCAAGTACTTTACTACAGAAGAGTTGAAGTACTTGTTTTCCGGCACTTTACTACCAAAGAGTTGAAGTGCTTAGATATAATGGAACAGATATATTATGTTTCATGTGTTCATGGCAATAAGTATGGAAAATTATGCAACATATCATACAAGAACAATCATTTCATCCAATATCATATGCCAAGTATTTTACTACACATATAACACAAGCATATTGTATAATAAGCCAAGTAAGAGGTAATGGCGTACCTTCCAAAGAGATATTCCTAATCATCACATATACTCATGATGTCAACTATATCCTTGGTCAAACCCTGATTAAGACAAGACCACATATCACCATCAGGTTCTCATCATCTTACATCTCATCTTAACCTTAATCACGTTCATATTGGGGTTTGCTTATCTCATTATGGTATTCTCATCATTACTTGTATTCTTGTCTTATATTTATCTTACTGATGTCATATTCCAGATTATAGGATACATAATCTGATTACTTGGTTACATATGATTATGTGCACATGTTAACCCTATGTTACATGTATTAATCATATTAGGGTTACATCATATGTATTAAGGGTCATCCTCATGTAACATGAATTCATGTATAAAACTGATCTCAAAGTTACATTTTAACTTCCAGTTACTGAATAAGGTTGTTCTGTAAATTTCAACATTTATTGAGCATGTATGCATTAATTGCATTATCTTTAGTGTTATTAGTTGTAAATAGCCATATTAATCAAATTATATTCTTTCATGCATCAACATGGCCATATATGACATCATATGCATTATAAACATGAATTATGGTTGACTGGTATTTTCTCATAATTTTAGGTCATTGTTTGATATTTATTATCTATCAATTAAGTATTTCATAACTAACAATATATCACTGATATTCGTGCATCAAAAGCCTAATGTTATGATTTCATATTGTTGTACACATTTTTCTGAGAATTTCGGTACCTGGTTTGTAATTTTATGATAAACGAGCTATTTTCTACGAATTATGCAAGATGGGAGTATATTGAATTAATTACCTTCATTGGGTTGACATGTCAGCGTCGAGGGCTGGCACAACTCCTTTGTTTGGCCTGCTGGGGTCTGGCCGGTTCAGGGTTGGTTCACTTCTATTGGACCGATCCTGTCTAGCTCTCTTTCTCTCACCTCTTTCTTTCTCTCGTGTGAACGTGAGCCTGCCCTCTGTGCTCTTCGTCTGTATCGCTTGGCCGCCGACTCTTCGTCTGCGTCGCCTATCCACCAGTGCACGGCTCACCTCTCTTCCTCTGGGTTCACGATTCCTTCTGGTTGGGCACCACTGTGAGGCTACTCTCCGGCCAGAGATAGGCTATGAGGTCGTCCTCCTCGCCATGACCTTCCCTCTGCAACTCCTCCTTGAACTGCTGCCGCTAGGGCTGGACCGCCGGCGAGCCATCAGCAAATTCTCGATTCTCCTTGATGCCTCCACCCTCTAGTTCGTTGTTATTATGACTCCTCCTCATAGAGCATGTCATCATCAACTTCTCCTACGGTGTGTGAGTGAGTCTGTGAGACTCTATCTCTAGCGTGCGCCTCCATGTCTGCTCCTGCAGGTGGTGCTGCCGCCAGAGGGTCTTGTGAGAAATCGCCTCCGCGACACTCTGCTCGTCATCCAGAGTCATACTGAAACTCTATTTGTGAGGGTTGCATGTGTGGGATCGACTCTTCTTCCCAAAGCCTCCGCCGTAATGCAAGATGGTGTCGACGAACGACCCTTCTTTCTATTGCTGAAGCTCCCACAATGCAGCCGCCGTTACGAGATCCTCCACTCCCTTCTCAGGTGTTGCTGTGCGGTTGGGATGGCTCCGGTGACCCGTTTGCACTCCTCTTCGTCAGGTCTTCCATACTCACTATCGGCCTCTCCCTTTCATTGGTATTGTGGTTCATCCTCACAAGATGAGGAGCTCATCCCTCATGGCTGCTGCTGCCCCTTCTTACTCCTTCATTTGAATGTTGTTGTGAGGATGCAGGGGAACTGGGAATGGTCATATCTCTAAGGGGTCTGCCACACCGAATACAACTGCCCCATCTCTCCTTCCATCCCACGATCAACCACAAACCCAGCAACCATGTTGCTACCTCCTGTCACCCACACTTCTAACTACAAGGGAGATGATAATACCAGGACGGTCTAATCTCACCCAGTTGTGGTTGTAACTGCGTCAGGGTATGCTATACGTGGGGCAAGCCCACTAACTAGGCCGTATGACACTCAAATATTAGGACTTGCATAATTAATCAAAATCTTATTCTCCATGCATCCATATGTACATTATTTCACGATCTAAGTATCTCCCTCTAGGAGTATAGAAACCTAACGAAATGTTAATCGTTCCCTTATTATCTTCCCAACTTCAACCCATTCAAACTTTGTCCCAAGTTTCCACTATTTTAATCAATCAACAACTTAATTCAAAAAGGCACATTATAAGGGCAATAATCAAATTATTAACATCAATGGCTTTCACATTTTACTGGGTTGATTAGAGTACCTTCATATGGCCACAACTTACTTCAATGACTATCATTATGCCATAAGGTATATTAATATTCCAAAAGATCACTCCATCACATCTTTAATATATTCCTTAAATATATTAACTCACTAATCTCCTTTCCAATCTATATTTAATGTGTCCAATTTATGGGATATTTTCCCATACAAGATATGCTCTTTATAAAAATTTCTTTTAAAGAATTATCATTATCCTAAGGAATATTCCATTTTCTCTAAATTTCTAGAATTATCTTTTCATTATTATTTTCAAGTATGCCAAGAGTTATTTGGTGCCTTAACATTGTGTTGCCACTCTCGACTAGATAATTACTCCATTAATTATGTAAAGAAAAATATACTTCGTTTTCCATGGGAAACTAGACAATTATTTCTTTTATCATATCCAAAAGCCATTATTATTTATTCATGCATGAATTCCTTGTTTTATCTAACTTGTGCCACAAGCACCAACGCCAAAATGTCAATAACATCAGTATTTCACCTTATAATACCATTGAAGGTAATTATTTATCAAATCATTCTTTATAACTATATCATTCAATTTTTACTAAAATTGAGTCTATAATAGGGTTCTTCACAAAGGTACTTATCCCTAAAATCAGTAGATGTTATATTATTGGATTATTGGAGACAAGCTACCCATACAATTTTTGAATTATTGAAATTGAGATCTCAGGCATAGGAACCCAAATGGGTGAAGGCATGTTTGCAATTGAAAAGGCAGTACTAAAGGTAAAGGGATGCACCATTAAAGGAAATGCCCTGCCCGAATGAGGAATGTGTCAGATAGCCACGAGCGGTTAACAAGAAGGATAAGATGCACAGAAGGACTCTGGGAATAGATTTGGTTTAAGATGGGAGCTTCTTTAATGACGGATTTCTTATGAGAACTAGTGTTCTCAAATAAGTTCCTCAAGAGGATCAAAACACCACATGTTCCATTCCTTAGCACATGGAAAGAAGAAAATTGTGGGGAACAAATAATGACATACTATTTCTAAGTATGGTAATTTTGAGGAAACATTTGAAACAAGGATAAGTAAACAGCCTGTGACACCTAACAATTTTGGAGTTGAGTTCCTCACTTAAAATATTGAGTATAGACCGATATCCTCCAAACAATCTATGACTTCTTTAGAATTTATATTTTAGAATGAAGTTGTTAATGATAAAATTCACTCAATCCTGTTGAATGGAACTTGGGAATGGGTGGATTTACTGCCTGGTTGTTCTACCATTGATTGAAAATAGATACTTCAGAAGAAACTTAATCTAAACATGATAATCTATTAGTTTTAGGCTAGAAATTGGTTTCTAATGGGTACACAAGAAGGAATAGACTATTTTGATACATATTATCATATTTTCCACATAACCAAAATTTGTATTCTTATATAAATAGATTCCATTTACACTGTCTATATAAAAATGGATGTGACGTCTACATTCTGAAATGATGTTTTTAAGAGGAGAAATATGTGGAACAAACTGATGATTTTGTGGGTTGTGAGCATAATTCCAAGGTGTGTAAACTTGTTACATCTTTCTATATGCTTGAAATAAGACTCAAAGCTATGAGATGAGAAATGTGATTATGTTATATAATCTATTGGTTTCATTCTTCATTTTATAATGTGTTTACTACAAAATCATCAATGAAAGATTCATCAATTTATGCTTATATGTGGATGATATTCCACTTTCAGGTTCTGATATAAAAGTAGTAAATGAGATGAAGTCATTTTTGTAACAAGTTTAAATGGGAGATATGAGTGTTTCCGATGTGATTTTAGAGATTAAAATTAGAAATTCTATTGATGGAATTTTTCTCTCTCACTCCCACCACATTTATACAAAATTAGAGATATTTGAGTACACATCATGTAAACCTATTAAGACTCCATAAAATTCATCTAAAGCCTTATTCAAAAATGATAGTAGTGTTTTTTGTCCCAGTTACAACCATTTTAAATACTGGAAGTTGATGCACCTTATGAACTGCACATGATCAGAAACTGCATTTGTTGTGAGGATGTTAAGTAGTTACAAATTGTCTCTATATGTCCCAATGGGAGATCATGATAGAGTTTTGAGATACATCAATGGAACTAGTGTCCTTTGTTTGCATTATGCAGTAGTAATACCAAGAGTTAGCGATTAGAGGGGCGGAATAGTTTAAGTATGTAATATAGGATTTGAACTCATGACCTCAAATACAATAGTAAACATGTTTACCACTACACCAAGTCTTGTTATGTGTTGTATTGAGTCAACCAACATATATATAGCATTTGGTGAATAAAGCATGCTCAAAGGATCAAACCTGAGACCTCTAAGATATGAGTGAAACCTTAAACCACCACACCAAGTACATATATGTGATGAATATGCGGTAAATATAATATATGTTATCAATATACCATTACAAACATATGTATACATGCTTATATATTGATTATATTTTTAATTTTTTTAGGGGGCCATGGCCCCTACCCCCTGGGTCCACTCCTGGCATTATGGAAAGTATACTTCTTTTGTCAAGGGATATAGTGATGCAAATAATATTCTCATCAAAAATGTGAGTAATGGGGTCTCAATATAAGTATTTCTATTACAATGAGGCGTTGTTTTCTAGAGGTATAAGAAATATACCATTTTGTCTTGGTCCACCTTTAAAGTTGAGTTGTGTGTTTGAACTAATATTGGATTGGAAGGTGAATGTCTACATTGACTTATGTCTAGTTTACCTATAGTAGATAAGTGACATACAATTATTTTAATTTATTATGATATCACAACTATTGACAAGATGTAAAGTTACAAGTAAAAAAATAGCAAGACACATCCAAGTCAGAGATCAATCTATTGGGGATTTGATTTCTACTAGGGTCATGTCTATATAATATATTGCTACTAAAGATAATACATACGATCCTTTTACTGAAGGTCTTACTTGGCCTTAGTTTAGAAATTCAAGACAACATATATTACCTTTGCTAAGTAATGAATATGCATTCTTTTTGTCTGACAAATTGGGAGTATATACCGCATCACATAGTCCAACTTTATTATTAGTTATATTCTTAAAAACCGGAGACATATGTACTTTTCCTTAATAAAAAAATCCAACAACACTAAGACTTAGGTCATCAGTTACAAAATTAAAACCGACAACATAACCCAATTTAAGGTAAAATATTTTTCCGTCGGTATCTGGTGGGAACTGACACCACAAGCTTTTTGGAGGCAAAATTCTTCACGGTGGACGTGACCTACAATGTCCATTTTTATAGAGAATAACTAATGACAAATGCTTGTTAGAGATAAAATTTATTACATGGGAAGGGTAGTGTCTTTTGTTTCTTTGCCATCGATACTAAACGTCTATATCATTTTTTTACCGAGAAAATTGTATTTCGTGGGCTGTCTTTGATGTCGACTCTGCCCAGAGGAACCGATGTCCTAATAAAAGAGGTATCCATATTTTTTCCTAATATGCAAGACTTAACCAATAATGACATTTGTGCTTTATCAACCAATGATAGAGGCTTGTCGTGTCTATTTTATATTGAAATTGACATCAAGGCCCTTGGTTGACCGGATACAGAAGATGGATTGCATGCATATCCGTCCACTTTACATTTACCACATTTGGAACCATCCCAAATTGGATGATAAAGCATTCCCCTTCGTTTTGTACACCAGATGCTATTCCATTGTACATGTCATTAGAAAAGGGACCTTCTATGCAGGTTTAATTAATCCATCAATTTGGGTAGTTTTGGCCATTGCGTTGAGACCAATTTCTCTGTCGTTAGAGCTGACTATCATGCATGTCTGCCAATAGTCTCATGTTTGTTGTTCTTAGTGATCCTGTCCTCCCAGTACTGCACCTTCATGTCATTCTTTAGTGTTGACGGCAACCACAGTAACTGAACAGAATCATCAGCCTCGACATATGAGTTGATTGACAGGTGGGTGTAGCCACATCAGATCTCGTACTCTTAGGAATCCACTTGTTATTCACAGCCTCCAGCGGTGGTAGATGAGAAGGGTCAGGGATGGTGTAGGCCTCCGAGAGGATAGTGTTGTTGCCCTGGCCATTGTTGACTTTGATGCAGTATCCCACGTTGTGGTCCTCAGGGATGCCCATGTAGCCATCATAGTTGTAGGTTTCATCGCCATGAGTGAAGCATAGGTACGTTCATCGTAGACCATCTCCCTAATTTCCCCATGATCGACCGCTAAGACGTCTTCGCCGCCGTAGCTACCATACGTCATGGCGACATATGGCAGTCGGTGAACCTATGGAGACACAACACCAAGATGGGCCAGGGCAACACTCTGAAGGGTTAAGTGATGCGATGATTTTGAGTCGCATTTATAGACCTGTTTGATATGTGTTTTATGCTTTTATTAGTCATTTTTATGGTTAATGTTGCATAATTCATCCATTTTGGTCTTTGCCACCATTTTATGTCAAATCCCCTTTATTTCATTGTTTTGAGCATTAATTGTCACATTATTATTTGTGTGAATTTATGTGATCTTGTCTTTGAATTTCAGGACAAACGAGTATTTTCTTCTGTCGATACCATCGACGGAAGTCGATACCATCGACATGGTCACAGGTTGCCAGCCGAAAGGAGCAGCAAAGTGTCGATACTATCGACAGGGATGTCGATGGTATCGAGTCACCTTCAGGTTATTGGTGAAGAAGCAGTCGATAGTATCGACACCAAGTCGATACCATAGACACAAAGAGGTTGCAGCGACACAAAACGACAAAGCCGACGCCTAAAGGAAGTCGATACCATCGACCCAAGTCGATGGTATCGAGACTGCATCAGGCACTCGGACGAAAAGAAGAGAAGGGCTGCCGCTACCACATCGGGTCGATACCATCGACCCGCGTAGATGGTATCGACACCGTCAGATATGCGTTGGATTCAGATTGATCCCAATCGGACGGCTGGAGTTAATTAACGACCTAATTATGGACTTATACCTAATGACGGCCGCTCAGAGGTAAAGAATAAGGAGAGGAGCCATTGCACGAGTATCGAGGAGTAGTAGAGAGGAGAACGGAGGCCAAAAGCTCATACCAGTCGATCCGGACGCCGCAGAAGACGGATTTCACCACCGAAAGGCGGGAGAGCACGTGTTCTACGCAAAGGATCAACCGGTTCTTCTCCGTTCAGGGGTTTCACATCTCAATTCACGTTTTTCACATGATTTCCCCTATCTCTACCTTGTACTTGTTTGAGATGAGCATGCAGGGCTAATTCCCTTCATCTTTAGGACCGGGAGTAGCCCGGGAATTCATTGTATGACAGTTTTATTATAGTAATTCATATTTTATCTCTTAAATCCGTGGTATAGTTTCGTGTTCTCAATATATTGTTATGCTTGATCACCATAATAATAACCTAATGCCCTTAATCACTTTGAAAGAAGGATTAACGGTTGAAAAGAGACGAAACCTACATTAATCGATGAATCCCTTGACCAAGGCGGTGTAAAATTAATGGTGGAAACTGAGAGATCGTTCATAATGCACCTAGTTTAGGGTATAGGCTACTACGACGGTGGAACCGACCTAAGCTTAGGTAGTGAATTGCACCACGACAGTGGGCAATTCTATTTTCAGGCTACTACCCCGATAGAGAGATAAAAATTGAGTAGCTATATATAATTTAATGCAATGAAAACCCACGGTGAAACCGCAATCCTAAAGATACCCTTTTGAATTGATTAGATTAACATTTAATCGATTATTTGCTTTGTTTTATTTTTATTTTCTTTTAATTTCGACAACAAACCCTAGTTTGTTATTCGGCTTAGCTGATCGCAAATAGTTAGTAGGAGTCTCCAACAATTCCGAGTATCCCTGTGTTCGACTCGGGCCTAACAAAGGCCTGTACTACTCGACGCGTACACTTGCGTTCTAGCGTATAGTAAAATACACGTCATTAAGGTTGATGTGGATGCCACATGTGGGGAAGATGGGGTGACGACCATTGGGATGGTGATGCAAGACAACGAGGGTGCCTTGATGGGTGTGGCGGGTGAGAAGATCAACAATGGAATGGGGATAGAAATGACAGAAGCCATTTCCTTGAGGACAACACTCCAATGGGCGAGTAACTATGGTGTGGGGCAGGTGGAAATGGAATTGGACTCTCTTGAAGTCGTCCAAGCTTGTAGTGTTCTCCCAACGAGAAGAGACTATGTGGGTGTTCTTGCAAAGGACATTATTGATTTGAAAAGTCAATTTTATTTTTGTAGTATCTCCTATGTCAGTCGTAAATGTAACAAACTTGTCCACGAAGTTGCCACCATGGCACGAAGGGGACAAGTAGATAGGTTTTCCTTTTCCTAGTCTTTTCCTTCATGCATTGTAAACCTTGCTACGACTGATGTAGCTTAATCAATAGATGACGGGGGTCCCAATCATAGGACCCTCCGTCCTTCCTCAACAAACAAAAATGTATTGCTAGAGTAGAGATGAGCTGCTACTACACTATTTCAAAGGTGGGCCTCAACTTGTTGCTATGGAGATGATTTTTTTCGTAGAATTTAACAAACATCGGAAAAACTTTGACTATCCTTTCCGATCCAATGTGGTCCCTTGTAAAAATGTGTTCCCTTCCCATCCAGTGAACCAAAATGGCATAAGAGAAGTGACACATGAGGTCAAGAATGTACAAGTCTTATGGGACTAAAGTAGATAACTTATGAATATTTTAAGCTGAAAGGCAACATATTGAAAGCACAATCTAGAGGAAGGATAGGAGAATAATCAAAACTTTGGGATTTGGCTTTATTAGCTCCGTTCTATAATTCATATTTGCATGGTTAAGCCCAAAGTCAGTACAATAAGTACCTGGGAGTAGGAAATGAAATATTCTTGAGGTGAGTGGTGGTGACTGCGACACATGAACACACAAGTTTAAAGCTCTAGTAGGGGGATGAATAGAATAAATCAATTTCTCAACCAAAAAGATTGGTAAATGCAAGTGAAACATAAATTGAAGTGTGGGAAATCAACCACCACGAGAGACTTTCTAGCATAAAAGGTTGTACATCTGGACCAAGCTGTTTTCTACTAGGATTTTCAATAATTCACTTTATTTACAATGCAAGAAAATGCACAGTAAAGTTGTTTACACCCTCTTCTTTTCAAAGTTGTAGAAGAGCACCAAAACATCAGGTCTCCTTTGATGGTTGTTGAACAACACTAATGAGAATACTCTTCTTCTCCTATCAAGACTATGGACTGACCTTCACACAAGAAGCAACTCTTAGGACACAAGAAGAATAGGAACAAGATTGGAGAAAAGAAACAATTATTAAACTCCCACCAACTACAGTGATCCTATAATCACACTTATGAGACACGTCTAAAAGAATTAAGGTAAACTCTATTGTAGTAGACTAAGGCACTTGAGTGGAGCTCAGATTTTTAGTTAGTAGGAAGTGGGAATTCAATACCTATGCTCAAAGTAGAAATTATAGTAATATTCAAGTGTAATTGAATCCTTCCTAAGTTATACTATTTAAAGAAAACTATTAGGAATTCTTTAGATAGTTGTTGGAAGGTGTGGATCTGAATTCAGTGTGCAAGTATTCATTATGAAATGATTAGTGGAATGAAAAGAATTAATTGTACACTAATATAATTGGCAACTGACAGACAGTTGGTCAAATTGTATTTTGACCAACTAAATCTCAATCTAGAAAGAGTTCGACTAAGAAGACCAATTGACCAAATTTTAGCAATATCTATATGCTTTTTGTAATCTTGTGGCTCGACCAACTAAATCTCTATCAAATACAAGTTCGACCAAGAAGTTCATGTAATAATTCTAATTTTCAAAAATCATATCAAATGTTTTTTGTATTGAAACCTAATTATCATAAAGAGTTAATATAAGTGTCAAAGTGGTTTGATATAGTTGGGGTTGACTCATATCTTGACTATTCATGAAACAGAATGATGCATACATTTGCTTATACAAATGGCATATATTGAGTACAAATTGATCAATTACACATGCAGGATGTTAAATTAAACGTAGATGATACTTTTTGATCATGACTCAATACTTGAAATACTAATGAGTCATCAAGGAGACTTCCTCTCCCCGACCTCTCATTGACCGGTGGGGGCCCGACACAGGAGGAGTATGGTAAATCAAGTGTGCAACTCATTAATTTCGGCGCAAACCATGTCAGACATAAATCCCAATTTATTCATCCTTGTGAGGATTTGAGCCCGAGACCTCTGCCTGCATTCACGATCCGATCACCAGTGAGTCACACCCTTGTGGGCTAATACTTGAAAAACTAAATAGCACATGTGAAGCATAATTCGGAAATGTTGTGATCATCAAAAGAAAAAGCATGCATAATGTCCAATTTAGTCAATCATCTCCCCCATTTTGAATATGACAAACATTTCCAAAAGATATAGTATAAATAAAACATTTATAACTAAGTGTTATCATGAAACTTCAAGAAAAATGTGTCTAATTTTCACCAGAGAGATGTGGAACATGATATCCATCTCTCAAATAAATATACACTAATTTATATAAAACGTTGTGCATCTAATGAGACTTAGAGAAGGAACATGATTATTCATCTTAGTCAACAGAATAAAACTACGACACTCACAATGTATATCCCCCCCTTTGTCTAAAGCTATCCCCCTTAGGTATGATTCTCTCTCTAGGATATTCCATGTGTGAATAATAGCCCAAAAGATAATAAAGTTGCAAGATCATAATTATTCAATTTGGCCATAAGTTGGGAGCATAAAATCATGTAAACGGAGCTCATGAAAGTTAAAACTTATATTATGTAATTAAGATATTTACAAAGATAACAAGGAAAGATAAAATAAAATACTAATAAAAATACATAGATCATGCCAAGGATGTAAATCCAAAATACATTTCTTTCAAGCCTGCAACATGAACTAAGAACATGTGATCAAACACTAAGAAACATTTTGATTATTTGGTCAACATTTAGATTCTATCCCAAGAAAGCAGTAAAACTGTAAAGACCTAGTCTTTATGATTAAATATTTACAAAATAGTATAACTAGTATAAACAAATCCTTATTACAATTGGTTTTTGGCATGAAGTCGTGGGCACAAATTAGCACCCCATTTTCAGTGGGATTCTATTCTTCCTCAAAATGATCTTACATCAGAGTCGCGGAAGCTTTAAATATAACATTACAAGATTTAATAATAAGAATGACCCAATCTACTCTTCAATAGGGAGAAACTCCTTCACATCTCTTCTAGTCCTTCCTTATGTAACTTGTCCATGAGTTACTAGAGGGAACAAAGAGTTATGATGTTAAATCTAGATAAGCTTTCTTGGTGGATTATGGTAACAACACAAGTATCATCTAGTTACCATATTAAATTCAAAAGGATACAACAATAAAAAGTGGTAACCATAATCAATAAAGTGATTTCTCAAAACTAATATCAAGATTTCAAAATGAAATTATTTTTTCTAAAACTAATATGAAAATATCAAATAATTTAAAATGAAATGATTTATCCATTGTCACAATCATTCTAATATTTTGTATTTTCTGATGGTTTAATGCCTGATGTCCTCCCCTCTATGAGAGAACATCAGTACCAATACTGGGGGACCTCTAATTGTCCATTATCTACTGCACAGGGTTGGGGGATGTGACCTGTCGAATCTATTGAGTCAAATCTTTAGCCAACATTTTGAGATTATGCCAATATCAAAGTCTAACAATATTTCAATTTCTCCACAATGTCCAACATTCAAATTTAGTTGTGATTCAAGCCCCTACAACAACATGCATAGAACCATCGTTTAAAAAATATAATCATGGTGAACTTCAACAAGAGAGAAAGGCTAATAAAATTAGTTCACCACATTTGAAAAGTTATGTAGATGAAATTCAAGAGGGAAATAAACATTTTAACAAAGAGATGAGAATTTAGTACATGTTCCAATCATGAACTTTCAAATCAAGTCACGTTAAAAGATCAAAGATGCAATTTCCTCAAGAATCTAGGAGAGAGAAGGTAACATGGTTATTTGATGTTTCTTGGGTTGGAAATTACTTTATAATTCTTATTAGGTGAAATTTTCATTTTTCCCCTTAGTAAGTAGGATATCTTAAATATCATCTTTTGATTGTTAGATTGTGTTATCATGAAATCATTAAGTTACCTCCCACCATTATAGTTATATCTTTGCGCACATGTATTATAATATTCATTACATAGGTTCATAGTGTGAAATTTTCATAATACTACTTATGAACTATGATAATATAGGCCACATGCATACATATAAAATAATTTTTATGATTTGCAAAAGTATTAAGATATCTAGAACCAATGTTTCCTTCTATTGAATTTGATTTCTCCATATATGTCCCTTAATATCCTTATTGTTATTCATTTTATTCTTTACTAGTTTGAATCTACATTATGTGAATCATTGATAAGGATAATCAAATGTTGTCTAAACCATGGGGAAGTTCCTTAATCTTATTTACTTTCTCATAGTCAATCATTTGATCTATATATAGTATCTAGGTCATATGTATGCACATATATACTAAAAAGGATTGGAATATGTTTGGGTCTTGATGTTTATTGATTTACTTGACTCCTATTATCATTTAAAACATTATTAGTATTCAATATAGTAAATAATTCTTAGACTAAAAAACACTAAAAGATATTTGAATGCATGAGATTAAGCATGCACGGATTGACATATCTTAGAATCATATCACCCATAGTTATGTGTATATTATCTATAGAAGAATCACCAATTTGATCATTATTTTCTTTTCCTAATAACTGTTCTAGTTTGTGTTCATATGATGGGGAAGGAGGGGTGATATACCTCTATTTCTGCAACAGGGTCTCTAACTAAAAGGGTCACTTCTTTATCTCAAGGGGTTCAAGTAGGGTCAGGGTTGTGACCTTCCTTGGCTGTTGGTCTCTGTCATGCCCAGTGGTGGTGCTTTTGTGGTTGTTGGTAGGATTTTATGTAGTATGGCATTGTAGGTACTAGGGAGGAGGCAGTAGAGATGTCAGGCTATGTTGTGGACTTGGGGTGAACGATAGCTTGCCCTGAGCATTGATAGACAAAGCAAATGGATGCTAAGTTGTGATGTAGATTAGTGGTCGGTAGTCTTGTAGGAGGAGAAAACACGGGTAGGGGGAGGTTGGTGGTGAAAAGGAGGACAAAAAGAGTTTGGGGATGGATCTCTAAATACTACAAGGGGTTGTCCGTATGTTGTGCAATAGATGGGGTATATGTCAGTATTCGTCTGGTAGGTTTTGGATTTAGTGGCAACACAAAGCCCTATCAACTATTCATGGGTGTCGAGGGGTTCTTGTAATGGCTCACCCACCATTACACCTCAAGGTCGCCAAAGTTTAATGTATGTGGCATTTTGAGCCTTCTCGCTTCCATTAATGGGTTGGCTGTTTATGGGAGTGAAGATCGGATCTAAGGAAGCCAAAATGAGGGAGTGAGCGGCCAAGGTTAGGGGTTTGTTGGTCGTCATTACCCAGCAATAGAAAAGGTCGCCACAGTAGAGAAAGGCTAGCATGCCCTAGATTAGGGATGGGTCAAAGTCCTATTTGACATGTCATCAAATTGAAATTTAGCCCCTCACTCTATTATATCTGCATGTTAACTTCAAAAATTTATATTTTTAACCCATACTTCCATTTCTTTTGAAACTTTTAGTATACATTTATTTTCCTTTACGCTAGACCTTGAATATATTAATTCCACTATTCATGAGCCTAGGATGGCTAAATTAATTATTCTCACAAATTAACCAAACTATTCATATTTAAAATTGAATAATATATGTTTATGTTATTCCAAAGACAATAATCTCTAATTGAGTTCAAATTATCAGTTGTGGGTCCCAAATGGGATAATTCGATAAAACGATGACAAATTGAATTTTGTTGCTAAAATTTCAAGATTTTCAAATGGAGTGTAAATATATAAAAGAACATTTAGCTAAAGGGATTTCCAATTTTACAAGAGTATGTATAATAGCTCAAGGTTCAAATTTATAACCAAAATCCGGTATGTTACAACTCTCCACCCCTTAAAGTGGATTTCCTCCCTTAAATCGACTTAGTCAAGTACTACTCTCCACCCCTTAAAGTGGATTTGGTCCCCAAAATTGGCTTAGTCAGTACTACTCTCCACCCGCTAAAGGATTAAACTAAAAATCTAAACAATATCCTTCACTAACTCTAGGTTTCTCCTCTAGGGTATTCTAATTTATTCATGGTTGTGACATTGATCAAGAAATCATTGATACAATTTCAAAAGTCATTAATCTTTTTGCATATAGTGTTATAAAGAAAATAATTTCTCAATGGGAAAACTTTTTGATGGAAAACTAAAACAAGGCCAAAATCAATGCGAGGACTAAGTCACAATCACTTGTCTTACCAATATTCACAGTAGTAACCACCTTGCCCAAATTTGAAAGAAAATTTATAGGGATACTAAAGGGTCACTAGAATAACTTCACTCATGGTATAGGGAAAAAGGATATTTTTTTCTACTGTATGGGAATCACAAATTCCAACTTAGGGATTCTAGTATCAATATTCACCATTCATCTACAAGTTTGTTCAATGGTAATAATCATATATATGAGATCTTAATTTGGATTGACAATTATGTCTAGGATTCATGATTTTGCCCAAGTAATAGAAATCACCTTGGCCAGGTCAGTATGCAAAGTGAGGAAACTCCACCACCACCAAAGTGGATCAGGAGTAATTATTCCAGAACCTTCACTGAACATCCTTTCTTAGACACCTCATCTCAATTCACTTACATGGTGATTTTATTTTGACAACTGATTTCCACCTTACTTTGTATTTCTATCTATGGTAGATAAGGCTAGTGAAAGTAGGGTTGGCTGTAAACTATTTGTGTAAGTTATAGTGAACTAGTTATAGAACATTAACTTCCAGGAGACATGCATAAGTGTCGACTATTTATGGCTCCGATACCATGTTTTAAAGACCCGATCTTTGTGATCAAATATTTACAACATTATATCAAAAATATAAGTCTTTAAAACAATCATGATCTTACATTAGGGTTGTGGAAGATTTAAACATAAGATTACAAGATTTATGAATAAAAATGATCCTATCTACTCTTAAACACAGGACAACTCCTGCACGTATGATGCACTAAATATTATATGATTTTCACATGCTATTTTATTATGTATTTCATGCATATTACTCGTTTTGATACTAGTCGTGTATTGTTTATCACCATTAGCCTATGACATAGTATTGCATCAAAGATTATCTATTTTGAATATTTTATAATGATTTATCATATTTCATTGGGCTTATGTTCTTTAAATTCTGAATTTTAGGTAATTTGAGAAGTTTCGTGTTAGCTCGGTGCCATCGACATCTTTGTCGGTGGTACCGACATTGGGAGAAAAAAACATACCTGAATCAACGATGCTTGGTGCCACCGTCCTTCTATTGGTGGTACAAAATTTTATATGGAGAAATCTTCAGTGAAGATAGAAAGAAACTCATGTCTATTTATGCCTTCTTCGGTAGTACTGACACTTACAGTCGTGAATTTAGAAGAGGACTCAGTTCCATTGACTTCTTGTGGTACTCACTTGGAGCGATCAGATGAGACTAAGGATCTTGATTAATCCGACAGCCACAACTCAATGACGCCCTAAGTCTCTCTTATGACTACGTTTTGTCTCTCTTATAAAAGAACATTGTGGGCAGCTATAATATAGCTCTAGGGATGTTGGCACTTATAAAATCATTGAAATTTCATCGGCATAGAATGGAGCATCCCATGTCTCACATCAACAATTTCTTGGAGAGTTGTGACATGTTGAAGATTGACAAGATACCTTTGATAGTCATCTATAATTATTTTTGTACTCACTTGTAGATAAGGCAAATGTTTGGTTCTTAAGAATTCCCTCAGAATCCATATCTACCTGGGAGGGAATGATAGATGGCATCTTTAAAAGACATTTTCCTTCATAGAAGACACAAGACCAGTCAGGAGGATCTCAAGTTTCAAGCAACACGCATAGGAGTCTTATTGAAAGGCAGGGGAGAGATTCCAGAATATGTTGAGGATGGTCCCTCATCATGGATTGACTCTTACGGATAAGAAAATATATTCTACTATGGGCTACACAAGGCAGAAATGACCACTTGATAGTGCAGGAGTAGGATTCTTTCTCTATAACAAGGTGTCCAAGTGTAATTAAATCTAAAAGAACACAGATAAAAATTAATCACAGGGGGAAGACAGATAATCTCTAGCAACATTGACATGTTTTGGAGAGTCCATAATGATCACATCATTGATAGAAAATGCAAAACCTTGCCAAGAAATTGGATCAAAAATTAAGAAGCTCATCTGGAGGTGAGGAGGAAGAATGCATGTATATGTGGTAGTATAACTACATGAAGGGAAAGAATATTCATGGAGGAAGGATCATAAGTTCTCATGGAAAGATCCCAACAACTTTAGTAGGATCCGTCTCAAGCACAAAATACTAAGCCACAACAGGGTAGTGCACAACAACAATATCAGCAAGATAGAGGCCCTAGAAGGATAGAAAATATAGAGTACATGCTAGGCAAATTGATTAATTAGAATACAAAAATCATAGGACAAACACAGAGGGACCTAAAAAATCAAGGGAAACAAATCTACAACATAGAAAACTAGATTTCTCATATAGCAGCAGAAGTATCATCTTTGAAGAATATAGGATAGCACAGATTCCCTACAAATACTAACATTCCACCTACTAACCAGTAGGTGAAGGCAATATTACTCTATAGTGGAAAGGTGTTGTTAAGATATCAGAATACAATCCCAGAAAATAATGACAACACAAGTGATACAGGTGCAGAATCAGTGTTAGCTAGTAACCCCCTTGAGCCAGACACCACACCACAGAAGAAGGAACCAACTGAGGTAGGTGAAAAGGCAACTGAAGTGAGATAGGATTCTTATGTTCCACGTCTTCAGAGGAAGATGGTGACTGTAGTACCATTCCCCAACAATTTGAGGGCCAAGAAAGTTCACCAGCAGTTCAAGAAGTTCTAGACATATTCAAAAAACTTCATGTCAACATACCTCTTGTGGATACAATAAAACAAATTCCATGATATGGAAAATTTCTGAAGGACATAACCAATAACAATAGGAAGATAGCCGATTTAGATATAATGGCATTGAAGGAGGAAGTAAGTGCACTTATACAGAGGAGACTTCCATAGAAGAGGCAAGATTTGGGCTACGTTAATATACCATGTTACATCAGAAAGGTTAAGTTTGGTGAAGCTCTATGCGACTCTAGGGCAAGCATAGATCTCATGCCCTTGACAACATTCAAGAAATTGGGGCTGAAGGAATGTAGAAAGAGAAACATTTCCATACAATTAGTTGACAATTTAGTGGTGAGACCACTTGGTATCTGTGAGGATGTATTTGTCAAGGTTGAAAATTTCATTTTCCCAATAGGTTTTGTAGTCATGGAAATGCAAGATGACCATGGAAACGAGCTACTCTTAGGAAGGTCATTCCAATATACAACAAATTAACATGATGTTTGAAATGGGTAAAGGAAGTTTGAGCATTCAGGATGACCACTTTGAAATAAAGATGTCAGACTGTCAATCAAAGATAGGTGAGAAGGCACAGTGCCACATGTTGCAACAATTGAACAGAAGATATCGTTATTTATGAGAAAGACATTATTGGATATGGCTCACATCATGACAATGCTACAAAAAGTCACTTTGGTAGTGGATATCATTGAGCATACTAAGAAGATTTCTTTGATAAATGTAGTCAAGTACCCTAATGATTTAGATGAAGAAGCATACCCTATGACAATTTAAGGGGCAACATCTTCTTCTCTCACACAAGCATATCTGCAAATACCAGTAGATGCATGTATCATGCACTTGGTGAATGATTAGACTCATTGTTGTTTTCTTAAGGAGTGTGTCCTTTTTCTGAGGAAGGAACACAGTGAAACCTCAAAAACGAAATGCATTGCTGCATACTTAGTTTGCAAAGATGGATATCAAAAAAAATTTCTTGGAGGTCACCTAAAGATGGGGTACCAGATCTCATGGTCAGGGACTGCTTACACCACCATTACCAGTAACCAAGGTTGTAAAAATAGGAGGTCAAATTAGGAATCACAAAAAACCCATATACATAATAAAGAAACCAAAACCAACACTGGAAAAAATTTCACTAGGTCTCCACAATCACAAGGGAACGCCTCTCAGGATGAAAACACCAAAGTGCTACCATTATGTATAACTGGTACCCGAGAACATGGCAACGGGGATCAAATTCAAGGGAAGAGTAACAAGTCTAAAACTATGGTATGTTTGTTCAAGGAATCGAAAGAGATGGGTTAGGAGGAGCTTACTATACTTTTGATTTAGTGAGAAATGCAGGACCACTGGGATGGGCTACAACGGAACCTGAGAGCATAAAGACAACACCAATGATAACAAGATCAATTGATGGATGCAGAGGGTTTCTTGTGGTGCCACAGAGGTTCTTGGGTACTCAGGTGCATGTAGGAGGTGGGTAAGGGGATTCTACAATTTGGAGGATACACAGTCTGAGAAGATGGATTATGGGCATTCTTATATAGGTTAACTTAGGGTCGTCGAGGGACCATTGGATGAGAAAATCTCTATCGATTTAAAAAAAAGAAAAATCATAAATGAAAGATTGAGAAACGAGAGAGAAATCACAATTTTGGACTTCCTAAACTAGACATGTAGTTATCATATCTTGTAAAAGGCTGATGGTGATGTCCCAGCCATTCGATTGTAATCAAACGATGGAAATAGACATGGGCATTGGGTAATGTCTGGGACCTCACGTGACATGTGACAAATAATTATTTCCAAATTGGTTTAGAATAAAGTGATATTTACATTATTATTTTTCTTTTCCACCAAATTGAGGGTCCAAATAAAGTTCAATTAATATAAAATTTTACCCCTAGACTAACTAAGACATGTAGCTTTCAATTTTGGCATTATTTTTAATTTTGAAGACGTCTAATATTTCATTTAATAATTTTAGACTACATCATATATTCTCTTTCCTTATTGAATTTGATACATCTAGAAACACCCAAAAGACGGGCAACTTGGCGTACATGTAAATTTAAACATGAGGAATACATTTTTTCCACTAATTTTTCTAGTTTTTAAAACATATTATTATTATTATTTTGGACTTTAATGTATATCCTCTCTCCTAAAAACACTAGAATATATAAAATTATCCAATTAAGATGAAAATTTACATGTATATCAACTTTTAGTATGTAGAACTTGAATTTGGGACTTGTTTTCACTTTTGATGTCATTTAATAATTTATTTGGCTATTATTCTTTATTTGAAATAGAATTAAGATAGTTATTATTATGCAAATAATGTGAAACTTTGCACCCAAGGTAATTGGGACCAAAGGAACACGATTTGCACATTAAATTTGAATTTTGAGGTTTATTTTTATGAGTTGGGGTAGCATTAGGATTTTTGTCTTATTAGCATTATATTTATTAAAGTTATATATATCTAGTATTAACATTCACTTAATTGTGTCCTATTATGTTTACATCATTACAGAAGAGTCACATAATATTATTATGCATGAAATCCCATATTTCACTTTAGCTTAGGTGTTTGTACAAGAATATTCTAGTTGTCAATTAATAAATGTATTAAGCATATCAATCCTCTTATTATACACTGAGGTGTATAAAATATATATCTTGAATTTATTTACATTATGGAACATGATTAAGTTATTATGTAAATGTGTTTTAATTTTCATTCTTGTTTGGTCAAATATAAAGAACCAAACATCCTAATCTCCTAAACATGGAATAAGATATGATCCTAGATTTTAGGACGTTACACTCGCCTTTTTTATAATAACCTAATCACTATTTGTTTCATGTCATAGCTTCGGCTCCCTATGGATTTTTTCCTTGTAGAAATCTTTTCATGTGTAAGAAACTTCACCACTATCTCACTCTTCTAAGTCATGGTCTGGTAGGTAGTAATACCTAATAATCTCTAGGTCGCCTTGGTCGTATTGGTGTTTGTCATCATCACGTGCACACGTCCACATTTTTTTATAAATTTGTGAATGGATCTACTGGGAGAATGACACGCATACGACCCTTATCAGAGTGTTGTTTTCTGTAAGTAGCATGCATCTTAAAGTGTGGGTGATCTGGTGGTGTAGTTTTTATGTCTATTTTTATTTTTATTGTCTACTTTATTTGGTCTTTTTATTTCAATTGTGGATCTATTAGTTGATCCACAAAACCTATAAATTTTACTACTACAGATGGTTGTTTGTTATAAAGAAAAAAATTTAATTCCAACTGCCATGACTAATGGATGTTGAAGGTAAATATTATTGAGAAGTCACATATTCTATTATATATATAATCAAATTATGGTGAATAATCTTCCACCTACCCTAGTGTAGGTAATATATCTAATTACAATGAGTAAGAATCAAGAGGTAATGTATATATTCTCATAGTACATATAAATACTCACTTATTGAAAGGAGGGGCTGATAGCTTGTAATGAATATATTTTCAACAATACTAAGAAAAACATATAATACATCTATCAATTGTACAATTTGTATAAAAATACAATACAAATTGTTATTTGATGATCAAGTTTTCATGCCATATATCACATATGAATGTGTATTTACAAATTGGGCTAATAGTCATGCTTAATTATTATTAGAGGACCCCCAACCCTTCCACCAATTTGAATGTGTTTCCTTACCACATATATTTTAGCCAATCACAAGTAACTCTTAAGTGGGCCATGACATTATTAGTGTCATGTTAAAAAGTCACATGTGAAGGGTTTCTAATGTTGAAAAGATAATATTAATGTGACTATTAAGTGAAATATAACTAAATACATAATGCTTTCCATAAGTGATGCACAATTGCATCATAATTATCAACCAGTAAGAAAAGTAAAATCATATTTGAAGTATGAAGTTTTAGAATATTTGATTTCCCACTGTTACTTAAGCGGCAAGAAAAGAATATAAGGACTTCATCAAAAAATGGGAGCTTCACTTAAGAGAATCAATAGAGAATGATAATTCCATGAACTATTTTGGTAACTTTGTAGTTATTGAAAAGTTTTGAATCAATTGGATAGTTTTGTTCAATACATAATATATTTTTGTTAATAAATCACAACATTAGTTTGAATTAGAAAAAAGTAAAATGAGTGAAGGACTTTTATATCAAAATGTGGCACTTGAAATTTTTGGAAATATTACTCATCAAATTATTATTGAAACATATATTAGTTAATTGGCTTCCTAGTAAAGAACTTTGGCACTAAAAAATCCAAGAGTTAAGAAGAAAAATCATATAAAATAATAGAGTTGAAAACAAATAATTACCTACTATCATTCCTCATTAATGAGAATAGAATAATCTCAAGATGATTATGGAAAATATAGATGACTAAATTTGTTCGAGTAAAGAGAGAAGCAGATGTATAAGAATCAGTACATGGTGCATGTACTATAGTTAATTTTTTATTGAAAGCCATGTTAACAAATAAAATAAACCTAATTCTAAATGGTTGAATAAAATTTAGCACACTTTACAATCTACTAATTACAATTGTGGAAAATAAGAAGTGAGCTAATGGGATATTTCTTATTGATAGATGAAATAGTCCTACAATATATAGGAAACAAGATAGGTACAAGGAAGAACTTAACTAAAATGGGCCTAGACAATTAGGCCCATAGAAAATAATAAAATAAATAACAATAACTCTAACAATCTCACTCGAGAAGGAGTATGGGAGAAAGACATATCCAACATGGTCATATAATACTCTATTAAATGATGTAAAAAAAATAAAAAAGTTACTCTTCACATAATATTCTCACTCCCCCCTTAAAAATGATTGTCCAATTGAAAAAATATTTAACAAAACCTCCTTTAAAGTTATGTATAAGAGTTTGGAAATATTTGATATTTGGTGAAGATCTTTTAAAGTGCATATGGAATGAAGAACATCATAATCAATATGGAGAAGATGATTAAAATATCATGACTATACTATCTTCAATGGAAAGGAATGTGTGATTTGAATAAGTCTAATAAACATATCAAATGATGTAGTACCAAGGGATCTTCAAACATAGATATGATTAGGTGATGATGATTGTCAAACTCGATCCTAGAGCGTGATTCTTGGGGGGCTTGATGGGAATGAAAGACACCATCAAGGAAATTCCAAGTAGATCACTAGAAGTATAATCTTGGCACTTGAGAAATAGAAGATACAACTTCAAGAAGACATAAATAACATAACTTTATCAAAAATCATAGGATATATTAAAATATCTTGTTGTTAGTTCTATACATTGTTGGGTTTTAACATGGTCAGAGTAGGCAGCGGAAACAAACATTTGACTTGACAATAAACCCATAACAAGTAGAGCGCATCAACATCTATATAATGGGAAGGTTGGTTTTAGTGAGTTATACCTGGTTCTGAGGCTTGCTCAGTGCATATATCTCCCAGCAACTGTGGTCTTCAACCACCTATCTTTGATGGCATCTGTGCAGCTCCTGATATTGACATGGACTATGGTTGATTGTCGTCCTCCTGAGTGGTTGCCTCTATAGATAGTCCACACAGACTATCGAGAACTCTAGTCATCATGAAGAAAAGACTAGGAGGAGTTGTCCCCTTCTGTCGATGTACTAGTCACCAACACACTCTCCCACCACCAATCACTTTTCTATAGTTGTCTTTCCCTCACTGTTCCTCCATGGACCGGTAGAAATTACATGGGCTCTCTTGGTTACCAAAACTAGAGAGGACAACAACTTTGCAGAGAAACTAATGTTCTGAGTTGTGTGTCTAGAGAATCCCCCTGTACCCCTCTATTTATAGTAGAGGGCAGGGTCAGGGTTCCCAGTCTATGCGGGAGTAGAAGGGTCTGGAATTTCCATGAACTATTTTCACTGCGGTAGGCAAACCGATCATTTCACTAGTGAACCAGTCAGTTGGGAGTGTGAGCCAATCAGTTCACCCAGTGAACCAGTCATTTTAGTTCTCAAACCTGCTTGTAATTGAATTTCCTTATTCACTTCTAATTGATACAAAGATTAATTCTTATCCCAATCGAATTTAACAAGTGAAATGAAAAACGTTTCTCACAAATCGAGAAAACCCAACACTTCTTGTTTGGTCTAGTTGAACCAATCAGTTCACTAAAGTGAACTGGTCGTCTCACTGACCATGAGCTGATTGGTTCACCCAGTGAACCAGTCAGTTGGTGGTCTAGATTGTGCAGAACATAGTCAATTCAGTTCTTAATCAATCTAACACTCTAATCAATTGGTTCAACACTTGAACTTGATGATTCTAAGTCAAGACTGTTGATTGAACTTTTGATTGAGTAATCAATCCAAACACCATTCATGGATAAGCTCTTCTTCTAGGTTAATCTTTTGTGTGTGACCCTATAGATCCCATTTTATGTTGACAATGAATGCCCATAACTAGCTTATGACATCGCAAGCAAAGAGCAGTACCTAGTCACACATTAGTGCAACCCAAGTGAAAAGGAAAGTTGGAGAACAACTTTCAATCCTACAATTTGTGATTGGTGTTCTAGTGAATGTATAATTCCTTTGTCTCTAATATCCTGAATGAACTCAAGGCATGGAGTTGTCATCCTTTCAACGTCCATTTATGTTTCTTGAAATAGAGCAGACTATCTGAGATATATGTGACATCAATATTATATATTGATTCACATGTGCATGTGCATGCCTTTCTCAGTCTCACTTATCAAGTGGCCTGGACATCATACTCCCTTAGGAGGGAAAAATCCCATATCTATCACTCATAGTCTATCTCATGCGTCAAATCCACCCAATCATCACCTTTATAACAACCCATATTTTAGGACTGCATTTGGGGATGTCAAAGTGTACCCAATCACATTCGATGAGTGCAGTGATTTCAGGTCTAAGAATCACAATCACGACCATCACTATGAGAGAGGATTTTGACTACCATGTCATGGTTCCATGTATCACTCTCATGGAGGATTTTTCAGATACACTGTTCTCTAACATGTATCTATGTGCTTGGTTTGATATCATATATCATGACTATTGAGACATTATCATAAACCAACACACACTCTAGTCTTGATGTGTCATTGTTGTCTACCAACCTTTCATAATGACATCCGACAAGGGACATACCAAGAATGTACATACTCTTAGCATCTGTATGATATCATTGTTCATGTCCTTAACCTGAAGACATACATCATTGAGTATTGTCATTCTGTAGACATTCATTCTGCTCCATCATTTATCTCATATTCGATTGAGCTGGAATAAATGAAAACTTTCCTTTGATATTTATCAAATCAATCACGATGTATGCCAATACAATCATAATATGATTATCTCTCAGGGCATACTTACCAACAGAATCCCACTTGCACTTAGAGCCAATCACCTTCGAATCATATTCTTAGTGATCTCTAAACAAGTCCAACATGTTTCTATTGAGCTAGTGCTAATCTAGTGAGTTAGAAATATTTTTGCTTTAGTCGGTATATTGCATGTTTCACATCTCCTTACTGTACGACATTTCATATGAGATGGATTTTTCGTAATATATATTCCTTTCCGAACAACTAGTGTTACAACCCCAATTTTGCATGTGTTTTCATAATTGAAATACAATGATTTTGTGAATTTGGGATTAATTAAAAAGGTTGTAAGCTTTGCTTCAAAGGATGGGTTCTTTGCAAATATTCTTTTGGATAGGATTTTCATGATTCCCATTATTATATTAATCTAATAATGGATATAAAAGAGAAGAAAAGAAGAAAAGTCCAAATATTAGAAAAGATACAAGATAATGAGTATTGAGCAAAGTATTTATAAGAAATACTTGGAAATATCTAGAAAGTGGCATTAATGGCCACAGTTGATTAAAATTCGTCTACATATGATTTTTAATAAAAGAAATATGAAAAGAGGAAAACGGAGATGAAAGATAATGAGAAATTATTGCAAAAGAATATCTTAATAAAGAAATAAGTAACATCATGTGAAATAATGGATATAGATGCATCTAGAAGGATAATAAGTATCCACTAAAAAGGATTTCGAAATATTAGAGTTTCTTGGGTTCCAAGGAGTCCAAGTTGCAAGATAATAAGTGAAGAAAGAGAAAGATGTGGGAAATAAGCTTAATTGAGTAATATCTTGCACCTAAAGAAAAGGCACGTTTTCTTTTATATGATGAGCCCAATTTTGACATATAGGTAGATTAAATCATTATTAAGTTTCCATCAAAATTTCGGATTAATTGGATAAACGGTTTGAGAGATATGAATTTTACAAGTTTCCTAAAGTGTAGGGGATAACATTAACTGTAACAATTGATGTTCTAATACGAGGCTTACTAGCCGTTGGATCCAGATCCAACGGTAGCTGCTTTTGTTTCCAATTAGGAAACTGAGTACAGTAGGGACTCCTTTCCCTCTCTGATTCTTTCTCACTGTGATCAATTTGAATGAAGATGGACTCTCCCATCGAGTTGGGGAGGCAAATCTGTGCACAAACAAACCCAGTTTTCTCTATTTCCGTGGGGATTCGAGAAAGTTCCCAAATTGTTTGGGAGATGGACTCTGAGAGCCATCAAACCCCCTTGCCTAGCCTATATAAGGCGATCTTTTCTTCTGGTCTTAAATTGGCAAAGTTGCTTGAATTCAAGCAGACTTCCCTCCTCTTCCAATTTGGGTCCGCGCTCCTCTGGTGGCTGTAGCTTCCATGGTTTTACCATAGGCTGACGAGAAGTGTTGGGGCCGCCAAACCCTACCACCATGGATGGTGGCTAGTATCAGGGCAAGTTCGGGCAAGGGAGGTGGAGCAGATGGAGCCATCACCGATGGTTTCAGATGATCATAGGCAGAAGTCAACTGCCTAGTTGACCAAGACCTGCGAGAGGCATCTCCCTATTCGTGCAGGTGTCCATGAGGAAGAAGAAAGGGGAAGACTCAGACTGGGTATCCAGTTAGATGGATCTAAAGGGAGATCCGCGAGCAAGGGTTGCAAGAAAAGGGAATTAAAGTGCACGTGGCGCTCTCTGATTGGCCAAAGGTATTTTTATCTTGAGAAATTAGTAACTAATAAGTGGTAACTCAGATTAAAGAGTATTATGTATTAAAATTGATCAGGAGAACTCAAGAAATCCAATAAAAATGTAATTGAAGCCTAATTCTTCTTACAATTCAAAAAGTATGTAAAGATGCTATCTTTAATGGTTTATCTAATGAAAAACCTTAATCTTTATTGATAATGATTTGGGAAAGGTTATAAGGACGTTTAAAGTTGATATTAACCTATTGCTAATAAAAGGGCAAATTAGATAAAAAAGGATGATCTTTATGCATAGTTGGATTATGTTAGGGTTCCATGTATATGTATGAACTTTAATGGGCCTTGCACCCCTAATGTTAGTCATTGTCATTCTTAATAGCTTTAATTGTTCAAATTCATGATTAAAGTCGAGATATGATAATTCTAAGCTATTTCAGGTATAAAAGTTCCTAATTGTGGATATATACCCTTAATAAGGTAATTAGGGTTTTCTAATGAATGAAGGTAGAATTAATGACAATTAGAATTTATATGTGAATTAGACCATAATGAACTATGAATTGATGATAAAAGAGCATAATGATCTTGTCATGGAATAAAAGGGATAAAAATGGTAGCTTTAATGTAAAAGAGGATTAATGGACTTAATTGATGATTAATTGTGTTGTTTCTGAAATTAAGGTTATATGTTGTTAAAAGGTAACCTTAATAACTTTCATGAAGGATAGATGAGAAATTAGGGTTTAAAACAGTAAAATGAAGTAAAACCCCTAATTGCAAAGTAAACCCTAAAAGAGGTAGAAATCCTAAAATGGAATAGAAACCTTAAGTAGCAAGATGGTTTGAATAGGTTTTGATAAAAAGGAATTGGATGTAATTTCAGGACTCTTGTACTTGCTTGATTGGATGTCTTGATTGATTGGACTATTCTATCTCAATTCAGCATAACATGTATGTGGTTAATTACAATTAATCGCATTAGTTTTCCCAAAGGTTTCTCAGATGGTTGATCGCATTGATTGAAACTAAACAGTTTGGATTTTCATACTGCAATTATAAAATCACTATGGTTATCTCAATTATAAATACATGTGTGTTCTCGCACCTACATGCCACCTTGATGGAAGATGCTATAAAGGTCAGGCCCAAGAGGGTAGACCAATGGGCACCATAAGAGGTGACCCCAGACACCAAGCTCGGGAATGAGAAGGTGGTCTGTGTTGCATGATATGGGGCGCAATGAGAGGTGACCCCCACGCACCAATCTCGGGATTGAGAAGGTGGCCTTAAGTCAATGGCAAAAGAGAAACCCTAGAGGGATATTCCAGGGTTAGGGCAAAAGTGGTGGAGAATGACACATTGAAAATGTAAATTAGCTTGCTAATTTACGCTGTTTGTGATAATTAAATTGTTAGCCATATTTGTGAAATTTTGGTTGTTCCCACATACCAGCATATTATGATATGTTGACCGACGTTTTGTTTGTCGGTGTTTTAGGAACAAGATCGAAAAGGACAAACAGTAAAGTGGCACATGTGGAATTAAATAAGAAGTAAATTACAAAGGATGATTAGATAGAATGGACTCCTGATGCGGATAGAAGTAGATATCCCTATTTTTGTAAAAGGTATGTAAAGTTTTATTTTATACCAATTTTCAGTTTAGTTTAGTAGAATTTGATAATTTTTATTGATTATTTGTCGAACCTTTGATCCCGTTAATTGAGATAATGGCTCTGATCTCTTAGTCTCACTTAATTGGGGGATATTGGGAGAGAGGGTCGTTACACTTGGTATCAGAGCATAGGTTCCTCATTTAATCTTTAATAATTATTAAATTTTACAAACTCTATAGAACCCAAGGGAGTTATTAGAGGATTTTCTGAAAGACAGAGGTGTCTAGAAAAGGATCACGTCTGGGGGCTGGCAAGATTTTCCTCCACACCGCTAGTCGGAATATGAGGACTCCCGGATTAGTGTGACTGCTTAACCGAAGTCTCAGGATTTGACTCAAAATATGATACCTTTAGGACTCTCTCATCTTGTTCATCCCTTCTCAACTCAAATTATGTTAAGGATCTTAAGGATTAGGGTTTTCTCTCTTTTCCTCACCCTCTTGAGGTATGGGTAAGGTTGATAAGGTTTAAGGAATCCTCCGCCAAATTAATGAAAAGCATGTAAATAAGATGTCATGGACATAAGCTTAATAGATTAAGTGCAAACTAAGGAATAGATACATGCTTAGGTCATATGACATAAGTTGTCATGCCCTCAGGAGAGACCTAAGATTAGACCTTCTTGTTAGGAGGATGAGTAGAGAGAGTTAGTGTTGGAGGTAGAGATCTCCATTAAAAGTAGAGACCTGGCACATCCTTTGAGGAAGATGTTAACCCTAACCCTAAGTGAAGGTTAGAGAGAAAGATGACATGATGATTTAGATGGACATGCATTGGATGTCATAT
The DNA here is from genome assembly GCA_963693085.1 of Alisma plantago-aquatica. Classification (NCBI taxonomy): domain Eukaryota; kingdom Viridiplantae; phylum Streptophyta; class Magnoliopsida; order Alismatales; family Alismataceae; genus Alisma; species Alisma plantago-aquatica. The sequence goes on along the minus strand of OY856411.1, from coordinate 1,393,912,401 downwards.
GAGTCATGAGAGGTTGGATGACTGAGTACCTTTGGCGACCCAACCCTGGGAAGAGTTGTGCATGTTAGAGTGAAGGATAGCTCCTTCATTAATGAGGTTAGTGAAGAACCTATGGAACCCCATGAGCTTATATGAGTATGGCATAGCATGCACCCAAAATATGACAGTAGTGTGAGTAGTATGTCGAAACCCTGGCCGAGGGAGTATGATGGATAGCTTATGAGATAAGAATAAAGAACTATGGATAACCTTGAGCAAACATAAGCTTGAACATAGGTATCACCCATGTAGAGGTATACTTGTGAGCTCGATCCACATTCATGAAGAGAGGATCTCTAGTAGTGAGGCTGGTTGTGGAGTTAGCTCTAGAGAGAGAAAATAGGACCCAAGCAAGAAAGTTGGAAGCCTAGACTCTGAGAAAAGTGGGGAGTTGAGGATGATGTAACCTAAGTGGATGATAGTGGTTGCCCATGCTTGATCCCCAGAGGCTATTGATATCTTGGTTGCCATTAGAGGAACCAAACCCTATAGAGAGGATGAGGCTTCTAGTACCTATGTGCCTATGGTGTAGGTGTTTATCTTCTGAGATAGGAAAAAGAGTGCCTTAGACCCTGAGGAGGTTTAAGTAGCAAGTGGTGAGGCCTTGTACCTTGTTGGTTGCTCTTGAGGAAGACTCAACTATAAGGTGCGGCTCGAATAAAAGGATCATGGGATTACATGTCATACCTTGGACATGCTGGATTCGTGGTTAAGAGATTGAGCATGCAGTTGGATACCCAAAGGTGAACCTAGGGTTCCTAGGCCTAAGAGGGGAAGTGGTGTACCTGATGCTCAGGACAAGGTTTTAGTTTCAATAGATTCGAGCATGGTACTTCTCATGTATAGAGGAAAGGGAAACCCCTTAAGTTTAAGGTATGTTTGATGAATCCTTCACATCTAAGTTGATGACATGGGAAGGTATGATCTTGATCCAATGTTGAGGATGAGAACAAGTATGACCTAGCATGGTTTAGTAGGTGGTCATCTTGTGCCTTAGTAGCTACTGTGTTAAGCATGCTCATGTGAATATAAACCCTAAGGATGTTTGTGACCTTGTTGTCAAGAGTTGTAGTTTCCTCCCATCGTGGGAGAGGGACCCTTTGGTAGGGTGTGTACCAGTTTGTGGGTTTTGTAGAAACCTAAAGAGGTCTCATATGATCGTGAGAAGCTAAGTGAAAAGTACATGGTATGAGAATGAACCTGTAGACCCATAGACAATCATCTCTAAGTACATGTGGATGTGTTACCGTGGAGGTAACCGGTATGGGGCCCGACCAAGGTAGGTAGGTTGCCCTGACCCCTATGGAAGGATGGAAGCCAGCCATGAATGCAAAGAGAGAGAGAGAGAGATGATGAAGGCTTGGGTAAGGTTCTAAGCTGGACATGTACTACGTTAGAATCCTAAGTCTATCCTAGGGTCAGGTAGGGATAAGACCGATGGAAGTAGGACTTGCCTAATTCCCTAGTTCTACATGACCATAGGGTCGGGAGGTAACACTATCATTGTCTGAGGGCCATGGGTTAGGAGATTGATCACCTTCATGAACTCATTGGACCCAAAGGGTAGATGAGTAAGGCACTCTCGGATGAATGAGGGGAGAGGGATGACCCTAAATATTTCGGCACCCTAGAGACCCAGAGGAGATGACCGAGGATTGTGTGTAAACCCCAGTAGGTTTGAGACCAGTTTTCCATGGAAGTAATTTTTGATATCATGATGTTTGTGATGTAGAGACATAAGTTTCACATTTCAACTTAGATTTGAAGGTGTACTGGCAAGGTGGGATGTACCATCTCTACTCTTGGAATAGGAAGAACTCTATATTTGGACGGCTGTCAAATGCTTATTTCCTCTTGTTATGGGAGTGAGAGATAGGACAGTACGCATGTCGTACACCAAGGATAAAGATGACGTAAGTTGGAACATTGCTATGATGTATGAGGACAGAGACGATAACATACCCTTGTGAAGTGAATGATATGTGGATGGTTTACAAACATCAATAGAACTAAGGTAGTCATCTTGTGAGGATGTTTGATTAGGAGATATGTTGAAGTTGCAAGTTATACAAGGTTGAGTTTGACAACCAGGAGGATGAGCTTAGAGTGTTCTTGATGAAGACAGACTCAGAATCTGAGATGAGATGATAAGTGGAATACATGGAGGTGTATGTCTTCAACATTACCTCACACCTAAGGATGTGAAGTGGTAATGGATGCTCTGGTTGAGATGTAGCTGCCTAGTTTAGCTAGAGGTTAGAAGAGGTGGTTAGGCTAACCCTAAGTTTGACAAAGAGATAAGTTTGGCTAACACTCAGATGTAACGAGATCTGTTGAACAAGTTAATGGTTGTTTGGTTAGCCAGCCTAGGGCTTACCATGAGGAAAGGATGGTGGTAGAACCTCAGATGCACTTCTTTGGATAAGAAGGTGATGAAACCCTACTTAGAGTGGTTTAGGGTTTCTAAGGAATCATGACGTGTAGGAGATCATGATTTAAGTTCATCATATACCATGGTACTACTAAGATAGTAAGTTGCAATAGTACTTTGGATGCCTAAGATAATGTTGCATGTGGCATGTTGCCATGCATGACGAGAGGTGAAGGACAAACACCAGTAACCCAATGAGTTAATATAGAGGATGAAGAGTCCCTGAAAGAGAATGGGAGTTCATCATTATGGAGGTGTAGTAAGTTTCCCATGGACTAGATAAGGTCAAGATGCAATTTGGGTTATGGTATATCGCCTTACCTAGACGACATGAGAAAGAGAGAATAATGTCAAGAGACAGATCCGGTTGAACTACATATGAGAAAGAGATGGTTCAACTACACCATGATGTGAATTCTTGAGTTTAATCTAAAGATTCACTTCCTTGGGGAGGAAATAGATACATGTAGAACTCGATGTTAGTACACTTTATCACCCCTAACTAATGGTTAGTATGATCCAGACTAGAGGGTCTGATGAGAGCATGTGTTCTTGTTCAGGGTGATACGTAGAGACATTTCTTATCCTTTGTAAGATGTGATTATAACCACCATAGCTAGTATCAGGATATAAAGAAGATCTGTAAGGGAGGTGGTGTCGGTCACCACTTCATTAAGATGATGTTGGTGAAGGGACCTCATGAAGGTCAAGAAAGAACCACATTATATGTAGATGAAGTCGCTTTGATTGTGCAATGGCTGTGAGAAAGCCCAGGGGCGACATGAGTCGTGAGCTGATGCAAAGCAGACTGACATGCAGTTCACTGTGGGAGAGCATATGATGTAAAATCCGACCCCTCTGAGCTATAGCTGAGAAAGCTGAATCCCCGATACAGGGGTCCATTTGAGATGGATTGGTGGAGATATTTAGGTTTAGCCTTATCCCTCAGGATAACATAATGCATGATGCGTTCCATGAGTCTGATCTAGAGCACTATGTGAGGTACCCAAGCCATGTGTTGAGCCATGAACCTATTCAGCTTTGTGAGAGGCTGAAATGTCCTGAGTCACCTATGAGGTTATGATATACCAAGGTGAGAACGAACTCAGATGAAAGAATATGAGATGATGAAGGTTCTTTGGAAGCACCATGGATAGGGTAAATCCACATAGGGGCCAATGATGGACATAGAAAGTTTTATCCTGAATTGTTTGTTTGCTTGATGGAATTTTGAGGGCAAAATTTCTATAAGAGGGGAAGGATGTTACAACCCCAATTTTGCATGTGTTTTCATAATTGAAATACAATGATTTTGTGAATTTGGGCTTAATTAAAAAGGTTGTAAGCTTTGCTTCAAAGGACGGGTTCCTTGCAAATATTCTTTTGGATAGGAATTTCGTGATTCCCATTATTATATTAATCCAATAATGGATATAAAAGAGAAGAAAAGAAGAAAAGTCCAAATATTAGAAAAGATACAAGATAATGAGTATTAAGAAAAGTATTTATAAGAAATACTTGGAAATATCTAGAAAGTGGCATTAATGGCCACAATTGAGTAAAATTCATTTGCATATGATTTCTAATAAAAGAAATATAAAAAGAGGAAAATGGAGATGAAAGATAATGAGAAATTCTTGCAAAAGAATATCTTAATAAAGAAATAAGTAAGATCATGTGAAATAATGAATATAGATGCATCTAAAAGGATAATAAGCATCCACTAAAAAGGATTTCAAAATATTAGAGTTTCTTGGGTTCCAAGGAGTCCAAGTTGCAAGATAATAAGTGAAGAAAGAGAAAAGATGTGGGAAATAAGCTTAATTGAGTAATATTATTCACCTAAAGAAAAAGCACGTTTTATTTTAGGTAATGAGCACAGTTTTTGCAGAGAGGTAGATTAAATTGTTATTAAGTTTCCCTCAAAATTTGGGATTAATTGGATAAACGGTTTGAGAGATATGAATTTTACAAGTTTCCTAAAGTGTAGGGGATAACATTAAATGTAACAATTGATGTTCTAATATGAGGCTTGCTAGCCGTTGGATCCAGATCCAACGGTAGCTTCTTTTGTTTTAGATTAGGAAACTGAGTACAGTAGGGACTCCTTTCCCTCTCTGATTATTTCTCACTGTGATCAGTTTGAATAAAGATGGACTCTCCCATCGAGTTGGGGAGGCAAATCTGTGAACAAACAAACCCAATTTTCTCTATTTCTGTGGGGATTCGAGAAAGTTCCCAAATCATTTGTGAGATGGACTCTGACAGCCATCAAACCCCCTCACCCAGCCTATATAAGGTGATCTTTTCTTCTGGTCTTAAATTGGCGAAGTTGCTTGAATTCAAGCAGAGTTCCCTCCTCTTCCAATTTGGGTATGCACTCCTCTGGTGGCTGTAGCTTCCATGGTTTTACCGCAGGATGATGAGAAGTGTTGGGGCCATCAAACCCTACCACCACAGATGGTGGCGAGTATCAGGGTGAGTTCAGGCAAGGGAGGCGGAGCAGATGGAGCCATCGCCAATGGTTTCGGAGGATCATAGGCGGAAGTCAACTGCCTAGTTGACCAAGGCCTGCGAGTGGCATCTCCCTATTCGCGCAGGTGTCCGTGAGGAAGAAGAAAGGGGAAGACGCAGATTGGGTATCTAGTTAGATGGATACAAAGGGAGATCTGCGAGCAAGGGTTGCAAGAAAAGGGAATTAAAGTGCACGTGGCGCTCTCCGATTTGCCAAAGGTATTTTTATCTTGTGAAATTAGTGACTAATAAGTGGTAACTCGGATTAAAGAGTATTATATATAAAAATTGATTAGGAGAACTCAAGGAATCAAATAAAAATGTAATTGAAGCCTAATTCTGCCAATTCAAAAAGTATGTAAAGATGCTATCTTTAATGGTTTATCTAATGAAAAACCCAATCTTTATTGATAATGATTTGGGAAAGGTTATAAGGACGTTTAAAGTTGATATTAACATGTTGCTAATAAAAGGGAAAAGTAGATCAAAAAGGATGATCTTTATGCATAATTGGATTAATTTAGGGTTCCATGTATATGTATGAACTTTAATGGGCCTTGAAACCCTAATGTTAGTCATTGTGATTCTAAATAGATTTAATTGTTCAAATTCTTGATTAAAGTCGAGATATGATAATTCTAAGCTATTTCAGGTATAAAAGTTCCTAATTGTGGATATATACCCTTAATAAGGTAATTAGGGTTTTCTAATGAATAAAGGTAGAATTAATGAAAATTAGAATTTATATGTGAATTAGACCATAATGAACTATTAATGGATGATAAAAGAGCATAATGATCTTGTCATGGAATAAAAAGGATAAAAATGGTAGCTTTAATGTAAAAGAGGCTTAATGGACTTAATTGATGATTAATTGTGCTATTTCTGAAATTAAGGTTATATGTTGTTAAAAGGTAACCTTAATAACTTTCATGAAGGATAGATGAGAAATTAGGGTTTAAAAGAGTAAAATGAAGTAAAACCCCTAATTGCAAAGTAAACCCTAAAAGAGGTAGAAATCCTAAAAAGGAATAGAAACCTTAAGTAGCAAGATGGTTTGAATAGATTTTGATAAAATGGAATTGGATGTCATTTCAGGACTCTTGTACTTGCTTGATTGGATGTCTTGATTGATTGGACTATTCTATCTCAATTCAGCCTAACATGTATGTGGTTAATTACGATTAATCGCATTAGTTTTCCCGAAGGTTTCTCAGATGGTTGATCTCATTGATTGAAACTAAACAGTTTGGATGTTCATACTGCAATTATAAAGTCACTATGGTTATCAAAATTATAAATACATGTGTGTTCTCGCACCTACATTCCACCCTGATGGAAGATGCCATAAAGGTCAGGCCCAAGAGGGTAGACTAATGGGCACCATAAGAGGTGACCCCAGACACCAAGCTTGGGAGTGAGAAGGTGGTCTATGTTGCATGACTATGGGGCGCCATGAGAGTTGACCCCCATGCACCAAGCTCGGGATTGAGAAGGTGGCTTTAGTTCAATGGCAAAAGAGAAACCCTAGAGGGGTATTCCAGGGTTAGGGCAAAAGCAGTGGAGAATGACACATTGAAAATGTAAATTGGTTTGCTAATTTACCCTGATTGTGATAATTAAATTATTAGCCATATTTGTGAAATTTTGGTTGTTCCCACATACCAACATATTCCAATATGCTGACTGACGTTTTGTCAGCATTTTAGGAACAAGATCGAAAAGGAAAAACAGTAAAGTGGCACATGTGGAATTAAATAAGAAGTAAATTATAAAGGAGGATTAGATAGAATGGACTCCTGATGCAGATAGAAGTAGATATCCATGTTTTTTGTAAAAGGTATGTAAAGTTTTATTTTATACTAGTTTTCAGTTTAGTTTAGTTGAATTTGATCATTGTTATTGATTATTTGTCAAACCTTTGATTCTGTTAATTGAGATAATGGCTATGATTTCTTGGTTTCCCTTAATTGGGGGTTATCGGGAGAGAGGGTCGTTACAACTAGCTCCATAGTTTGATTTAGTATTTCTACTTTGTCGTCAATGGTTGGAATATCTATGAGTTCATCCGTATGAACTTCTATATCCATATAGTATCCTCTGGTGTTCATAACACAACGATACTCAACATTCCTTTTAGAATTAAATGGCCTTTTAATGTTATTCAGAACATTTCCATTTAACAACTCTTGTTCACTTTACAACTGAATGTAACTTTTATATTTTGCATTTTGCGATCATTTTTCTATCATTTTAGAAGCTTCAATCAGTGTAACATATTTACACTCAACTCTTCCTTTTATTACCATAGAACTAATCCTTTAATACTTCCTAAGTACTTAAATGAGTTCTTTATGGTATTCCAGTGACTCGCACTGAAAGTAGACATACATCCACTCGTCATGTCCAATACATACGAGATAACTGATGAGTATATCATATTGTCATGTCCAATACATACAAGATGATGATTGCATAAATATTTTCTTGTCATGTCCAATACATTCAAGATAATTAGATCCAATTGCAAATGCATAAGGCATCTATCTATGTGTTCCTATTCTTCATAAGAATTTGGGACACTAGGCATCTAAGAGACTAACTCCATGTAACATGGACAAGTTTTCTCCCACTAAATCTTTGCATACTGAACCCTTCAGCATAGACTGTCAATGTATGTTCTCTCTTTATCAGGTCAAGAGACTTTTGAGAACTGTCTTTATAGATCTCTATTCCTATCACATAGAACATTTCTCTTTATTCCCTTAAAGAAGGTATTTCCACACCAGTTTTGTTTTATTCCTCATCATCATGTGGAATATGAATACGCTCCCACTAAATCTTTGTAATCACATATTCCTTCTTTATTTCGATATATCAATTAAACCTTTTGACTATATAATCAAATTAAAGACTCCAATTTTGATGTGCTTGTATATAATCAATCGTATTGATTAATCTCTTATAACTTATAGACTGCATTTGCATTAATGGAATTATAAAACCCTTCAGGTTGTGTCACATACATAGCCTCGGGTTATTCCTTCTAGGAATGAGGTTTTGATGCGATGATTTTGAGTCGCATTTATAGACCTGTTTTATGTGTGTTTTATGCTTTGATTAGTCATTTCTATGGTTAATATCACATAATTCATCTATTTTGGTCTTTGCCATCATTTTATGTCAAATCCCCTTAGTTTTATCATTTTGAGCATTAATTATCACATTATTATTATTATTTGTGTGGATTTATTTGATCCTGTCTTTGAATTTCCGGAAAAACAAGTATTTGCTTCCGTCGATACCATCGACGGAAGTCGATACCATCGACAAGGCCACAGGTTGCCAGCCGAAAGCAGCAGCAAAAAGTCGATACCATCGACTTGATGTCGATGGTATCGAGACACCTTCAGGTTGCTGGAAAAGAAGCAGTCGATAGTATCGACACCCAGTCGATACCATCGACACACGGAGGCTACAGCGTCGCAAAATGATAAAACTGACGCCAAAAGGAAGTCGATACCATCGACCCGAGTCGATGGTATCGAGATGATGTCGGTCGCGACAAAGGAAGGGTTTGCAGCCAGCCGCTACTGTAGCGGGTCGATACCATCGACTCGCGTCGATGGTATCGACGTCGTAGGATATGAGTTTGCTTGCTAATGATCTCAATCGGACGGCTGGAGTTAATGAGCGACCTAATTAGGGACTTATACCTAATGACGGCCGCCCAGACAAAGGGGGGGATCGGATTAGCCATTGCACAAGTGCCGAGGAGCGAGAAAAAGGAGAACGGAGGCGAGAGTTCATATCAGTCGATCCGAACGCTGCCGTAGACGGATTTCACCACCGAGAGGTGGGAAAGCACGTGTTCTACACAAAGGATCAATCGGTTCTTCTCCGTTCAGGGGTTTTCCCATTCAATTCACGTTTTTCATATGATTTCCCCTATTTCTACCATGTACTTGTGTGAGATGAACATGCGGGGCTAATCCCCTCCATCTTTAGGACCGGGAGTAGCCCAGGAATTCATTGTATGACAAGTTTATAATAGTAATTCATATTTTCTCTCTTAAATCCATGGTATAGCTTCGTTTTCTCCATATATTGTTATGCTTGATCACCATAATAATAACCTAACGCCCTCAATCACTTCGACAAAAGGATTAATGGCTGAAAAGAGATGAAATCTACATTAATCGATAAATCCCTTGAACAAGGTGGTGTAAAATTAATGGTGGATACTGAGAGATCGTTCGTAATGCACTTAGTTTAGGGGATAGGTTACTACGACGGTGGAACCGACCTAAACCTAAGTAGTGAATTGTACCACGACAGTGGGCAATTCTGTTTTCATGCCACTACCCGGATAGAGAGAGAATATTGAGGCATTATATAAAATCTAATACAATGAAAACCCGCGGTGAAACCGCAATCCTAAAGATTCCTTTTTGAATTGATTAAGTTAACCTTTAATTGATTGTTTGCTTTGTTTTATTTTTATTTTCTTTTAATTTTGACAAAAAACCCCAATTTGTTATTCGGTTTAGCTGATCGCAAATAGTTAGTAGGAGTCTCTGACAATTCTGAGTATCCCTGTGTTCGACTCGGGCCTCACAAAGGCCTGTACTACTCGACGCGTATACTTGCATTTTTAGCGCGTAGTAAAATACACGTCAAGTTTTTGGCGCCGTTGCCGGGGATACGGTGAATTGTTGGCACTTCAAGTGCTACGCGCGGCCACTCTAAGCCACAATTTTTTTTATTTTTTTATTCAATTTCAAATATTTTTACATTGTGCTTTAATTGTTTATACTCGTCTAAGCTTTGTACTGAATTCGAATTTTCTTATTTCAGGTACTGTGTATGGTGCAGACGCGTAGTACTGACTACGCGGAACGCGCACCCGAGGTTCCACTTCGGGACCTGAGGACGAGGAGCATTCCGAGCAAGAGTACCAAGAAGAGGTAGATTCTGAATCTGAAGTAGAAGAGATGGCCGAGCCACAGACCATATGGGAGAAGATCAAAGCTTCTTCCTCATCAGCTTCAAAGGGGCCTATAAAGAAGCAGGCGATCAACATACCGACATATAAGATCGATCCAGCATTGATTAATTTGGTGAAATCAAATGCGTTTCATGGGATGAAGAATGAGGATCCTGTTGCACACATCAGCCCGTTCGTTGAAAACTGCGACATGGTAAAAATAGACAGTTTTCCACAAGATGCATTGTATCTCAAGCTTTTCCCAAGTTCCTTGGCGGGAGCAGCAAGAGAGTGGCTACATAATCTAGACGATGAGTTCGTGGAGTCTTGGGACCATATGGTGGAGGTCTTCTTTGAGAGGTTCTTCCCTCCTGAGAAGACTAACGACATGATCCAGAAGATTCATAATTTCAACCAACAGGCTGGTGAAACATATTCTGAGACATGGGAGCGATTTCAGGTTATCTTGAGGAGGTGTCCGCATCATGGGCTGGACAAGGAAACGCAGGTGAAAATCTTCTATTTTGCTCTTTCCGAGCATGATAGGAGTAATATGGATTCAGCCGGGTCGGGATTTTTTCTAAACAACACAGACACTAGATGCTGGGAAATACTCAAGAACATGGCTAGAAAGCAGTCCTGGGGAGAAAGAGAGAGAGGCCCAGTTGAGCAAGTATGAGTCGCCAGTGAATCAAAGGCAATGAGAGAGCTGAATGAGAAGATGGATCTTCTCGCAAAGAAGCTACTGCAAAAGGAGGAAAATGAGTCCGAGGATGAGGCTCAAGTCAAATACATGAGATAACAACAAGGGTATAGGAACAATGACTACTCATGGAGAAAGGACAAAAAGTTCTCATGGAAGGATCCGAACAATTTTCTGCAGGATCCGGAAGCCAAGCCCGCGCCGACTGCAGAAGACAAGAGCACAAAGTTGCTCAATAAGGTCATCAAGCAAAATCAAGAGTTAATGAATACATTCGGGCAACAAATCAAGAAACAAGGAGAATACATGAATCAATTTGGGCAGACATTGCAGAGCCATGGGGCTCAAATGAGGACCGTAGAGACATCCATGGCGCAGATGGCAGCCGAAATAGCTAGTTTGAAGAAACCGGCACATCCGGGTTTTCCGGGGAATACCAATGTTCCCGGGGGAAACCAGCAAGCTAAGGCTATTCTGCTGAGAAGTGGCAAGAAAGTGTTGAATCCAAGAACGGATGAAACAAGCACACCGCAAGATAAAGTCGAAGGTGAAGCCAATACAGAGCAGCCCACACCAGTCACAGGGCAAGCTGAAGACATAGTCGTTAATGGTACTGAAGAACAAGTTGAAGAGGAGGAACTGCAGAAAAAGACGCCTTATGTGCCACCTCATCAAAGGGCACAAACTGTTCCGGTCCTTTATCCAAATAGTGTGAAGGCAAGGAAGGTAGATGCACAGTTCAAGAAGTTCCTGGATAGTTTTAGGAAGCTTTCAATCAATATCCTGTTACTGGAAGCCATTGAGCAAATCCCTTCATACGGGAAGTTTCTAAAAGATGTCATTACCAAGAAGAGGAAAATACCAGATACTGAGGTCGTTGTGCTAAAGGAGCAAGTGAGTGCCTTCATTATGGGCACTTTGCCGCCAAAGAGATAGGATCTAGGATGTTTCAACATTTCTTGCTATATCGAGAAGTGTAAATTTGGAGAAACATTGTGTGATTCAGGGGCAAGCATCAACTTGATGCCCCTTTCGACATTTAAAAAGTTGGGACTGAAGGAGTCACGACCGAGCAATATGACTATTCAATTGGCCGACAACTCTGTGGTGAAGCCTTATGGAATCTGTGAAGATGTATTAGTAAAGGTGGATCGATTTGTCTTTTCGGCTGATTTTGTGGTTATGGAGATGCAGGATGAGCATGGCAATGAGCTGTTACTTGGACGTCCCTTCCAAGCTACAGCCGACATGATCTTAGAGATGGGGAGAGGTCGCTTGACCTTGGGCATAGCAGATGACCGCTTTGAGATGGTCATGCCTTCTAGCACTGCGTCATCTAAAGAAAAAGAACAATGTAATATGGTGAAACATATGGATCGCAATATCTCACTCTACCTTGGAAAACCATTTCTAGACATGGCTCATGTGATGAGCAAGGTGGATAATGGAACCTTAGCTGTGGATATCATGGAGCAGACTAAGGTTGTTTCTTTGTGTAAAGCTGTGGGATTTCCGAATGATGAGAATGAGGACATTCCACCTTCTTGGGAGGATGATGCGATTGCTATTTCTGCTGTTGATGCATATCCGGAATTACCGCTGGAGGCTTGTTTGTTGAATATTACATATGATTGGATGCGGAGTAAATCACTCAAGGAGTGCGCTAAAATGCTTCAGATGCTTCCATGCTTCTATGTGAGGCACTATGAAGATTTAGGTGCACTTCCCCCACCGCTGCAATCATCTCTTATCAGCCCGCCGGATTTGGAATTAAAGCCGCTGCCCCCACATCTCAAGTATGTCTTTCTAGCTGAGAAAGACAAGTTACCGGTGATCGTTTCTGCTTATTTGAGTGCGGAAGAGGAGGAGCAACTGTTGATAGTGCTGAAAAACCACCGAGGAGCTTTTGGGTGGTCTGTTGCAGACATCAAGGGGATTTCCCCTACTCTATGTCAGCATAAGATTCAGCTCGAGGAGGGAGCCAAGCCTGTGATTCAGCCTCAAAGACGTCTAAATCCGAGCATGATGGAGGTTGTGAAGAAAGAGGTCATTAAACTTCTTGCTGCAGGGATTATCTATGCCATATCAGACTCAACATGGGTGAGTCCCACACAGGTAGTCCCTAAGAAGGGGGGAATTATTGTCACTCAAAATTTATTGAATCAACCTGTCACCACCCGATTGGTAACCGGGTGGCGAGTTTGTATTGACTACCGTCGTCTGAATGCTGCCACACTTAAGGATCATTTTACCTTACCGTTTATTGATCAAATTTTAGAACGTCTTGTCGGACGATCACACTTTTGTTTTCTAGATGGGTACTCGGGGTACAACCAGATCTCGATTGATCCTTTGGATCAAGAGAAATCTATGTTCACTTGTCCCTATGGGACTTTTGCTTACCGTCGAATGCCGTTTGGTTTATGCAATGCACCGGCGACGTTTCAACGTTGTATGCTCGCCATATTTTCTGACATGGTAGAGTGCTGTCTCGAGGTTTTTATGGATGACTTCTCAGTGTATGGAGCATCGTTTGATGAATGTCTCTATAACCTAGATAAAGTGTTACAGCGTTGTGAGGACACACACTTGGTCCTTAACTGGGAGAAATGTCACATGATGGTGACAGAGGGAATAGTACTAGGACTTAAGGTGTCTAGCAAAGGTCTTGAGGTGGACCCGGTGAAAATTGAGGTCATTTCCAAGTTGCCCCCACCAAATTCTGTAAAAGGGGTGAGAAGTTTTCTAGGACACGCCGGGTTCTATCAGCGATTCATAAAGGATTTTTCTAAAATTGCAAAACCTTTATCTGAGCTTTTGGAGAAAGATGTGGTTTTTGATTTCAATGATAAGTGTCTACATGCATTCGATGTTTTGAAAGAAAAATTGATTTCTGCCCCGGTTGTTCAAACACCGGATTGGACAAAACCTTTCAAATTGATGTGTGACGCTTTAGATTTTGCGGTAGGAGCCGTATTGGGGCAAAGGGTAGATAATAAGCCCGCTGTGATTTTCTATGCTTCAAAAACTCTGAATGATGCTCAATTGAATTATACAACTACTGAAAAAGAATTACTTGTCGTTGTGTTTGCTTTCGAAAAATTCCGGCAGTATTTAGTTGGATCTAAAGTAGTTGTATGGACTGACCATGCTGCAATAAAATAATTGATGGAGAAAAAAGATGCAAAGCCTAGACTCATTAGGTGGATTTTGCTCTTACAGGAATTTGACATTGAAATCAAGGATAAATCTGGGATTGAGAATGTCGTGGCTGATCATTTGTCTAGGTTAGAAAGGGTGGATGAAAAAGATTTACATATACCCATAACCGAGACATTTCCGGATGAACAGCTTTTGAAAATTAACTCTAAAGAGCCTTGGTTCACTGAAATTGTAAATTATTTAGCTTGCGGGATCATCCCGGAAGATTGGTCATATCAGGAGAAGAAGAGATTTTTCCATTCTTTGAGATACTATTTTTGGGATGATCCAATTCTTCTTAAGCAATGCAGGGACGGTATTTTACGCAGGTGTGTGCCTGAAGTAGAGTACGAGAGTGTTCTCCATCATTGCCATGCATCACCTACGGGAGGACACCACGCCAGCTCGCGAACGACAGCTAAAGTTTTGGAAAGCGGCCTTTATTGGCAAACTTTGTTTCGGGATGCCTACGATTTTGTGAGGCAATGTGATCCTTGTCAGCGAGTAGGTAATATCTCGAAGCGACAGGAGATGCCCCTGAATGTATTTCAGGAAGTTGAGGTATTTTATTTGTGGGGCATAGATTTCATGGGACCCTTTGTGTCCTCAAACTCCAATTTATATATCTTGTTAGCAGTTGATTATGTGTCGAAGTGGGTGGAAGCAATTCCCCCAAGGACTAATGATTCCACTGTAGTGTGCAGGTTTGTGAAGGAGAATATTTTCTGTAGGTTTGGGATACCCCGAATGATAATCAGTGATGGGGGTACACATTTCAAGAATCAGAAGTTCTCGACATTATTGAAGAAATATGGGGTCAAGCACAACATTGGCACCCCATATCATCTGCAGACTCAAGGCCAAGTGGAGGTCTCCAACCGTGAGATTAAGAAGATTCTAGAGCGAACGGTGGCATCCACGAGGAAGAATTGGAGTGCCCTACTACCGGATGCACTATGGGCGTACAGAACGACCTACAAAACACCTATAGGCACCACGCCTTTTAGGTTGGCGTATGGCCGGGCTTGTCACCTACCGGTGGAGTTGGAGCACAGGGCCCATTGGGCGCTTAGAAGGCTAAATCTAAGTTATGATGAAGCTAGGAGAAAGAGAATGTTCGAATTGAATGAGCTGGATGAGTTACGGATGACGGCATATGAGAATGCCCGGATATACAAGGAGCGCACAAAACCGATCCACGATCGCCACATCGAGTTGCGCACGTTCAAGAAAGGAGATAGTGTTTTGTTGTTCAACTCCCGACTCAAGTTGCATCCCGGGAAGCTCAAATCCCGGTGGAGTGGATCGTTCGTGGTGGAAGAGGTCAAACCACACGGTGTGATTTTAGTGCGTGATGGTGATACCACGTTCTTGGTAAATGGACAGAGGCTGAAGCTCTATTTTGGTGAGAATTACAAGAGGAAGGTGAATGAGGTTAAACTCATTGCACTTTTGGATGAATGAGATGCCCGAAAGCCGTCTAGCCTAAGACGTTAAATAAGGGCGCTTGTTGGGAGGAAACCCAACCATCGGTACATTAGGATAGTTTAATTATAATCGTAGGTTGCTTTATTTTTGTTCAATTTTTAGTATAAAGAAGATACCTGATCCGTTTGTTCATTGTGCAGGCTGAGGCAGAGTCGATACCATCGACACCCTCGTCGATGGTATCGACAAGGGTACAGGTTGACGACTACAGATTTTGTTCTGAGTCGATACCATCGACGGCCTCGTCGATGGTATCGACATACCTACAGGTGGTTGAGAAGGAAACGTCGATAGTATCGACACACGCGTCGATACCATCGAGATCTCTGGAGAAGTTCAGACCGATTTGTCTCAGTCAACTCGATACCATCGACGGCCTCGTCGATGGTATCGACATGGTTCCAGGTTGAAATGCAAAAAGGCGGTGTCGCAATGAAGTCAAGTCGATACTATCGACACCTGTCGATGGTATCGACCATCCATGTCACCGATCCGAGCAAAGAAATCGACGGCGATTGCGGCTTCCACATCATCGATCCGGGTGCAGCGTCGATACCATCGACCCGTGTCGATGGTATCGACACGACAACGATCCGGGTTACAAGATCAAGCAATCGACGACCGTCGATAGCAGTGAGGGGCGGATAGCATCGACCCAAGTCGATACCATCGACGTGCGTCGATAGTATCGACGGGCCAACAGTAGCGCCGGCCAAGTCTATTTAAGGAGAATCATTACGTCATTTGACGTCACGCCTTCAGAGTGATCTCCTCCCTTTGCGCCGAGCACTCCCCCGAGCCATCCAAGAGCGAAGACCAGCATCACCGAGCGACGATCATCACCGAGTGGAGATCCGATTCTCCAATCTTCACCGAGCTCTCCTTCTCCAACCCCTTTCTCGTCGCCAACATGGTGCATATAGCCGGAGCTTCGTCCTCACGCGCAACTCCACCGGACTTCGTATCACCACCACCAGGATCGGTTGCACGTCCCCGACTCGTCCATCCTTCCACCGAGGTGAAGAAGATCTATGAGGAGATCTTAAAAAGGAAGATCGAGCCTACCCAGTATGTGGACCGAGAGATGGTTTGAGATCTCGGATTCGAGGCCAACTTGGCCTATGTTCTTAACGGGCAGGCCCGTCACACTCCAATAAGGCCTGGCGAACTGGAGTTTCACCAAGATGGCCAGCCGTTCTTTGGTGACTGGCCGACATATAAAGAGTTGGTAGCCGAGTTCATGGCGTCGTTGGACGTCTGCATCATTCCCAATGACATCAATGCTACCGACCGCGAGTGGATCCAGGGTTGGGTGTCTTCCGGCTGTACAACCACGACTACATCCTCACGCTGAAGCAGTTCAACACAATTTTCAAATGGAACCATTCCCAGTATGACCACCGGCGGCCGGATAACCGCACCAACTATGACGCTCTCTTCTCCGAGTTGGTGACGGTGCCACAAGGGAGGTCGGTAAGCTACCACAATGCTGCGGTAGCCGACTTTGAGCACCCGTTTGTTCGGGTATTACACCGGATGTTGAGTTCCACCATCTTTGCTTGAAGTGATCTGGCACTAAGCAAATTTTAGGAGACAGATCTTTTCTTCTTATATCAGCTCCTGAAGCGCCAAGAATGCAACTGGGGTGCATTCTTTCTACAACGAGTATTGGCAGTGAAGAGGAGCACGAGAAAAGCCCCGATCCATTTTGGGGGGCTTGTCACCAAGGTAGCCCTCTACTTGGGCTTGAATCTCGATCAGCTGACTCCTCTTTCTACGAGAAGCAAGGTCAACTTGCTACATCTACACCGAGCCAATCTCGTTCTTCTCCGAGCTGGCATGGCTTTTGCGCATTGCCACGTAAATCAAGCGTACCAGGAGTGCGCGCTGCCGGATCCCGTCTTCAACATCGAGGGCGCACAACATTTCAGATGGCCGATCATAGCCATCGACTCCGATGATGAAGAAGGCGGCAATGACGGCAGCGACGACGGACAGGACGACGAGGCTGAGGAGGAAGAAGAGGCCTTCACACCTCTTCGAGCACGAGTAGCACCCCGGAAGCATCCTTGGATGAATCCGGGTGCGTCTTCATCATCACAGCCTACGCTGCCATCACCACAGCCCTCGTAGCCTAGCGAGGATGCCTATCCCATGCAAGGCATGTACAACATGCTCCAAGATATTCAGCAGACGCAGCACAGCCACACCGCTGCGTACGCCGGTATTCAAGATACCACCAACTGGATTTTTGTCAACCAGCAGGTGATCTTCGAGAATGAACGCCTTCTTTTCATAAATCAAGAGAACATCCATGATCGGATGCATAGGATGGAGCAGCAGAAGCAGCCGTTTTATGATCATTACTGGAGCCAGAATTATTTTGGGGGGTATCCACAGCCTCCTCCGATGCCCCAGTATGATCCGACCTTTCAGGGGCAATACCCATCTTGGGACCCAACGGCGCCGCAATACCCGCCTCCACCACCACAAGAGTGATCTGGTATCCCTGTTCTAATCTTTAAGTTTGTTTTTGACTATGAGGCCATAGTCGAATTCAAGCTTAGGGGGGTAGTTGGAACAGCTCTATCTTTTATTGTTTTCAGTTTTGAGCGTTATTGCTTTTGTTCTCTTGTTATTTGTTTCTTGCAATTTTAGTTTTGTAGGATCCACGTGCTATCTAGTGTAATTGTGGACGTCATAAAAGTGTGTCATCTTGTTGTTAGTGCATGGGAAATTTAAGGGAAATTTGAAAATTTTTTGTGTCTTTGGATAGCTTGTTTTGTTTTGACCTTGGGCACACATTCTACGAAAATGATTGGTTATGTCAACTTTAAAACAACATTTCATACCTGTACTCCTAATGATTCATGAAAGTGGACGGAAATGGTTGTTTGAGCCTAACCTAACCAAATGGTAATGAGAACTTAATTGGATGTACGAGAGAGAACCCTCTAAACTACTACACAGGTCAGTAAGGAGGGACACATAATATCTTTCTAAGGTTCAGTCATCTAGTCGTGTGATCGTTCCACTTCATTTCATTTTTTTCTATAATCCACCTAAGAATTGGAAGTAAAGTGCAGTTTTAATTCCTTTTTGTGTGCATAGCATTTAGATAGGACTTGCATTGGTATTTTCCATATGTTTGCATAAAAAGAAAAAAATATAGTGATTCATGCACATTACCTTTAGGTGCATGCCATGTAGTTGCATTCATGATCTTCATGCATAAAGTATATCATGTATCTCAATTTTTCCCCAATGGTGAATTAATTGTTCCATACCTTCTAAATAGTGCAAAAATTTCTGATCAATGAAGAAAATAGCCCAATAAACTTATCTTTAAGCAATTATGGATATGTGGGCTGGAAAAAAAAGCTGAAAATCTACAATAAAAAAAAGGAAAAGAAAAAGAATTTAGAAGAAAGTGAAATAAGAAGGAGAAAGGAACATGATATTAGTTGCATTTCAGGATAATTGAGTACATGATGTAGCTTGACTAGATATCCATCTTATTTTGAGAGGGATGGTTAGTGCATGCATCATTCCACCCAAGTTTAGGCATTAGGGCATTTCTAATGTGCATATGCATCATATAGGCCATTTTTGTATATGCATGTTGAAACTGTACAATACTTCCACGTTCTTCCATGAGCCACCTATCTTCATCCACCCGTTGCTCGGATTGGTAGGTCACCGTGAATTTCTCCTCACTAATGAATATAAGGAGAACTGCTTCCATTTAGATGGTAGTTAGGGCGAGCAACGTAGTTTAGGCGATCACAAGATGCACCAAGGCTGAACCGGCGAGTTTTATTATGTTAACTACCTTATGTGATAGTGTTCATCGGTTTGGAGGTCAATTTATTTTATTAATGATTACTTTCGCCTTTAGGGTAATTACCGTTCTGTGGTTAGAGAAGGCCGGTTTGTGAATGATTAGTGGGAGTCATATGGGATGTTGGGTTGGTTTGTTGTTTTTCAGTTGACATTTGCAATTCTATTCTAAGGATGAGTTGCTCGAGGGCGAGCAATGTTCAAGCTTAGGGGAGTTTGATGCGATGATTTTGAGTCGCATTTATAGACCTATTTTATGTGTGTTTTATGTTTTGATTAGTCATTTCTATGGTTAATATCGCATAATTCATCTATTTTGGTCTTTGCCATCATTTTATGTCAAATCCCCTTAGTTTTATCATTTTGAGCATTAATTATCACATTATTATTATTTGTGTGGTGAATTTCAGGAAAAACAAGTATTTGCTTCCGTCGATACCATCGACGGAAGTCGATACCATCGACAAGGCCACAGGTTGCCAGCCGAAAGGAGCAGCAAAAAGTTGATACCATCGACTTGATGTCGATGGTATCGAGACACCTTCAGGTTGCTGGCGAAGAAGCAGCCGATAGTATCGACACCCAGCCGATACCATCGACACACGGAGGCTACAGCGTCGCAAAATGATAAAACCGACGCCAAAAGGAATTCGATACCATCGACCCGAGTCGATGGTATCGAGATGATGTCGGGCGCGACAAAGGAAGGGTTTGCAGCCAGCCGCTACTGTAGCGGGTCGATACCATCGACTCGCGTCGATGGTATCGATGCCGTAGGATATGAGTTTGCTTGCTAATGATCTCAATCGGACGGCTGGAGTTAATGAGCGACCTAATTAGGGACTTATACCTAATGACGACCGCCCATACAAAGGGGGGGATCGAATTAGCCATTGCACAAGTGCCGAGGAGCGAGAAAAAGGAGATCGGAGGCTAGAGTTCATACCAGTTGATCCGGATGCTGTCGAAGACGGATTTCACCATCGAGAGGCGGGAAAGCACGTGTTCTACGCAAAGGATCAATCGGTTCTTCTCCGTTCAGGGGTTTTCCCATTCAATTCACGTTTTTCATATGATTTCCCCTATTTCTACCATGTACTTGTGTGAGATGAACATGCGGGGCTAATCCCCTCCATCTTTAGGACCGAGAGTAGCCCGAGAATTCATTGTATGACAAGTTTATAATAGTAATTCATATTTTCTCTCTTAAATCCGTGGTATAGCTTCGTTTTCTCCATATATTGTTATGCTTGATCACCATAATAATAACCTAACGCCCTCAATCACTTCGACAGAAGGATTAACGGCTGAAAAGAGACGAAACCTACATTAATCGATAAATCCCTTGAACAAGGTGGTGTGAAATTAATGGTGGATACTGAGAGATCATTCGTAATGCATTTAGTTTAGGGGATAGGTTACTACGACGGTGGAACCGACCTAAACCTAAGTAGTGAATTGTACCACGACAGTGGGAAATTCTGTTTTCAGGCCACTACCCGGATAGAGAGAGAAGATTGAGGCATTATATAAAATCTAATACAATGAAAACCCGCGATGAAACCGCAATCCTAAAAATTCCTTTTTGAATTGATTAAATTAACCTTTAATCGATTGTTTGCTTTGTTTTATTTTTATTTTCTTTTAATTTTGACAACAAACCCCAATTTGTTATTCGGCTTAGCTGATCGCAAATAGTTAGTAGGAGTCTCCGACAATTCTGAGTATCCCTGTGTTCGACTCGGGCCTCACAAAGGCATGTACTACTCGACGCGTATACTTGCGTTTTTAGCGTGTAGTAAAATACACGTCAGGTTTTAATATCCATATGCCAAATTTCATAGTCTTTAATTACCAATAGTAAGTATGATCCTTTATGGCCTATAGCCACTGCAATTGGTTAAATAAAATCATCAGGTTCAACACCTTGAACTCACTTGAATTCATCTCAACCAATCATCTCTTCAAATATCATCCATGTCATTCTTAACTCTTAAGACCCAATTACACTTATGGGTTTCATCCCTATAAGTGCTACCATTAAGGTCATACCTTGTTTGGTTCACATGGAAGTGATTTTGGATCTTATGGCTTCAAGCCATAACTCAAAATATGGTTCCTCAACATCATGTAGATAGATTATTGGCTCATCATCATATGACCAATTAATCACGTTTGAATTTGTAGGATATCATTATCCATAAGCTCAAGGTTTTTTCTACTAGATATATGAGGTATATCTGTTACATAAAGAATTTGAGATCCCACAACATTTTTTATTCTTAATCTCCTTTTGCTATTTATTTAGTGTAAAGCATATTCTTTAGAAGAATTCTAGAAGATTAGTTATTTGTTTGATGGTCATGCTGTTACTATTTAGAGTATGATTCCTTCTTTGATTTTTACATCATTATGCCTTAATCATGAGTTCTCTATGATACACTATCATAGTTACTCACAAGGTCCTTAAACATTTGGTTTAAGTATCTTGTTCATTGATCATATCAAAGAATTAATACTTTTACCAAGTTTGTTCTTCATTTATGATATTCTTGAACATTTCAAGATATTCATATTGGTATTTCATCAAATACCATATCTGAAGTATTAACATTTACTCCAATAGGTATGTATACACATCAATATGTATTATACCTAATATAATAGTCATTCTCTCACTGCATCTAGTAAAGATTGACTTGTCATCATGCCCAATAAACAAGACACTCCTATCTCTTAATGGTTCATTAACCAAGAGAGTCTAGATTTATCCATCAACATGGAACCTAGAGATGAATTTCTCATTCATTTGTTTAGATGATAATGGTAATTTATTGTTTGAGTCATAAAAAATGTTTAGGTATTATTTATTTTATCTCATGCATATCAAGTACCACTGGTAAATAAGGCATTTCCATAAAAGATCATATCTTTGAAATTGAAACATGAACTTTATTGATAGACATCCTTGTCATTACAAGATGCAGAAATAAAGTGTTTCTATTTATTGGCAAAATGAAATAGTAGTTCATAACTCTATTACATGCCCTTTGGGATGAAATAAACTAAAAGATATTTCAATCTATGGCAGCAACACTTGCTCCAATGTTGATGAGTGTTCTATCTTGGTCCTTTCATAAAGGCCATCAGTTCTTTTCAGATCCTGCACATCATATATGTCAGATATATATATCTTGGTATCATATACCTAAGATAAATAAGCATTTTAAGTTTATTTCATAATACCTGTGATGGAGACTTCCATCCCCTCCTTCTTCATTAGTTCATTTATGTAGAGAGGGCAATTTATCTTCCAATGTCCTGGATCATGACAATGGTGACATTTGCCTCCCTTGTTCACCCCTCCCTTGGCTTTAAGAGTTGAAGATGACTTGGGCTGCTAGCTAGCATCAGAACCTTTCTTTCCTTTGCCCTTGCCCTTGCCTTTAGACTTTCCCTTCTTTCTGCTGATCATCATTATAGATTTGGGTTTGTCTTTATTCATCTATGCCTCAGCTGTCCTCAACATGCCCAACAGCCCTATTAGTGACATGTCAAAGTTGTTCATGTTGTAGTTCATCACAAACTGACTGTAGGATTTTGGCAACGATTGCAGTATCCCATCAGTAGCCAACTCTTGGCTTAGGAAGAATCCCAGTTAATTTAGGTTCTCCACATACCCAATCATCTTGAGTGTTGAGGGCCTACTGAATCTCCTTCTGTCATGACACACTTGAACAATGACTTGGATACATCATATCTCTCTTGTCGTGCTTGGTCTTGATACATATTCTTCAGATGTTGAACCATCTCAATGATGCCCATGTTCTCATGTTGTCTCTGCAACTCATAGTTCATTGAGCACAGCATCAAGCACTTCACATCAATGACATTCTCAGTAAGATTCTTGTAAGCATCCCTTTCAGCCTTTGGTGCGTTGGGAGTAGGTTCTTCTAGCTCTGGTGTATCTAGAACATAGAACTTTCGCTCTTAAGTGAGAAAAATTCTCAACGTCCTAAACCAGTCATCAAAGTTGTTCCCATTTAGCTTGTCCTTCTCAAGGACTGATCACAATGAAAAGTGATTGTTGATGGTAGCCATTTATTCTACAAAAAGGAAATTTGCAATTTTAGTCCAAAAATCTTTTGATTTTATTTTATTTAAAAATTGACGATATTTAATTAGGTCTTTAATGAATGTTCACTTCTCACTATTTCATCTCAAATTGATAGCCCTCATTATCAATTCAAAAGATTATAGTGTACAACCTTCTAGTGAGCAAGATCCTAATTTCATCTAAGCCATGGACCAGCTAGGTCTGTCACCACAACTAGAATCTTTTAGGTAGGCAACCTTTGCCAATTGCATCATGTGCAACTCTTGATAGATGTCATGCCCAACTCCTTGACATGTTCATCTTTATGCCTCAAGGTGCTTGATCTGATCAAGGTCACCTTGTTAATTCTGACCTAAAAGCCAACACAATGAATATGCACCCTGTTAAAGCAGACCTACACATTCACCATCACACTTCCATGAGATAGATAGTGCACCACATGAAGGCGTGCCCACACTTAGTCGATCAAGATTTTCATGTATGCTACTTTTGGAAGGCATCTTCAACTTAATATATTTGTTGAGGGGTTTTAATATGCTTATATATGCATATATGTATCCAATCACCACATTTATAGTATGTATCATATACATTCTATATCCCACAAATGAAAACATACAATAACGATAAAGCAATGATTATGGCCATCCTATTGTAGTTCCTTGGAGCCACAAGGAACTACAGTCATGTAAGGTCTACATCACATGCAACCTATTATTGATGAAGATATGTGTTTACCAATCCGGGTTGACTGGTTCAACCATTAAATCAGTTGACTCGCCTCTTGACCAGTCGGTTGGTCTCCTCCAGCCAGTCATCTGGCTCCTCCAGATGGTCGGCTCATCTGGTTGTGTGGGCTTCTCATCAGTCCACCAACTGATCCTCAGTCGGTCATCTCAGTGCATCAAGCAGTCATCCTTAGTATTCATCATAACAAGAAA
Organism: Alisma plantago-aquatica; assembly: GCA_963693085.1. Lineage (NCBI taxonomy): Eukaryota > Viridiplantae > Streptophyta > Magnoliopsida > Alismatales > Alismataceae > Alisma > Alisma plantago-aquatica. The sequence continues at coordinate 1,393,888,140 of OY856411.1, read as the reverse complement.
TAAAGCTAATCCTATTTCCCATAATCTTTTTGAAACCTCAATTTACATTCGAGGGGAGCAAAGGTAGAAGAGAATCTCGAGTTATCTCAAGTTACATTCAGAATAGAAGAAGAGGGATTAGTGCGCAGACTAAGATGTAAACAAACATAGCCAACAATACACATGTACATAGGGTTTATAGGACACATCCATGCTACACATCCACCATCAAAACCATTTTAGGGTGACGCATATCGATTGCATATATACCATATCATATATGTATATATTAGTTTGGGATCATGCAGTATTATTTGGATATTCACATTAGTCATTTAAATATTCACATCGTATGCAATTAATAAAAGATGGTAAAATAGAAATCCGAACATATCGATTATTCCAAAATATAGACTATTGACATGGCTTTGATACCACTATCGGGTTTTAATGTGGTTGGTGTAGGAAGAAAAAAAATTACCTGACCATAAACCCATAACCAGCAGATTGCATCAACATCTATATAATGGGAAGGATGGTTTTAGCAAGTTATACTTGGTCCTGAGGCTTGCTCAGTGACTATACCTCTTAGCAAGTGTAGTCTTCAACCACCTGTCTTCGATGGTATCTATGTAGCTCCTGATCTTGACCCGGACTACAATTGAATGTCATCCTCCTGAGCGGTAGAATTCTCCCGCCTCTATAGATAATCAACAGAGACTATTGGGAACTCTAGTCATCCCGAAGAATGAACTAGAGGGGTTTGTCCCCTTCTGTCAGTAAACTAGTCACCAACACACTCTCCTACCACTAGTCACTTTTCTGAAGTTGTCTTTCCCTCGTCATTCCTCCCTGGATGGGTAGAAGTTTACTTAGGCTCTCTCGGTTACCAAAACCAGAGAGGACAACAACTTTGCAGAGCAACTGATGTTCTGAGTTGTGTGTCTAGACAAGCCTCCTGTACCCCTCTATTTATAGTAGAGGGTAGGGTTAGGGCTCCCAGTCTGTGTGGGAGTAGAATGATTTGGAATTTTCATGAACAATTTGCACTGCGGAAGGTGAACCGATCATTTCACTAGGGAACCGGTCAGTTAAGCGTGAGTCGATCAGTTCACCCAGTGAACCAGTCGTTTCACTTCCCAGATCTTCTTGTAATTGACTTTCCTTATTTTCTTCTAATTAACACAAAGAGTAATTCTTGTCCCAATTGAATTTAATAAGTGAAATGAAAAACTTTTCTCACAAATTGAGAAAATTCAACACTAATTGTTTGGTCTAGTTGAACCGGTCAGTTCACCAGAGTGAACCAGTCGTCTCACTAACCATGAGCTGATCGGTTCACCCAATGAACCAGTCAGTTGGTGGTCCAGATTGTGCATAACACAGTCAATTCAGTTCTCAATCAATCTGACACTCTAATCAGTTGGTTCAACACTTGAACTTGATGATTCTGAGTCAAGTCTATTGATTTAATGTTTGTTTGAGTACCTAAACACTTTAGTAATCAATCCAAAAATCATTCATGGATAAACTCCTTTTCTAGGTTAATCCTTTGTGTGTGACCCTATAGGTCCCATTTCACATTGGCAGTGAATGTCCTTAACTAGCTTATGACATCACAAGCAAAGAGAGGTACCTAATCGCACATCAGTGCTACCCAAGTGAAAGGAAAGTTGGAGAAAAACTTTCAATCCTACAGTCTATGATTTGTGTTCCAGTGAATGTATAATTTCTTTGTCTTTGATATACTGAATGAACTCAAGGCATGGAGCTGTCATCATTTCAATGTTCATTCATGTTTCTTGAACTAGAACAGACTGTCTGAGATATGTGTGACATCAATATCATATATTGATTTACATGTGCATGTGCATGCCTTTCTCAGTCTCGCTTATCAAGTTTCCTGGACATCATACTCCCTTAGGAGGGACAAATCCCATATCTATCACTCACAGTCTATCCCATGTGTCAAAGCCACCCAATCATCACCTTTATAACAACCCATGTTTTAGAACTGTGTTTGATGATGTCAAAGTGTACCAATCACATTCGATGAGTGCGGTGATTTTAGGTCTAAGAATCACAATCACCACCATCACTATGAGAGATGATTCTGAATACCATGTCATAGTTCTTGTGTCACTCTCATGGTGGGTCTGTCTGATACACTATTCTCTAACATGTATCTATGTGCTTTGTTTGATATCATATATCATGACTAATGAGACACTGTCATCAACCAACACACACTAGTCTTGATGTGTCATTGTTGTCTACCAACCTTCCACAATGACATCCGACTAGGGACATAACAAGAATGTACATACTCTTAGCATCTGTATGGTCTCATTGTTCAAGTCCTTAACCTAAAGACATTCGTCATTATGTGTTGTCATTCTTTATACATTCATTCTGCTCCATCATTTATCTCATAATCGATTGACCTAGAATAAATTGGAAGCTTGCCTTTGATATTTATCAAATCAATCATGACGTTTGCCAATCCAATCATCATATGATTGGCTCTCAGGGCATACATACCAACATACATGATCATACCTGAGAGACTCCAACTGATGGTTACTGATTTCTTATCACTATCAATTGAACTGACTACTTCTTTACTTTCATTTATATTGATTTTGCTCAGTTCTTTAGAATATGAGTGAATGCTCTCTATATTTTTAGTACCCCATTCCTTTATTTTTGGAAATGAAGCCTATTTTTTTTAAAACCATGAGTTTCCCCAAAACTTTGAAGGGTAAATTCCCTAGAAGCATGAACCCCTCTCCCACACACCCCACCACTAAATCAACCCACCAACATTATCCAGTTGAGGAGATTTGCAAGGATTATTTTTTCATTTACAATTACTAGGTTGTTGGATTCATATAATCAATTAATTGGTTGTAGATTGAGATTTTCATTAAAATTAATAATTTTTATTATTTATCCTCTTTATATATTGTACTTTTTCTTTCATAAATAATGGAAATAATTCTTGTGAAGCTATGTCAAAATAGGAAATTTTACTCCTCAAACTCCTATTCTTAATATAATGGCACCTAGATAATATATATAGTCATTTCTATTTGAAATCTATGCATGTGTAGCTTCATGAAAAAAATACTTGATCTTATAAATTTTGTAGTGGCAAGTAGAAGCCATTTCTTTTCATAAAATTTCCTTTAGTCAATATCAATAAGATTTCTAATAGAAGTGCCTATATTCCAAAGGTAGGTAATGTATCCAAGAAATTGATTCATATTAGTTTTAACACACCTTCTCCAAATATTAGAACCCCTTTTTAACATGATATTCACTTATGTTTTAAAATGATGTAAGAATTGGTTGATAAGGCTAAGGGTTCAAGTATGTGTCCTATTCCTAAATTCATTCATGAGAAGGTTTTCCAAGTTCCTATTATGACATGGTCTATGAAAAGGATTTATGGTACTAGTAATTCTATGAATGTCAACAAGAAATCTCTTTTTTTATAAAATGACAAGGTTGATGGCTTGTATAACTATGGTGTTGTTTCAAGAGAGTTTACTCCAAGGGTGCCAAAAGTTGGACTTACTGGTCTAGATGGCTTTCGATCATTGCGCAGATCCAATTTTCCTCCAAGAAGTGAAACTAAGACTAATAAACACAAAAGGATCATTACATGTGAGAAAAGTTTTGTTTCTCCTAACAAATTCTAGAGTTGGAATTTTTTGAAGGGGAGGAAGGTGAGGTTACTGTGATAGGAAGCTCTATGGCCATCCTTGTTGAAAATGAATGACAACATGTCCATCAAGAGTTGTAATGTTAGAGGTCTCAAAAATTCCTATCACCAATCTAGTGTCAAATAAGACCTCAAAAGAATCTCATATATATTTTATTTCTAAAATTAAATAAGAGGAGGAAAAGATTTCTAAAGTTGTGAGAAGATTGTGACCTAATTATAAATGGTAATCCAATCATCCCTCTCATTCTTTTGGAAGGATCATCATCATTTGGTGTCCTAGTATTGTTTATGTTATGTATATTGAAGAATCAAATCAACACTTACATGTTAGTATTTACAATGAAACTTCTCTTACTTAGATATTATTGTTTATAGTCATAAAAAATATAGGACAAGATCTGAAATCTTGTTGATGTTAGTCATATCTCAATTAAGACTAAAGAATCTAGATATATTGGTGATGAGTTTAATGCTTTATAAAGGTTTCTGTAAGGATTGATAGATCTAATACTTCTTCTTGTTCTATGCATGAATTCAATGCTTTCATGCTATATCATTCTATATTTGAAGCTAAGATCAAAGGGAATTTATTTACATGGTAAAATAGGCAAGTTGGTTCCAAATTTGATACATCTAAAATACGAAAAAATCTTTTTGACAATGACTTGTTGGCCGAATTACATGGTAGAGATATATTGCTCCAATTATAGTGATAAAAAATTCTCATAAAAGTTATGACCAGTGGTAAGAAGAAAATTGTGCCATCTAGATTGTTTAACATCACTATTGAAAAGGAAGGTTTCCTTATTGAGATCAGTACTGGATGGAGTATCAAAGTAAATGTTTGTCCTATGTATAAGGTGGTTAAGAAGTTGAAGGAATTGAAATAGAGGCTTATTAGCTGGAATAAAATTAGTGTTGGTAACTTAGCTGATGAGGCTAGGAAAGTTGAAGTTGATGCCCTTAATGCACAAATTTAAACCTTCTAGAGATCTAAGGCAAGGACATTCTCTGTTGACCTTGCTTTTTATTATATGTATGTAGGGGTTTTCTATAATTATCAACTATGTTGTTAAACATAACTCCTTAAAGCCTATTAGAAATTCTTCTTCTCAGGTGAAGGTCTCTTTTATCATTTGTTTTTTGATCTAATGATCTATGGTAAATCCTCCATTAACAATGATTCTTCCTTGAGCAATATTATTCATAACTCTAGCTCTACTTCGGGCTTCACTTGAATCAGTGTAAGAGTGTTATGTACCTTAGAAAGGATGCTTGTAAGTTGAAGTTGAGTTATGTCCTTGATATTTCTAAAGGATCTTTTGGTTATTCGGGTATGCCTTTATTCTTTACTAGACTCACTAAGAGACTCTACCTTCCTCTTATAGATAAACTAAAAGGAAATTGGAAGCATGGATATGCAAAAGTTCATCTCTTATTGGACACATTAAAATTATCAGATCTACTCTCGTTTCCTTGTCTACCAATCTTGGTTCTCTTCCTATGGTAGTATATAATGAAGTGGATAGTGATTATATCATATTTTGGTTGGGTGATATGAGGACAAGATTCATATTCATATCAGATTTTCGTGGGGTGATATGTGGACAAGAGTCATATTCATCTCTTGGATTGGAATAAAGTGTGTACACCTGAAAATGGTGGGTTGCATGTATATTAGGATGGCTAAGGATGTAAATTTGGTTGGTATTTCGGATAATTTTGTAGCATTTCCACCAATAAAGAATTTTTTTGGGTCTGTTCGATTCACATGAAGTACTTAAAGGTGACTTGATCTAAATGTGTAACAGTTCCCCTATTTTTCTTGGATGTGAAAGAACATTTTGACACTTAATCAATTCATGATTATTCATTTTGATCATGTTCTTGGGAAACAAGAGAAGATACTCACATGGAGAGACCATGGACCAAGGACCACCGTATGATATCTGATATGGTTGATCCTTCCTTATGCTTAAATTTGGGAAAAATAAAACTTTCTCATTTAAACAAAGTTAGTGATAAAGGGGAGTGGTGCATCCCAAGTTTCAGGATGTTTTAAGCGATCAAAGATTTAATGAAAGAAACTAGACACCTTCCTGTAATATTGATATGATCCTATTTGAGGGTAATAAATTAAATGTCTATGAATGATATTAGAGGTAGTTGACATGTGTCATGGAGTACATGGTTTTGGAAGTCTAGTAGCCCTGTTAGATTCAAGGTTAATGCCTAGAAAGTGTTTTATAAATGTGAAACTACTACTAATTTCTTGAGGAAAATAGACCTGTGTCCTATTTCATATTGTTTATAGTACAAGTTGAGTAATGAGAATGCCCAACATATTTTATTTGAGTGCGAGTTCTCAATTGAGGTTTGGTATCTGGATATTTGAATATCTTCATTCTTTTCAGGCCCAATTACCTCTTTGATAAATTCTAAAGATGATGTCAATGAAGAACTGTGGTAGCAGTCTGGAAACACTTTATAATGTTTAGAAATATAGGTTTTTGGTTTTTTATTAGAATTGGATTTCTAGTACACATGATTTTTGGAGCAACAAACTAGTAGGTCTTATAGCTATGTATAGAATTAATGTATAGCCTCTTGTCCATTTGGTGTAATGGACTATGTTAAAGTGGTGTTGCACCCTTCTTCATTACTTCCTTGGTAATAAAATGAGTATGCTTCCGTGGTAATAAAATAAGTATAAAGCTTGGGTGATAAAAAAAGATTTCATTTGTTTTATTTTGTGGTGACTTTTATCTTACCTATATTATATAAATTTTAAACAAGTTGACTATGATATGTGTCTTAGCTAGAGTCAATAAGGGTTCTAGATGGATCAAAATAATTTGAGTGTAGCAACTCTGAGTTCATTACAAAAGTAAAACACCATCTAAAATAGATATGAAATTGTATAGTTAGACACACACATGTTAGAAGAATATATCCATAACTAAGAGGTTTTTATATTAAAGAAGGAAATCTAATAGTCACCAATATATGATGGAATGATTAGATATAATGAATAGTTCACGTAGCAATAGCCACTAAAATAACCACAAAATAAAGTGAATTACATAACATACAATTACCGTATTTATTTTCTAGAACAAAGGAAGTCGTATTTGGTTTTGAATCGATAAATGTGTGATTCTATTATTTTCTTGTTGTCTCTATGAAATTTGACAATAATATACTATTTTAAACATACTTGTAACACTTCTTTTGTTACCTAATGAACAATTTCTGGGTTGACAACAAAATTTTAAGTTGATATGGTGAATTATTGAACAAAGCCAACAACATCATAATCGGGACTCAGGTTCCCTAATGTAGGTCAAATATTAACCAAACATGACAAACATAATTTATGTTATGATCCAATCCAATTTTAGACTTTAGACAAATGAAGTTCATGATTTATATAAACAAATATCAAAATATGGTTTTGTAACAGATAAAACCTATTATATAGTAAGAACTTGCTTCAATACGATAGTTGCCATTAATTTCACATTGATTTGCTTTTTATATAATTGGTATCCCATAATATACATAATCCTTTTCATGATATTGGTTTACTACTACATTAAAGATTGAAAATCTTACAAACTCTCATGTTATACAAATTATTGATATCAAATTTTCTTTTTTGGGGGTTTTCTATATTTTGATTACATATAAAATTTAATTAATGAATGATTTTGATTTTTGGGTTTGCAATTTAGATATACTAAAATCTAAAGGTATCAAAACTTCTAGGGTTTATGCCAAAAAATCTATTTGCTACATGTTTCTCCTTCACCCAGAAAGTTTTGTGGCAAGTTGACATAAAATGTTGCTTGGTCTCTTAGAAACAAATATGCATCCCTAACTTTTTCTTTTGTAATCTTATCATTTCAAACATTCCTAAATCTTAACATAGTTTACAACATATAGGATCCTTATTTCAATAACTACTGATAAGTGTGCATAGAAAACATGCTTTTTAATATTAAACAAACCATTGCACTAGAAAATATCTATTAAACATACAAATAAAATATGAAATATTGAATTTAAAAGGCTAGTGTTTGTATATATACTTGGTTTGATAACGTTCAATCAGAGTATATAACAGCTATAGCAACAAAATCGATCTCATAGAAACAAATTGACTAAGTAATTGTGTGCCTCACACATGGTTTGTAGCATTTTCTGAATGGGGTATCAATAGGGAGGATACATGTTTTCCCTTACCCTTACCAACCACAAGGTAAACTAATTAAGTTTAAGGGTGTTTATCTATTACGAAACCATTTATTACCCAAATTCTAACACCAAATGACTACAAAGTCAATGAAGATAGGACTTGGGCATCCATCCCTAGCATGGTATTATCAAAGCACAAATGTAGAAGTGCAAAAGCTTAGCATACATGAACATATAACAAGATAAAATCACCAACATAATCTCAACACTCAACAAGGTATTTTAAGCAATATTACAAGATTTCAATTGCATATTCAAGAGTCAAATTTTACAAGTATCTTAATGTAGACTAGGGATCTTACAATTACTACACTTTACATAGCTCACCAAGCCATCAACTCTCTATCAATCTTTGAACCTATAAAATATGTGAAACAAGCAGGTCAACACATGAGGTGTTGAGTACATGGAAGAAAGATAGATAGATATAAGATTTGGATAATTTGGAAAGACTTGTAAATGTAACAAAGAAGAATAAACAAGTTATGTATTTAGAAAAATGAAATCCCAATTTTATGTCATTTTACTCTAATTATACTAACAACATCATATATCATAAAACCTTTTACCAACTTCCCATTGGAAGGGTCCATAAGGGTACTCAAGGTTAGCTAACCCTTATATACGTGAGGTGTTCGATCTAGGGCTCTAGAGGGGTGGGGGGTGAATAGAGCTTCAAAAATTCTCACAAGATAGATTAGACCTTCAAATTATATCAATCAAAACCAATAGCTTAAGTGCAATTTGAAGTCCAAACTAACAAGAATATCAAGGATGAGAGAAAATGAAACAAGCACTTGACAAGGTCGTTTAGATTGGTTCTACTCTCCAAACTAGGAGAGAGTCAGTCCACTACCTAGACAGGTCAAACTCTAGGACTTTGCAAGTGCTTTCCTCTATATATTGACCAATAATAATTACAACACAAGACCATCAAAGGACTTATCCATCCAACACAAAGAGTCTTCCACCTTACCAATGACTTACCCACTTTGCAAGAGTCTTCTGCCTTCTTCCAAGGACTTACCTACTCTTACAGAAGTCTTTAGCCTTCAAGGAAGTACCCACACTTCTTGGATCTTCAGCCTTTTCTGTCTCCTTCACTTGGAGAAGATCTTCACCTCTTCTTCAACCTTGAAGATGAATATCAACAACTCCACCTTCACTCGGAGTATTTTGCTTCACCTTTGCTTCATTGAGGAAAGGGGAAGGTAAGATGGACTGGAATGACAACTTTATAAGAACAAGGAAGTAGCTCTCTTACAATTGGCCTATCTAACTCATAATCACAAAATGAAGTGTAAACTAGAGAGACAAAGGGGCTCAAGGAGTTGCAACACACTCAACTATAGAAAGGACTTAGAATAGCAAGAATGAGAAAAATTGGAATGAACTCTAAGGGATCTTATTTATAGTTGGGGGTGTTTCCTTGAGTGTGGGATCACTTAAGGGCAAAATATAGTCATTTTCCAAGTTGCAATAGATCTATTCTCTATCAAAACAACTAACCAATGGTTATAATCACTTTTTCTATGTTTTCCATATAGTACTTTTGGTCGAGTTTCAATAAAGGTAACTCGACCGATCCACTAAATGACAAAGACAATTTTCAAACTATCAGTCGAGTTTGTTCTGGAAAACTCGACCGATGTGCCAAAATTAGTTTTTCTCAGTGAGTCAGTCAGTCGAGTTATGTGAGTTTACAACTCGACGGATTGGTCTCTCTAGAAAATTCATCACTGGATCGGTTGAGTTTCTAACTCGACCAATAAACATCCTATGACAAATTTTCTAAATTGACATTTGAGTGATTAAACCTTGGAATTAAGTGTCCTTGATTTTTTATTATCTTAGTTACAAGTCACATCATCAATACAAGTGATTAAAAATATTGTCTAAGGTCATTCTGAGTGATTTCCCAAAACACACACTTGCATTGCTTTTGACTTAAACTTGAATAAGATAGGGCTTGTATAATTTGATCCTTTTCATGTACCTAAAACCTGAAATGAACCTTGAACAAACATATTAGATTCATAGGAATTGAATGGTCAAGTCATTATCAAAATATGGACCATGTATAACTCTCAAGTCAACATTCTTCCCATTTTTGACAATGACAAACCATTCCTCATCATATTGAAAAGGATATTTAAGTTATACCTTATTGTTGTGAATATCACAGGGATTCAAGATTTGAACAACATGAATTTCTATCCGTCAATCTATTCTTACTCTTTCCTACATAATTAGTCTATCTACACAAAGTAACATGACATATATATACTATATGGTCCTTTAGAAAGTCACATGATAAAACATATAATGAACAAGAAAAAGATCACATAGGCAATAAAAGCAATATGGTTGAGCTTCAAAATATTAAACTTCTCTCCCCCTTTTGACATTATCAAAAAGGAAGGGGGTTGAAGAGAATAGATGTAAGTAGTGGGATCCCATAGGGATCCACTCCCTACTAAAAATAGAAAGGGCAACATCCACCAATAAAAACTATTTTTAAAAAAGGGGATGAAACCAAATTTATTTAACATGATTGTATCATAACACAGAGTAGCAGCAGAATTGAAAGATATATCTAACCATTATAAGGATTATTATCATACTAAACTTTCACCACACAGGGTGTCATAAAGGAAAACTAACTACATAAGTAAAACTAGAAGAGGATCTCCTAACAACTTCAATCAAAGTCTCCCACAAAGATAGTTACACTTGTTGGGGTCTAGGTCATCCTAGATCTCCTTCTCCTTGTCCAACACCTAGGGTTGGAAGCGTACCCCACAAAAGTAAAAAAAAAAGAGGGTATCGGAAAAATGTTTGTAAGGGAGTGAAATCACCCCTTTACTAAAAAATTGAAGAATTGACATCCATTCCAAACACTCTCAGAGGTATGATGGAATGGGCATAAATTTTCCAAATTTATTAAACATTGGTATACAAAAGAACATTAGAAAGCAGCGGAATAAAAATAATTGACTATATTCATCTTTCATAAAAGATTACATAAGTACATCAAAATCTCCCATTAGGGTTTACAACAAGATGCAACAAAATGGATCTAGATCGAGGGAAGTCTAGACTACTACAATCTTGTCTACAAACAACATCTCCATTAATCGAGTCCAAGCCAAAAGCTATATACTCCTTGTCTTGTTCATTACCTTGCTCATCACCTGGGTGGTTGGGAAAGCACCCAGCAAAATGGAGAGGAAAAAAAGGTATGTGTTAAATAATGAATAAGTACAAGACAAAAGAAAATCATATGAACATAAATATATTGAATCATCATAGCATGAGAGGGCCAAGAGAATGAGGTACATAACAAAATAGATTCTTACCATTACAAAACATATAAGAAGTAGCATGCATGATATTAATTGGACTACATTAACTAAGTAGGGTTGAGGAACCTACCGAACCTCAACCTATAGGTGAGGGGAGAATTCATACATTCCCAGTCATCTATAAAATTTTATAGGGGAGGAATAACACATTCCCCAGGGGGAGAATAAGACGTTCCCCAGGGTGATTATTGACATTCCCTCTGTGGGTGGTTGTACATAAGTACCACTACTATAGTTAAATAGCCAAATAAACTATCATGCTCAAGAAATAGTAAAGTGGCAAGATAAATCATCATATAATTACAACTTGGTGGTAGGGTTCCAAGACCCAAGAATAATGTTCTAAAACTGATTTATGAGTCAAGTATAGCAAAAGATTCAAGAGTATATGAAATAGGGTTTAATAAAGCCTCATTATAGAAAAATAGGTTAAGGCACAATTATTCCCAACTTAAGGTGTAAATGCACATACATAAATAGGTAATTTCACATATATATCACATAACTCTTACTTAGGGTCCTATTAACCTCTTTTCCAAACCTTTAGTTGAAATCAAGGTCCACTTGTCCTATTTCCAATTTCATATTCATGTATTAGAATAACATATATACATTAAAGAGTTGAACCCTAATATATGAAATTTTTACAAAAAACCTCGATTCATACCTCAAAAATATCACCACTAACTTAGTTAGGTTTTTCTGATTAAGAAAACATATAATTTTGCATATATTGGAGTTATGAAGGTTAAAGTGTATTTTTGGTGATTTTTAGGTATTTAATTCATTTTCTAAAAACTCTTTTCGACAAAACTGAAAACCAATACTTGGGAATATTTGTATTAAAAATAACATATTTTTCTGAGTTCAGAACATATTTTACTTTAATTTTTGGACAAATGAATCAAAAGTTATAAATTATTGAAAATCGACCAATTAGAAATCGACACATCGTCAATTTTTAACATAAGATCATGAGTTTTAAGCCAGTAATAAGAAATATATGGGAAGGGGGTTATGAAGCTCATACCTAGGGAAGATAATAAGGTCCAAACAGCAAGGATACCGAGCTTATAAGGTCTGGTTGCTCCAATCCTAGCTCCTTTCTTGAACAAAGATCACCTTCTCCACTTAGAGGTGATAAACCCTAGCAAAAGAGCATAGAGATGAGGTGTTTTTAGTGTTCTTAGTAGAGTTTTATCATGTAAGGTCATGGTTTAGACCTGGAGTAAGGTGTGAGAAACACTATCAACATTAAAATAGGGAAGGAAAGAATGATACTTACTAGTTTTGGTCAAAATTACCAAGGAGGAGCTTTAGAAACCCTAATAGAGCAATTTGGAAGCCCTAGGAGCCTTCTTCACCAAGGTAGGCTCCCTCTATTACCTTGGGGTAGCAACTTCATGGCCAAATATAGAAGGAACTATTATCTAATCTAGAGGAAAGAAAAAGAGAGTAAGAGTTTTCGAATTGTGAGTTGGGGAGGGGTATACATGGCTATATATAGAAAAAGGTGAAGCATGAGGAGTCTTAAGGGACTTTCCATGTGTCTTTAGCCTAGGGATTGATGGCCATGAAAGAGGATAGCTCATAGAGGCTTCATGCATATCAAAAGTCGGTTCTAAGAGCCCATAGATTATTCTAGGCCATACCCACCATTTTTCAAGAAATAAATAACCTCATTGGTTGATAGCTTTTAAGGATAAGCATCTTTATAAAGAGGACAATCCCTATAATGCCCTTGGAAAGAAATACCATCAAACCAAGGTGAAACTAGGTTCTCCAATGGTTTAAAATCTCTTTAATGGTAAGTTAATATCTAAGGATTAAAATTTAGTTGATAATTTGCAAAGAAAACCTCCCAATTGGGTAAATTGCATAAAAGTCCAGAATGTACCTAAAATTGCATAACTTGCACAAACAACATCCAAATTGGACCAAACTTTATCCACAAGTGATATTTAATGTTTAGAATATTAATTTTACATTATGTATATATTTTGAAGTTATATAATCACATTATTTATTACTTATTCCTTTTACTCATTTTCTCTCTCCTAAACTTATCCTAATATTTCACGGTTGTCCAAATTAGATGAAATTTGACATGTAGGCTAATTTTGATATGTAGATTTTGAATTTTAAGTTTGTTTCCTATTTTGAGACTTCTTTTTATGAGATATGTCATATGGCCCATTAACATCCCATTATCTAATTTATTCATCCAATTAAATTTCTTATGTTCATATTACTACCAAAATGAGTTATGTGGCATATTTTATGTTTTCAAATCACATAAAAAAGTTAGATTAAGATTTAGAGCACTTAATTATGGTAATTAAGCTTTCAATGAGGTATTTGTGCATAAACCATTATATTGGTACAATTAGTGAATAAATGTTCACTAAACCACTATAAATTCCATTAATTAAACATAAATGACATAAAGGATAGAAATGAGAGGGAAACTTGGGAAAAAGGTTTACATGGAGATTACATCTAAGATTCATTATGTTACAAAGCTGGTATGAGCATGCTAAAAATAAATTGAGCATTATATATTAGGAAAAAGGTACAACAAGTATAGAAGGCTTCCCATGCAAAGAGGTAAGAACTACTCAACCAGGAATAAAAGGAAAGAATCACAAACATATGATAAAAGGAATGCTTGCCATTAAAACAATAATAAAAGTGGTGCCACAAAAGCACTTGATAATTTCAGGGAACGAAACCCATAACAACCTACATGTAGGTGAGATAAACATATCACTAGAACAACATAAGTAACAAAGGTGGCCAAGCCACATAAACATGAACCTCATAGAGATCGACACATAATCAAACTCCCAATATATATAATATGTTGGGCCAAACCTCATAAATTTGAAACCCGGGTATGGGGAACATAAACCCCATCCCAAAATAAACAATAAAGGAACATAACCCAAAACCAATACAAATTATATTACTCTAAGGCTACTGAGTCACACAACATGCTTAATAGGGAGGCAAGTAAAAGTATAGTTGGATTAACAAATTAATCACCACATAAGTGATCATCATTATTAACCACCTCAAAGTGGGCATACAACAACAAATTGAGTTCCACAATGAACAAGGCATAATAAAGATTACAAAAGAAAGTCAAGAAGATATTATGATCCCAAGATCAGTAACAAGTAGGGTACTTCACATGAAGCATAATTTCAAAAGAAAAAGATATGGTTTTTAGGTTATTGTCCATAGGACCAAGAGAAAGACAATTTAGGTTATTTCTCAATAAAGATGAATAGGAGATGAAAACATACCTCTCACTAAGTCTCAAACAAAACAAGATTATTTCTAGATCCAAATCTAGGTTTCCAAAGCATCTAATACCATATATGTGAGGTTAGGGTCAGAACTACATTAATTAATCAAAACCCTAAAAATTTCCTTTTATTATATGTAAATTAGGTCATCAAAACCATGCCGTGTTTTAGGTTATATTTTCATGAGTTCAAAACATATTTTATTATTATTTTTACTTGTAAATATTTAGTTATGAATTATACAAATTATTAAGTTATTAATTAGATCCATTAAAATCACCTCTTTAAAACATCAGACTCAAGTGACAAAACCAATACCATTAGGAAGATTAAATTTTTCTAAATTCAAAAAGTATTGATTTGTATTTTTTATTAGTAAAATATTAGTTATGAAATTTTGAAAAGTGACCAATCAGATAATCATTGAAAAAAACAAATAAATAACCTGAGAGAGAGAGAGAGAGTGAGTGGGGCAGGCTAACATGGCCCAATGGGACGCACTCGAGTTTCTTGGTTAAGGTTAAGTTGATCCCACTCAACTCAAAGAGAAATGTGGCTAAAAGATAATTATACCCCATAGCGCGAAAATGAGACAACTAAAAGAAGTCGAAGGCAAAAAGGGTAAACCACAGTGCATCATCTTCTTCCTCGCAGACCCCCACTATGTGACAACTGAGTAATAAGGAGCTTCCTAAGACTTTGGGCAAAACCAACAGGTGCGACGATTTACGAAAATGAGTGCATGAAAATGAAGAATGGACCTTGACAAACCTGACAGTACAAACAACCTAAACTAAGGTGTCGAGGAGAGGAAGGAATTGCCACCACAAACCCTAACCCCAAAATTAGAAATTGACACCAAATCTCATGACTGGCACAAGAATTGAGTGGAGAGGTTGATTAAGAGAAGAGAAATGAAGCACACAGTAGTCCTATATATAGGTATGGGAAACCATCTTGGGTTTTCACAAGGTGACCGAGCTACATTGAATCCCAAGCTTAGGTGTTTCCTGAAATAGCGATGAAATCACACAAGTAATGGCCGAGAAATCCCTAAATTACTTAGGTATCCACACTGTACATGGCTGAACACTCCTACCTGAGGTAGGAGAGAACCTTTGCACCATTGGATTAGGGTCCATGGTGGATCATCTCAATCATAGCCATCTGCTAGAATAGAAAATAGAAAAATAAAATGAAAATAGTGCTTGATAGATAAATTGCAATTCCAATCGAATTCAGCCAAAGTGTAATGTATATATTTAATAAATTTCTCTTTCTTCATTTGAGGGCTCAAACAATTTCCAAATCTAATAAAAAATAGACACCTTAATTTATTTGGGGGTTTAGAATGCAAATATGGAAATAGTTTTACCTTTTGAGAAGTTTTATTGGGTTAAATAATTCAATTATTATTTTTTCTTTCCTCCTTTATTAATGGTGATAAGATTATCCAAATTTGATGAAACTTCACTTGTAAGTCTTATTTAATATGTTGGATAAAAATTTCCCATCAATTTCACATGTTGACTGATTTGTGTACTTATTTAATATTTTGAAGGTTCTACACACTTTCTCGCTCCTAATTACACCTTTTAATCAATCTTTCTCCAAATTGAGTAGAAATACACCCAAAGGTATAGTTTATTATGTGGATTACGAATCTAAAATTATTTTCCACTTTTAGAGTCATTAAATATTTTATTTAATATTTTTGAAGAAAACCACCCTTTTCTTTTCTAAATAAAATAGATATGGTTATTATTATTCTAAAATTAGTAAATCTTGGCCTCCAAGTCAAGGAAAATATGAAGAAAACAAATAAGAGGTTATTATTATCCAAGAAGTTTTCCTTTTATTAAATTATCCATTATTTCTATTATTTCTCTCATTAATAATCCAATATCTCATTATTCATGTTTTAAGCATTATCTTTGATTCCTTTTTCTCTTCCTTGCACCATAAGGCAAAGGAATGATCTAGAACGAATCTTCACCATCATTATCCCACATAAGATTATTTATTTCGTATTTTGTGGCATGATAAGTCATTATTCTCAATTATGGACACCTTGTCTTCTATGCACATATATTATGTACCTTTTAATGATTTTCTAATTAATTTATATTCTACATTTTAATGTGATTTATTCATGCATTAATACATTTAAGGTCACTAAAGAGTATACTATTATCCTTGTTTGGCTAAACCTCAAAGACTAAGGTTTCTAAGTTATTAACCCTAGAATAAGATTACATCCTAGGTTTCAGTATGTTACAACATACCACCCCTTAAAGAGATTTTGTCCTCAAAATCCAAACAACTATCTACCACCCCTTATTAGATTCATCCTAATAAGCCAAAGAAAACTATAGGTACAAAGGTAACTTCTTTTGTATATATCATGGAAAAGGAAACATAACTTGAAAGTTTACTATCTTACTAAGGGTTATCTTCAACTTGATCATCATCATGGACTTATTCACCATCCAAAGCAAAAACTCTTCCAGCTCACCTTTCCACAGGTCTCTTACCATTGTTGTTACCAATGTTCTAATGGTCCACTTGAGGTTGTTGTTATTGAGCTGGTACATGTCCATTACAAAGCTGAGGGAACCTAGGGTGAATATGTCTAGGTTCATTGCAATGATGGCACACAACCCAATAGTCAGGTTGATACTTTACTTGGTTCTTATCTTGAGAGCACTTCCCTAGAGGATGGTAACCATTACACTTAGCACACTTGTCTCTTCTCTGCTCATCTCCTGAAGGTTTCCTCTTCTTATCAAACTCCCTAGGTTGAAACCCTAGGTATGACTCCACGACCAAAGCTTTATCGACTATCTGTTGAAAGGTCAAGGGTAGTTGCGGGATAAGAGCACGTCCCACATTGTAGTCGAGCCCTTAAAGGAATAGGTCAGCCCTATGTTCCTCACCTAAACCAACTGCATAACGCTCCAATGGCAGAAACTTTTGCACAAAACAGAAACGGATAAGGAACCTTGCTTCAAGTTGTAGAACTCCGCTTATTTCTTCTTTAGGATAGTAGTGCAGATATACTTCCCATTAAAGAGAGCCAAAAACTCCACCCAAGACATTTTTGAGTTGTCTCTAGTCCTTGCAATCCCATTCCACCAAACTTTTATAGGTCCATCTAAAACATACGAAGAAAACCTAACCTTATGGTGTGGAGGACAGTCCATATCATCAAAAGTCCTCTCTATGGCTAACACCCAATCATCAACTTTGTCAACCATCTCTATCTCACCTTCACCCTTAAAGGAAGGTAGTTGCATCTTCATAAACTCCATGATTGAGAACTTCTTAGGCTTCTTAGGTATAGACGAGTCTTTCATCTTTCCTATCATGGAAGAAGTAAAGAGTTGTCGAAACATGGAAAACTCTTATTCTAGAGTCATAGCTACTCTAGAACTAGCAAAAGTCGAGGTCCCCTGACCAAACCTAAGGTTTTGGGATGTCTCATATCCGTACTGGTCATCAGCAGTCGAGTTATCTCCCGCTATTAGGGTTTTCCCTTCACAAGGCAAGGTAATAGGAATAAGCAACCTAAGATAAAGGTAAACATCCTAGGGGATACATGATTGAAATAGTTACATAATCGATAACTACAGGCTCTGATACCATGTTGTAAGGAGTGGGATCCCATAGGGATCCACTCCCTACTAAAAATAAAAAGGGCAACATCCTCCAATAAAAACGTTTTCTAAAAAGGGGATGAAACCAAATTTATTTAACATGATTGTATCATAACACAAAGTAGCAGTGGAATTGAAATACATATCTAACCATTACAAGGCTTCATATCATACTAAACTTTCACCACACATGGTGTCATAAAGGAAAACTAACTACATAAGTAGAACTAGTTGAGGATCACCTAACAACTTCAAGAAAAGTTTCCCACAAAGACAAGTACACTTGTTGTGGTCCAGGTCCTCCTAGATCTCCTTCTCCTTGTCCAACACCTGGGGTTGGAAGTGTACCCCACAAAAGGAAAAGAAAATAGGGTATCCGCAAAAGGTTGGTATGAGTACGCTAAAAAGTAATTGAGAATTATATATTAGGAAAAAGGTACATCAAGTATAGAAGGCTTCCCATGCAAGGAGGTAAGAACTACCCAACTGGGCATAAAAGGAAAGAATCACAAACATATGATAAAAGGAATACTTGCCATTAAAACAATAATAAAAGTGGTGCCACAAAAGCACTCGATAATTTTAGGGAACAAAACCCATAACAAACTGCATGTAGGTGAGATAAACATAGCACTAGAAAAACATAAGTAACAAAGGCGACCAATCCACATAAACTTGAACCTGATAGAGATCGACACATAACCAAACTCCCAATATATATAAAATGTTGGGCCAAACCTCATAAATTTGAAACTCGGGTATGGGGCACATAACCAGTATCTCAAAATAAATAATAAGGGCACATAAATCATAACCAATGCAAATTATATTACTCAAGGGCTACTCAGTCACACAACATGCTTAATAGGGAGGCAAGTAAAAGTATAGTCAGATTTACAAATTAATCACCAAATAAATGATCATCATTATCAACCACCTCAAAGTAGTCATATAACAATAAATTGAGCCACAATGAATAAGGCATAATAAAGATTCCAAAAAAAGTCAAAAAGATATTATGATCCCAAGATCAGTAACAAGTAGGGTACTTCACATGAAGCATAATTTCAAAAGAAAAATATATGGTTTTTAGGTTATTGTCCATAGGACCAAGAGAAAGACAATTTAGGTTATTGCTCAATAAAGATGAATAGGAGATGCAAACATACCTCTCACTGAGTCTCACTCAAAACAAGATTACTTCTAGATCCAAAACTAGGTTTCCAAAGCACCTAATACCATATATGTGTGGTTAGGGTTAGAACTACATTGATTAATCAAAACCCTAAAAATTTCCTTTTTATTATATGTGAATTAGTTCATCAAAACTATGCCATGTTTTAGGTTATATATTCTTGAGTTCAAAACATATTTTAGTATATTTTTATAACTTTTAAATATTCAGTTATGAATTATACAAATTATTAAGTTATTAATTAGATATATTAAAATCACCTCCTTAAAACATTAGATTCAAGTGAAAAAAACAAATACCATTAGGAAGCTTGCATTTTTCTTAATTCAATGAGTATTTATTTGTATTTTTCTAATTAGTAAATAATTAGTTATGAAATTTTGAAAAGCAACCAATCAGATAATCATAAAAAAATAAAATAAATAACTCGAGAGAGAGAGGTGCTGGCTGACATGGACCAATGGGACACAGACAAGTTTCTTGGTCAAGGTTTAGTTGACCCCGCTCAACTAAAAGAGAAATGTGGCTAAAAGACAATTATACCCCTTAGCGTGAAAATGAGACAACTAAAAGAAGTCAGGGGAAAAAAGGGTAAACCACAGTGCATCATCTTCTTCCTCGCAGAACCCCACTGTGCAAGAACTGAGCAAGAAGGAGCTTGCTAAGATTTTGGGCAAAACCAACTGGTGCGACGATTTGTGAAAAGGAGTGCACGAAAATGAAGAACGGAGCTTCACAAACCTAACAGTGCAAATGACATGAACCAAGCTGCTGAGGAGAGGAAGGAATTTCCGCCACGAACCCTAACCCCAAAATAAAAAACTAACATCAAATCACATGAATGGCACAAGAATTGAGTGGAGAGGTTGATTAAGTGAAGAGAAACGAAGCACACAGTAGTCTTATATATAGGTATGGGCAAGCATCTCGGGTTTTCCCAAGGTGACCGAGCTACCTTGGAGCCCAAGTTTAGGCATTTCCCAAAATAGCAATGAAATCACACTAGTAAGGAGTTAGGAGATGGGGAAACTCTTCACAAATGCATGGGAGGAAAAATCACCAAAAAAGATTGAGTAATGGCCGAGAAATCCCTAAATTACCAGGGGTTCACACTATACATGGTGGCACACTCCTAGACACGGAAGGAGATAACCTTTGCACCATTGGATCAGGGTCCACGGTGGATCTGCTCAATTGTAGCCATCTGTTGGAACTAAAAATAGAAAAATAAAATGAAAATAGAGTGTGAAAGATAACTTGCAATTCCAATCGAATTTGACCAAAGTGTAATGTATATATTTCATAAATTTCTCTTTCTTCATTTGATCGCTCAAACAATTTCCAAATCTAAGAAAAATTGACACCCTAACTGATTTTGGGGTTTAGAATCTGAATATGGAATTAGTTTTGCCTTTTGAGAACTTTTAATGAGTTAAATAAATCAATAATTATTTTCTCTTTCCTCCTTCATTAATGGTGATAGGATTATCCAAATTTGAAGAAACTTCACCCGTAAGTCTTATGTAATATGTTGGATACGAATTTGGCATAAATTTCAATGTTGGAGTTATTTGTGTACTTATTTAATATTTTGAAGGTTCTACACACTTTCTCTCTCCTGATTTCATGTTTTAATCAATCTTTCCCCAAATTGAGTAGAAATTCACCCAAAAGAATATTTTATTATGTGGATTACGAATCTATTATTATTTTCCAATTTTGGAGCCATTAAATATTTTATTTAATATTTTTTAAGGAAAAACACCATTTTCTTTTCTAATAAAATAGATATGGTTATTATCATTCTAAATTAGTGAAACTTGGCCACCAAGCCACGACATATCCAAAAAAATGAATATGAGATTATTATTATCCAAGAAGTTTTCCTTTTAACACATTATCCATTATTTCTATTATTTCTCTCATTAATAATCCAATATCTCATTATTCATGTTTTAAGCATTATCTTTGATTTCTTTTTCTCTGACTTGCACCAGAAGGCAAAGGAATGATCTAGAATGAATCGTCACCATCATTACACCACATAAGATTATTTATTTCATATTTTGTGGCATTATAACTCATTATTCTCAATTATAGACACCTTGTCTTCTATGCACATATATTATGTACCTTTTAATGATTTTATGATTAATTTATATTCTACATTTTAATGTGATTTATTCATGCATTAATACATTTAAGGTCACTAAAGAGAATACTCTTATCCTTGTTTGGCTAAACCTCAAAGACTAAGGTTTCTAAGTTATTAACCCTCGAATAAGATTAAGTCCTAGGTTTCAGTATGTTACAGCATACCACCCCTTAAAGAGATTTCGTCCTTGAAATCTAAACAACTATCTACCACCCCTTAAAAGATTCATCCTAATAAGCCAAAAAAACTATAGGTATAAAGGTAACTTCTATTGTATATATCATGCAAAAGGAAAAATAACTTGAAAGTTTACTATCGGACTAAGGGTTATCTTCAACTTGATCATCATCATGGACTTCTTCACCATCCAAAGAAAAAAAATCTTCCAATTCGCCTTTCCACGGGTGTCTTACTATTGTTGTTACCATTGTTCTGATGGGGCGCTTGAGGTTGTTGATGTTGAGCTGGTACATGTCCATTACGAAGCTGAGGGCACCTAGGGCAAATATGTCCAGGTTCATTGCAATGATGGCACACAACCCGATAGTCAGGTTGATAATTTACTTTGTTCTTATCTTGAGAGAACTTCCTTGGAGGATGGTAACCATTGCACTTAGCAGATTTGTCTCTTCTCTGCTCATCTCATGAAGGTTTCCTCTTCTTATCAAACTCCCTAGGTTGAAACCCTGGGTATGACTCCACAGCCAAAGCTTTATCGACCATCTGCTGAAAGGTCAAGGGTAGTTGTGGGATAAGAGCATGCCCAACATTGTAGTTGAGCCCTTAAAGGAATAGGTCAGCCCTATGTTCCTCACCCAAACCAACTGCATAACGCTCCAACAGTAGAAACTTTTGCACAAAAGTAGAAATCGATAATGAACCTTGCTTCAAGTTGTAGAACTATGCTTCTTTCTTCTTTAGGGCAGCAGTGCAGATATACTTCCCACAAAAGAGAACCAAAAACTCCACCCAATACATGGTTGAGATGTCTCTAATCCTTGCAATCCCATTCCACCAAACTTTTGCAGGTCCATCTAAATCATTCAAAGCAAACCTAACCTTTTGGTGTGGAGGACAGGTCATATCATCAAAATCCTCTCTATGGATAACACCCAATCATCATCTTTGTCAAACATCTCTATCTCACCTTCACCCTTGAAGGAAGGTGGTTTCATCTTCATAAACTCCATGATTGAGAACTCATTAGGCTTCTCAAGTATAGACGAGTCTTTCATCTTTCCTACCACAAAAGAAGCAAAGAGTTGTCAAAACATGGCCAACTCTT
Source organism: Alisma plantago-aquatica (assembly GCA_963693085.1). Taxonomy (NCBI): domain Eukaryota; kingdom Viridiplantae; phylum Streptophyta; class Magnoliopsida; order Alismatales; family Alismataceae; genus Alisma; species Alisma plantago-aquatica. Next base: position 1,393,865,207 of record OY856411.1, on the reverse strand, counting down.
ATTCTGGAGTCATAGCTACTCTGGAACTAGCAGAAGTTGAGGTCCCCTGACCAAACCTAAGGTTTTGGGGTGTCTCGTATCCGTACTGGTCGTCGGCAGTCGAGTTATGTCCCGCCATTAGGGTTTTTCCTGCACAAGGCAAGGTACTAGGTATAAGCAACCTAAGATAAAGTTAAAGATCCTAGGGGAGACATGTTTGAAATATTTCGATAATCAACATCTATAGGCTCTGATACCATGTTGTAAGGAGTGGGATCCCATATGGATCCACTCCCTACTAAAAATAAAAAGGGCAACATCCACCAATAAAAACTTTTTCTAAAAAGGGAATGAAACCAAATTTATTTAACATTATTGTATCATAACACAAAGTAGCAGTAGTATGGAAAGATATATCTAACCATTACAAGGCTTATTATCATACTAAACTTTCACCACACAGTGTGTCATAAAGGAAAACTAACTACATAAATAGAACTAGTTGAGGATCACCTAACAACTTCAAGCAAAGTCTCCCAAAAAGACAACTACACTTGATGTGGTCCAGGTCCTCTTAGATCTCCTTCTCCTTATCCAACACCTGGGGTTGGAAGTGTACCCCACAAAAGGAAAAGGAAAGAGGGTATCAGAAAAAAGCTAGTATGAGCATGCTAAAAAGGAATTGAACATTATATATTAGGAAAAAGGTACATCAAGTATATAAGGTTTCTCATGCAAAGAGGTAAGAACTACCCAACTCGGGATAAAAGGAAAGAATCACAAACATATGATATAAGTAATACTTGCCATTAAAACAATAATAAAATTGGTTCCACAAAAGCACTCGATAATTTTAGGGAACAAAACCCATAACAACCTGCATGTAGGTGAGATAAACATAGCACTAGAACAACATAAGTAACAACGGTGGCCAATCCACATAAACTTGAACCTGATAGAGATCGGCAGATAACCAAACTCCCAATATATATAATATGTTGGGCCAAACCTCATAAATTAGAAACCCGGGTATGGAGCACATAACCAACATTCCAAAATAAACAATAAGGGCCCATAAACCAAAACCAATGCAAATTCTATTACTCTAGGGCTACTGAGTCACACAACATGCTTAATAGGGAGGCGTGTCAAAGTATAGTTGGATTTACAAATTAATCACCAAATAAGTGATCACCATTACCAACCACCTCAAAGTGGGCATATAATAACAAATTGAGTTCCACAATGAACAAGGCATAATAAAGATTCCAAAAGAAAGTCAAGAAGATATTATGATCCCAAAATTAGTAACAAGTAGGGTAATTCACATGAAGCATAATTTCAAAATAAAAAGATATGGTTTTTATGTTATTGTCCATAGGACCAAGAGAAAGAAAATTTAGGTTATTGCTCAATAAAGATGAATAGGAGATGCAAACATACCTGTCACTAGGTCTCAATCAAAACAATATTACTTCTAGATCCAAATCTAGGTTTCCAAAGCACCTAATACCATATATGTGAGGTTAGGGTTAGAACTACATTGATTAATCAAAACCCTAAAAATTTCCTTTTTATTATACGTGACTTAGGTCATCAAAACTATGCCATGCTTTAGGTTATATTTTCCTAAGTACAAAACATATTTTATTATATTTTTTTGACTTATAAATATTCAGTTATGAATTATACAAATTATTAAGTTATTAATTAGATCTATTAAAATCAACTCTTTAAAACATCAAATTCAAGTGTTGAAACCAATACCATTAGGAAGCTTGCATTTTTATGAATTCAATGAGTATTTATTTGTATTTTTCTGATTAGTAAATAATTAGTTATGAAATTTTGAATAGCGACCAATCAGATAATCATTGAAAAAACCAAATAAATAACTCGAGAGAGAGAGAGAGAAAGAAAGAAAGAGAGAGAGAGAGAGAGAGAGAGAGAGAGAGAGTGGGGCCGGCTGACATGGCCCAACGGGACACGACTGAGTGTCTTGGTCAAGGTTCAGTTGACACTGCTCAACTCAAAGAGAAACGTGACTATAAGATGATTATACCCCTTAGTACAAAAACAAGTCAACTAAAAGAAGTCGGTGGCAAAAAGGGTAAACCACAGTGCGTCATCTTCTTCCTTATAGAGACCCACTGCATGAGAATTGAGCAAGCAGGAGCTTGCTAAGATTTTGGGCAAAACTAGATGGTGTGACGATTTGCAAAAATGAGTACACAAAAATGAAGAACGAACCTGACGGTACAAACGACCTGAACCAAGGTGCCGAGGAGAGGAAGGAATTTCCACCAAAAACCCTAACCCCAAAACTGGAAACTAACATCAAATTGCATGACGAGCACAAGAATTGAGTGGAGAGGTTGATTAAGCGAAGAGAAACGAAGCACACGGTAGTCCCATATATAGGTATGGGCAAGCATCTCGGGTTTTCCCTAGGTGACTGAGCTACCTTGGAGACCAAGTTTAGGCATTTCCCAAAACAATGATGAAATCACACAAGAAAGGAGTCAGGTGATGCAGAAGCTCTTCACGAAGGTGTGGGAGGAAAAATCACCGATAAAGATTGAGTAACTAAGAAATCCCCGAATTACCAAGGTCTCCTCACTATACATGGCAACACACTCCTACTCGAGGTAGGAGATAACCTTTGCACCATTGGATTAGGGTCCACAGTGGATCAACTCAACCGTAGTCGTCCGCTGGCACCAAAAACAAAAAAATAAAATGAAAACAATGTGTGATACATAAATTGCAATTCCAATCGAATTTGACCAAAGTGTTATGTATATATTTAATGTATTTCTCTTTCTTCATTTGAGGGCCCAAATAATTTGGAAATCTATTAAAAATTGACACCCTAACTAATTTTGAGGTGTAGAATCCGAATATGGAATTAGTTTTGCCTTTTGAGAACTTTTAATGGGTTAAATAAATAAATTACTATTTTCTCTTTCCTCCCTCATTAATGGTGATAGGATTATCCAAATTTGATGAAACTTCAACCATAAGTCTTATTTAATATGTTAGATATGAATTTGCCATCAATTTCACATGTTGGAATTATTTGTGTACGTATTTAACATGTTGAAGGTTCTACATACTTTCTCTCTCCTAATTTCACATTTTAATCAATCTTTATCTAAATTGAGTGGAAATTCACCCAAAGGCATATTTTATTATGTAGATTATGAATCTAAAATTATTTTCCACTTTTAGAGTCATGAAATATTTTATTTAATATATTAAGGTAAAACACCCTTTTCTTTTCTAAATAAAATAGATATGGTTATTATTATTCTAAATTGGTGAAACTTGGCCTCCAAACGAAGGCATATCCTAAGAAAACAAATATGAGGTTATTATTATCCAAGAAGTTTTCCTTTTAACACAATATCCATTATTTCTATTATTTCTCTCATTGATAATCCAATATCTCATTATTCATGTTTTAAGCATTATCTTTGATTCCTTTTTCTCTTCCTTGCACCATAAGGCAAGGGAATGATCTAGAACGAATCTTCACCATCATTATCCCACATAAGATTATTTATTTCATATTTTGTGTCATTATAAGTCATTATTCTCAATTATGGACACCTTGTCTTTTACGCACATATATTATGTACCTTTTAATGATTTTATGATTAATTTAAATTCCACATTTTAATGTGATTTATTCATGCATTAATACATTTATGGTCACTAAAGAGCATACTCTTATCCTTGTTTGGTTAAACCTCAAAGACTAAGGTTTCTAAGTTATTAACCCTGGAATAAGATTAAGTCCTAGGTTTCAGCATGTTACAATAGAAACATGTCTTCTCCAAGAACAACCAAACATACATCCACAACATGCAATCTCAAAGTATACACCAAACAAAGATGAGAGAAACAAATAATCTAAGTCATAATAAAAATATGGTGAAACATGGCACCAACTAATGAGTTATAGTAAATCAAAGAGAAAGTGTACAAAGGATTAAGATTACAACCCAGAAAGAAAGTTCTCAAAAAACAACTACAAGCCAAAATGATGAATGTTAGATGATAAAATAGTACAACTCAAAACATGTGCCCAGATATGTTTGTAATACAAAATAGCCTAGAAAGATAAATATTATCAACATCTAGACTAAAAACTAGAACAACTAAACATATTAGCTATCTATGTCCACAACATCATCATCATCACCATCAGAAGCGTATGGCTCATAGTCATCATCTTTGTCTAATGGTCCAGTAGAGAAAATAACATCACCTTCATCACCAGAGGCACTAGCAAAGCCATGAGAGCCATCATCAGAAGCATCTCCATCATCATCATCATCATCATCAACCTCCTCGTCAATAGAAGCTTCCTCATCAACCTGGTTCGGATCTCCTCATCAGCAAGAGAACTAAAACCTCGACCAGGTCAATGTGCATTATGCTCATCCCAAGACATACCAAGAGCATGGAGCTCATTGGCATGTGGGAAGGAAGGAGTAGAACTACCGAGACTAGTAAGCAGAGTGGCCAAGGGGCCATCTATTTGAGGAAGCACGCCAAGGGTAGATCCACCAGCAGTAGAAGATGCAGGTGGAGGGGCATGGTAAAAGTGATCATATGCATAGGATGTATAGTAACCTCCTTGGTAGGGCTAGTAGGCAGGGTAGGGGTATGCACAGGACATGTTCATATTGGGCATGATGGAACATAGGTCCTGTTGCAGGTGCTCCTAAACCTGAAGGTTGTATGCTTGTTGATGCATCATGTAGCCCATAAGAGATTCATTAGATACATGGAACGAGGAACAGGTAGGTCAGGAAGGTTGAGGTGGTGGAGGTGCTCGGGTAGAGGCTGAGGTAGAGGTACTAGGGGTGGTGGAGGATAGGATGGGCATGGACTTTTGAAGAGTGGTCTCACTGATGCAAACTCCTTTCTGGGAAGCTTTTGTAGTGAATGTCATGGAAAAAAAGATTTTCCAGTGACAAGCTAGAAAACACCACAGATCAGGGCTGGGTAGGGTGTGTGGGTGCCACGGGTGTTCTTTTATGAGTCAAAGCAGGTCATATGATGGAGAACATATCTCGCCCACTTGACTTCGATGTTCTTCAATAGACAATACATGATTATCGCAATGCTTTCTACAATCTCAATTTGATTCTTCTTTGGGTGAATATTGCAGTTAACGACTAGGTCAAGGATGTGTCTCTTGAAGTCCAAGGCAGAGGAGAGAAGGGTGTACTTCTTCCTATATGAGAATTGAGGCCTTTTTAAGAACTTATGAACATTAGGGAGAGTAAGAGAATATTGCTTGTAGAAGGTCTTAGACTCAACTAGGTCAAAATACTCTAGATAGTCCTTACTCCAGGTGTTAGTGATCAGCCTGAATCACGTGTCTGGAAGAAAGGGCAGACTCAGAAGGAATTGAACTTTTGATTTATAACCTGAAACCTTCAAGGACCCTCACAACTTTATTATAGGGTCAAAGTAGATATCCAGGGTCGAACACAGGGACGTGGGGACGTTTAGGACGCTTGAGGTCTCACCCTTAAGTCAGATAAGCCAATATGTTAGTCAATAAAAGTGAGGAACTAGAACTAGTTCAGCCGGTTGTCACGAAGCAAAATAAAGCAAAGAAAAGAAAAGAAAATAGAGTCTGTAGGATTCTACTAATCAAAGAGAAGGAGTTCCTGACTATGTAACCACAAGTTGGGCAGTCTATGCACCCATTCTTAGGCATAGACAACCCTCAAACACCTCAGCAAGAAACCTACATCCAAACATAGCATGTACTATGGTACCTGTTCATGTGGGGTCATCCCACTCACTTTCGCGTAGCGTGACTAAAACCCATCAATGATGTGAAACCTCTTTCGAGGATGACCAATCATCACCTCATAATATTCTAGATACCCTCTAAGGTCTAGAATATTCTAAGATGCTAGGAACAGGCGTGATCTGGGCAGAACCAGTTAGTGGGCCCGACTGAGCCCAGATCTATGGTTCTACACAGATCACCTTAAACTGTCCTCCTTTTAGATTCCTATCCAAACCACCTACTCTTATTTATTTCTACCACGAATCTCTCGATATAGGTAGAAATAGAGGTTCAAGAAAGAAAGAGATCAACCAAACTAGAAATCATAACCAGAAAGAGAAGATAGAACAACAAACATACTAGATCTAAAATAAAGCTACTTGCTCAAGATAAAAGTACATAAACATGCCCAAAACAGGCTACATAGCCAAGAAGAATCTCAACTAGCCATGGACAAGCATAGTTGGCACCGAACAGAGATGGAAGAACATCGTTTGTACAGAAACAAAGGAGAATGGTAGAAGAAAGGATAAGAAGAAGAGATTTAGCCCATAGAGGAGAGGTGGATCTCACTCCTTAGCCTCAGTATGGGTCATATCTCGTCTTTGGGTTGTCCTCCTTGATCTTCTGGACTCATCGACCTCCTTTCTCTTTGATTATGCTCCAAACAACAGTTTGATGGATGTATGGATGTGGAAGATGGCTGGAAATGGTGGGAAATGGGTGAACGGAGGTGGAAGTGATGATGGATGGAAGCAAACTAAAGAGACGAATGTAGGACGAGTTCACCGACCTTTCCAAGTCCTTCGACCTCTCCCATGGATTTCTGAGAACCAAGAGGGGTTGAAACCATGAGGTGGAGACTCCCCCAGATTGGAATCCTTCTCCACGTCATGGGGGTGTATTTATAGGCATAGATTACTGACTTAGTACTGTGGTCAAGGTGTGCACCGACTTAATTCCGCAGTCATGGTCGTGGTCGAGGTCGCATTCGTGGTCGAGGTTGCGGTCGAGGTTGAGGTCACGGTCGAGGTGGTCGAGGTCGAGGTCGAGGTTGAGGTCACGGTCGCGGTCGCGGTCTGTGTTCCAGCATCGCAGTTGCGGTCGTGGAAGACATACCGTGGGTCACGGTATCATGCACCAAACCCACCCCCACGGGTGGGGGTATTACTAGTGGTCAGTGGGCCTGCGTCGATGAGCCTTCTGATTTGCAAGGATACATCCTTATAAAGGACTAGCCACCAACTAGAGGGACCACCGTCTCCTAAGCTAGAGCACATAGTTCGATGCTTAGTCCACAACGGTCGTAACAGATAGAAGTCTAGTTGTTGCAAAAATTATGTGTTGGGGAGAAATCTTAGAGAATATATGTCATTTCAGTTTTGGTGCCTGCATGTCCCAAAATTGGCTAGTTTCAGCAACTTTATCTATGAAAAGATATAAATTACTAAAAGATAAGAAACATGGGATATTTTGGGCATATTAAGGCTATAGTGACACAAAATCATGGATATATACTTAGCATAAATATGTAAATTTGGGTGTTATCAGTTACTCACTTCACTATTGGAAAAGAAGATGTTCACGGTATCCTCAGATACTTGGAATTTCTTCCCAGCTATCATAGATGTGAGGACTAATGGAGTATTAGGAGGGGTACGAGGGTGTCATAATTCAAACACAAATGTGTATAGAATTCGTGAACGACTTTGGTGCTTGTGATGGAATTGTTATAGCATGCACATTAAACACCCAAGGTTGAGAGATGGTGGTCATAAAGAAACTCTTCTACTTGACCTATGACCTATTGTCTTCATGGTCTAGGATCAAATAGGACACAAAAAGGAAAAGGGTTCCTAGGAAGGAGCTCCTTATACCTATTTAGAGCCTCATTTGAGATGATGAAAGTATCATCAAAGGGAATCAAGAGAGAGTTGGACGAAGATGAAGGTGCATTGGATGGGGCAGCCCTCTTCCTCCTATTGGATGCCATGGAGACAAAAAGGAGAGGAAGGAGAGAGAAAAAGCTAAAGAACCACCTCCAAAACTCATCCACAGACCTAGGTTAGAAAGGAAGAAGGTCAAGGTAGGTCGATCTAGGTCGAACTAGGGTTGTACAGAGGAAGGTCGGGGCTAGGGTTGGGAGCTTGAGGGAGCTAGAGGTTGGTTCGATCGACTTTTCTGTTGTTAAAAGGGAGAATAATCGGCCAAACCTATCTTAAGTTTTCTTTAGTCTGGCCATCAGTCAAGTTCTATGAGTCAGAAACTCGACCGATAGGCTCTTTAAAAAATCTCTCAGTCTCTGATCGGTCAATTTGGCAACTTGATTGATGGTCAACCTGACCTAAAAAAGAAATCCTAATTTCTAGCCTTTAGAATTCTAATTAAATTTATTTTTCAAGTCCAATATGCATTTTAAACATGCATAGGAACATATCACTCATCGTTGGGTACTATTTTGTGAGAAAACAAGTGTTTGTGAAAAATACCCAAAAAAGGAGAAAAAAGGCAAAATGACATGAAAATAGATTTTAGCATGTCAGTAAGCAATGGCGATCAAGACATACGCAAAACATATAGAATAGATGACAAATATCTAGAAGGCATATCAGATTCATTCAAAGTAGTTATGAACAGTTTAGATCTAATAAAGTTAAATTTCTCTCTAGCTACAGGTTTAGTGAAAAATGTCTGTCGAATGATTTTTTGTGTCCACATTCGTGATATAGATATCCTTATTGGTAATGTGGTCATGAAAAAAATGATGGAGAACCTCTATATTCTTAGCTCTACTACACAAGATAGGATTATGTGACAAGTTAATTGCACTAGTATTATCACAATACATAGGAGAAGCATCAAAATGAATGTTAAAGTCTTGGTTCATTTGCTTCATCCATAGGACCTGGGCACAACAACTCCTGGTTGTAATGTATTCATCTTCAGTCATTGATATGCCATAGTGCTCTGTTTCTTGGAGAACCAAGACACCAAGAATTGTTCTTGGAGAAACCAAGTGCTAGTTGTGCACTTTCTATCAATCAAGCACCCTGCATAATCCGCATCACTATAAGTAATAAGAGTAAAGTCCCTTCACTTGGGATACCTTAGTCCAAAATTTTGGGTTTTGTCTAAGTATCTTAAAATACTCTTAACATCTATAAGATGAGATTTCTTAGGGTTTGATTGAAAGTTAGCACACAAGCCAACACTAAACATTATATCAGGTCTAGAGGCAGTTAAGTAAAGTAAACTTCCGATCATACCTCTATAAACCTTCTCATCGACCTTCTCACCTTCTTCATCTTTGTCAAGTTTGGTGGTGTTTGACATGGGTGTATCCATCATCTTGGTGTTATCCATCCCAAAGAGCTTAAGTAACTCACTTGTGTACTTGCCTTGGTTGAGGAAGTTACCATCTTTTGTTTGCTTGATTTGAAAGTCGGGGAAGAATGTGAGCTCACTCATCATACTCATCTCAAATTCACCCTTCATGAGATCACTCAATTCTTTGCCAAGATTAAGGTTAGTTCCACCAAAAATGATATCATCAAAATATATCAGAAAATTCGTAGAAGTGTGCTTTAGAAATAAGGTAGAATCCACTTTTCCCATGATATACCCATGATCTAACAAAAAGATCTTTAATTTCTCACACCAAGATCTAGGTGCTTGTTTGAGTCCATAGAGAGCTTTTTTGCAAAAAATAAACATGGTTAGGTAAACTATCATGTTCAAAGCCATGGGTTGTGAAACATACACTTCATACTCAACTATACCATTCAAAAACACACTTTTAACATTCATTTGATAAAGAAGAAAGTTTTTATAACTAGCAAAAGTAAGTAACATATGAATGGACTGAAGTATAGCTATAGGTGCATATGTTTCATGAAAATATAGACCTTCCTATTTATTATAGCCTAGAGCCACTAACCTTGCCTTGCTCCTTACCACTTTGCTGCTATCATCAAATTTTTTGTGGTAGACCCCCTTGGTGTCAATGATCTTTCTATCACTTAATATTGGCACTAGGGTCCATACTTTTTTCTTTTCAAATTGCTCCAACTCTTCTTACATACCTAGGATCCACTCATCATCCCCAAGATCTTCCTTGGCATTATTCGGATCGAGTTGTGAGATGAAGGTGATGTTGGCTTGTTCTTTGTTGAATGTAGCCCGCATCTTCACTCTTTCAAATGGATCACCTAAAATCAGATCTTTTGGATGATTCTTTGCAAACTCGGGGTTTGGATCCTTCTTCTCTTCATATTTTTCTTCTTCTTGGGTGACCACCTATTTTCCCTTTTGGGTGATGTTGAGTTCTTTTAGAACAGGAACTATCTCACCTGCAACATCATCATTTGGAACAATATCTTTGGGAATAGAGGGGTTAGTCTCAATAAATTTAACATTTATAGGTTTTTCTACTCTAGCAAGATCAATATTAAACACTCTATAAGCCTTGCTAGTAATGTTATAGCCAAGAAAGAAAGCCTTGTAAGATTTTGGATCAAACTTGTCAAGAGAATCCTTCATATTCAAAACAAAACAAGGACATTTGAAAATATGGAGATACTCGATAGTAGGCTTCCTTCCACGCCATAGATTATAGGGGGTTTTCTTCAAAGAGGGATGGGTAAAAACTCGGTTTTGCATAAAACATGAGGTACTGATAGCTTCAGCCCAAAACTTTTTTAGAGTGTCATACTCTACAAGCATGGTCCTAGCTATCTCCTGTAGTGACCTATTATTCCTCTTTACAACCCCATTTTCTTGAGGTGTTCGAGGTGAGGAGAAGTTATGCGCATAACCAGATTCTTGACAAAAACATTCAAGAAGATTAGTTTCAAATTCTCCCCCATGATCACTATGGATGGAAACAATACAACAAGAGGCTTCATTCTCAACTCATTTACAAAAGGTCAAGAAATCATAAAGCATATCACTCTAGGAAATGAGATAGAAGGTTCAAGTATATTTAGAGAAATCATCAATAATAATAAGGTAATACTTGGAACCATGAAGCAATTGAGTTCTCATTGGTCCAAATAGATCAATGTGAAGAAGTTCAAGAACTCTCTTGGTACTAAGGAATCCTTTGGATTTAATGAAGGACTTGATTTTCTTTCCTTGGGTACAAGGTTTGCATTCCTCATCCTTTTCAAAATCCAATTTGGAAAGTCCCTTGACCAAGTCCTTTTTGCAAGTTCTTCAACTGATGCATATTTACATGACCAAGAAAACGATGCCAAAGAGAAATATCATTCAAATTAACTACTAGGAATTTACCAACAATAGGCTTAATAGAGTCAAGAATAATAACATCAATATTGGAAATGAATGGAGAAGTGTTGGAACTTGTAGAACCACATATTGGATCACTCCAGTGCAACATTATCACTTCTAGTTCCCTTATATATAACTTGGTAGGTGAGGGAATATATAATCAAGCATTCAAAGGAAGTAAATAACACAAGGTAACCATTCTCACATAATTGACTAACACTAATAATATTGTGTTGTAGGCCATCCACAAAAAGAACATTCTTGATACACAAGGATTCACCTACATCACCCTCACCTTTGACTTTACATTTTATTGTCCCTGAAGGTGACCGAACCTCCTTTCTTTTTGGTGAAGTTGTTGAAATGGCTTATATCACCTATCATATGCTTAGTGCAGCCATTTTCAACAATCCATCTTCCTTTTTACTGCAAGAAAGGAGAGTGTATGTTCCCAACTTAGACTTTGGGATCTAGAGTTAGCTTGGGGACCCATTTCATCTTTGGGTTGGTCTCCTTAGGCTTGTAAGGACAAAAAGTAGAGTAATGATCATCACACTTGCAATAAGAACAAACCATAGGATTCTTAGTGCCAGAAGACTCTCCAATGAAGAAATAGGTATCCTTTTTCTTTTTCTTACCTTTGGTCTTACCCTTGCCTTTTGGTGATCCCCCTACAAATCCCAAACCACTAGTACCACTTTGTTTGGTAGAATGGTCAAGGATTTCATTTAAGGAGTTTTTCCCTTTGAGGAATTTCTATAGAGAGGCCCTTAATCTATGAGTATCATCATTAAGAGATATGATGGTAGAATAAAAACTAGCAATATCATCTCTAGCATGAACAAGGTCAGCCTCAAGACAGAGGACTTTAGTCAAATAAGAATCTTTCTCAAGAGAAATAGAAGCAATATCATTACTAGGCAAGATCGGTCTAGAAGATAAATCATTAACTTGACCAAGAAACCTAGCATTATCATATTTAAGAACTTGAATTTCCTTAAGATAAACATCTCTTTCATCCCTACGAGCATCATTAAGAAGCTTAAATTTAGCATTTTTAGTTTTAAGAGTCTCAAGCTCCTTTAGGCACTTTTGGTTATCTTCCTTAAGAGTTTCAATGCTCTTAACATAGATACTATTCTCTACCTCAACTCCATTGTATTGGAGCTCAAGATCAAGATATTGGCCTTGCAAGTTATCAATGCTCTCAAGATGAGTTTTCTCATTACGCTTAAGAATTTCAAGTTTAGCATATAGATCATCAATAATTTTTCCTAATCGTTTTCTTTTATAATTACATTTAACAAAAGAAGAATGGGTAGAAACAAGCATATCAATAATAGCTGCCTTAGATAACTCATGCAAGCTTACCTAGTTTACCTCACTTACCTCACTAATATCTTCACGAGTAGAGGCCATGAATGCACGGTGGCACTCTCCATCTTCTTCTGAGATTGAACTACTTGAGGATGAAGCTTCCCAAGCTGCATGAATTGCATTCTTGTGTCTTTTCTCCTTCTTATCCTTCCTCTTGTACTTTCTCTCCTTCTTGTACTCTTCCTCCTTCTTTGAGTTGTCCTTGTGGTGTGACTTTCTTGACTTGGGACATTCACTCTTGTAGTGTCCCTTTTGTCCACACTTGTAGCATCTAGGAGTAGAGGAGGAGGCTTGGTTTCCCTTGAAGTGCTTGTCTTTGATGTAGTTGGGATTCATGCTCACTTGGGCCATCATCTTCACTACAGGAGGAAGGAGAATTCTGAAAAGAAAGTTGTTGTTGAAGGATTACCGCCTCCACTTGTGCTTTGAAAGAACTATCTTTGATCTTCTTGGCTTCCTTCTCTTCTTTCTTGGATTCTTCTTCTTGCTTGTCAAGCCTTGGATCATGAGCTTGGAGGTTTCCAATGAGCTTTTCAGTTGGAATGTCACCAAGGCTCCTCACTTCTTCAATAGAGGTCACCTTTGACTCTCATCTCTTTGGTAGAGTCCTCAAGATCTTGGATTTGATTACACCTCTATCCAAAGTGTTTCCCAAAGCAGCCAACCCATTGATGATGACATTGATTCTTGAGTACATCTCTACAATCCCTTCTTTCTTGCCCATCTTGAAGTTCTTTGGAAGGTTGTTCAACATATAGATCTTAGCCTCCTTGATTTGTTTCATGCCCTCATAGGTGATGCACAATTTGTCCCAAACCTCATAGGTCATGTCCTAAGATAAGATCTGATTGAACTCCATTGGAGTAAGGACTGCATAGATGATGCTTATGGCTTTGGCATTGAGCTGGGCTTCTTTAAGTGTAGCTTCACTCCATGTTGCAACATATTCGGTTGGCCCCTTGTATGGTGTGACCATCACCTTCCACATGTCAAAGTTCATGCCTTGAATGTAGAATTACATGTGCCTCTTCCAATAGAGTAAGTTGGTGCCTTAAAAGACCAAAGGACGCATGGAGAAGCCTCCCTCTAGGTTGAGAGAATGAAGTAGGTTGTCACCCATCTTCTCTTCTCGTGGGACATTGTTGGAGAAGATCCTTGGCTCTGATACCACTTGTTGGATCTAGCCCCTTTCTCTCTCTTACACAAGTCTTCAGCCTTCAAGGGGTTACCCACTCTTCTTGGATCTTTATCCTTTTCCTTCTTCTTCTAGAGAAGATCTTCACCTATTCTTCAACCTTGAAGAAGAACAACAACAACTCCACCTTCACTCAGAGTAGCTTGCTTCACCTTTGCTTCATTGAGGAAAGGGGTAGGGAAGATGGAATGGAATGAGAGCTTTACAAACACAAGGAAGTAGCTCTCTTACAAATGGTCTCTTACTCATAATCACTAAATGGAGTGTAAAATATAGAGATAAAGGGGCTCAAGGAGTTGCGACACACTCAGCTATAACAAGGACTTAGAATAGCATGAATGAGCAAACTTGGAATGAACTCCAAGGGGTCCTATTAATAGTTGGGGGTGTTTCCTTGAGTGTGGGATCATGTAAGGGTGAAACATAGCCATTTTCCAAGTTGCAATGTATATATTCTCTCTTGAAACAACTCACCAACAGTTATAATCACTTCTTTAGCATTTTTTGTACACTACATTTGGTCGAGTTTCAATAAAGGTAACTCGGCTAATCCACTAAATGACAAAGACAATTTTCAAACTATTTGTGGAGTTTGTTCTGGGAAACTCAAAAGATGAGTTAAAATTAGTTTGTCTCAATGAGTCGGTCGGTGAGTTTTGTGAGTGTACAACTTGACTGATTGGTTTTTCCAAAAAATCCACCACTGGATTGGTCACGTTTCCAACTTGACCGCTAAACAGCCTGTGACAAATTTTTTAAATTGACAGTTGAGTGATTAAACCTTGGAATTAAGTTTCCCTAATTTTTTCTCCTCTTAGTTATAAGTCATATCATCAATACAACTAATTACAAAAATCATCTAAGGTCATTTGGAGTGATTTCCCAAAACACACACTTGCATTGCTTTTGACTTGAACTTGAACAAGCTAGGGCTTGTATAATTTGATCCTTTTCATGTACCTGAAGCATGAAATCAACCTTGAACAAACATATTAGATACATAGGAATGGAATGGTTAAGTCATTATCAAACTTTATACAATCTATAACTCTCAAGTCAATAAGAGGGACCACAAGGCCATCGACAAGAGCTAACCCTTTTATCAATGTGGTCCTCCCTATCTTGACAACTCAAGTAGGACACCCAGCCTCATGTCCTTTCCCTGAGAATACATGAAGGTGTAGAAGGTTTATATAATGGAGTTTAGATTATGTATTTCAAGTTATAAAACAACAATAATGACACAAACATCGAGTACAATACTAGAATTCTACATGAAAATATTTGAGCAAGTATACAAGCATGCATATGTATCACATTTCAAGGAAGGAATCCAAAGTTATATAATTATTAAAGCCCATACTTGATTTAGAGATTCCTAATTATTTTGGACCATCAAGATAACTATTCATCACCTAATCAAGAAAAATTAATTATCATCAATAAAAGTACATATTATTCTTGATATATTAGGTCGAATTTAGGGTTTAGCCAAAGCTAGGTTCAAAGTGATCCAAAATGTGTGTCTCTAATATTTTTCTAGTGATCAAGAGGTCATAAATTGGGTATGATTTGATTTCATGATTTTCTTATGCTCAGTCTAATTTCTAGAATTAAAATGAGTTTAAAAGCATCTAATTGCAATTTATTGAGTAAAGGACTAATATAGCACAATAACACTTAGATTACTTCTCATACTTGATTTTTAAGTGATACTAGGATCCAACAATATCTTTCTTAGATTTACTATCCATCAGATGATATTTATTCACTCTATAACACACTAGACAAATCTATTTACTTTCAAAATAAATGTTTTCAAATTTGAACAAAAAAGTGGTTATCAAAGGACATTATGTGATTCCAAGCATTTCTCTGAGTCCAAGGGTATTTTGTTAGAATTTATTGGCCAAGTGAAATAATTTTTAAGAAAATATATAAGGTATGTGTACTTTTTTGTGAATTTAGATATTATTAACCTCTTCAAATTTTTCTCATCATTGGATCGTAGCCTTAGGCACTTCTAGGATTGTACCACGTTTCCCCTCTAGAGTGTGGATCTTATTGGTCCAGGATCAGAGTGAAGCGCCCCTAGGACCCCCATTTGTCCCACAAACCTAATTCGCATCACTCATGCTCTCCATCACCTACTTTATGGGTCCTTCTCCATCGCATCGCACAGAGAAATTTGATGGTGCCTAGTGCTTGAACAATTTGTTTCAACACTAAGAGAGGGACAAGTCAACCTTCATGATGGTTTGGGCAACCCCAGTGGATTCTTACTATGCCTACATGTACTATGTACCTCGATGTAGCTCCCAATTGTAGAGATGCATGTTGAGATATTGACAGAGGTCTTAGGGTTGAATTATTCCCTAAGAATCGCCATGCTCTATTAGCAATGTATGTTAGTCGGTGAGGTGCAGGCTAGTAGAGCCACATTGGACAACCATTGTTGTGAAGAGGAAAAATGGAAAATGTCACTTGAAGCCCTTGCAAACTGTCTCAACCATGAGTGAAGATTGGCACAAGTTATATGACCTCATCACCATTGATTATAGTTGGATCAAGGGATCTAGAGGGTGGGTGAATAGAGCTTCACAAATCTCACAAAATAGATTAGATCTTCAAATTATGTTAAGTGCAAAAGCTTAAGCATACAGCCAATTTGAAGTCCTAACTAACAAGCATAGCAAGGGTGAGAGACAAGGATAGCATACACTTGGACAAAGTGGTTTAGAGTGGTTCCACACTTCAAACTAGAAGTGAGTCAGTCCACTACCGAGAGGCGGTTAGTGTCTAGGACTTTGCAATCTTGATGTTCTTATATTCATTCAAAAGATTACAAGACAAAACCACATTCATCCAAGGACTTAATACCTCAAGCAAGGATCTTCATCCTACTGAAGGAACTCACCCACTTGAGCAAGGAGTCTTTAGCCTTAAATAAGGACTTACCCACTCCATCTTTAATTCTTCGGCCTTCCAAGAATTACCTATCCTTCTTGAATGTCTGTCTTATCTATATCCTTCACTCGGAGATCTGGATCACCATGCTTTCTTCAACCTTGAAGAACAACAACTCCTTCTCCTTCACTCTGAGAAGATCTTCAATCCTTTTCTTCAATAAGGAAAGGGGGTAGGAAGATGGAGGTGGAGAGAGTTACATGGATATAAGGGATAGCTCCCTTACAACGAATCCTAACTCACTCATATTCACATATTTGAATTGTAAGTAGAGAGAGAAAGGTGCTCAAGGGGGTGCAACACTCTCAACTAGCCTAGAACCAAGCTATGCAATGAAAGAGCAACCTTGGAATGAATCCAAGTGGTCATATTTATAGTTGGGGGTGCCCCTTTGAGTTGGGGAACACTTAGGGTCAACTTATAGCCGTTTTTGCATAAGGCAACAGATTTATTTTCGTCCAAACAAATCACCAACGGTTAGAATCACTTTTTTTGCATTTTCCATACAGTACATTCGGTCGAGATTCAATAAAGGTAACTTGATCGATTAGGTAAAAGACAAACACAATTTTCAAACCATCATTTGAGTTTGTCCTAGGGAAACTCAACCAACCAATGAAAATATCATTTGGTTAGTAATCCGAGCGGTCAAGTTTTGTGAATGCATAACTCGACTGATGCACTCTCTAGAGAATAGATCCAGTGGATCAGTTGAGATTGTAACTCGACCGATCAACAACCTGTGATCAATTATCTAAAGTGCTTAAAAAGTGATTAAAACTTAGTACTAAGTATCTGACATAATTTTCTCATCTTAGTTACAAGTCATATCATCAATATAAGTGATTACAAAATTCTTCTAAGGTCATTACATGGATTTCCTAATTAGCACACTTGCATTGCTTTTGACTTGAACTTTGACAAGCTAGGGCTTGTGTAATTTGATCATTTTCATGTACCTAACACCTAAAATCAATCTTGAATACACATATTAGATGCATATGAATGGAATGGTTAAGTCATTATCAAAATATGGACAATGTATAACCTCTAGGTCAACATTCTCCCCCTTTTTGACAATGAAAAACCATTCCTCAAACATATTTAAAAGGATAAAGAAACTATACCTTTGCCTTTTGAATTATGGGAATTCAAGATTTCAACAATGTGAATTGCTCCCCCTCAATCTATGCTTACTTTAACCTACATAGTTAGTCTATATACACAAAGAAATTATAGCATACATGTGTTGTATGGTCCTTTGCAAGTCATATGATAAAGCATATAATGAACAAGAAAAGGATCTCATAAGAAATAAGAAGTAGTATGACAAAGAATAGCAATATGATTGA
Organism: Alisma plantago-aquatica; assembly: GCA_963693085.1. Lineage (NCBI taxonomy): Eukaryota > Viridiplantae > Streptophyta > Magnoliopsida > Alismatales > Alismataceae > Alisma > Alisma plantago-aquatica. Next base: position 1,393,847,230 of record OY856411.1, on the reverse strand, counting down.
GTTTCAAGACATTGAAGTTCTCTCCCCCTTTTGGCATTATCAAAAAGTGAGGGGGTAGACGAGCATATAACCAGTTCTTCACCAAACAAAATCAAGCAGATAATCATACATGCAATCTCATATCATATATCAACCAGAGATAAAAGAAACACACAAGCTAAGTCATAATCAAAATATGGGGAAATATGGCACCAACTCATAGCATATAACTGATCAAAGAGTAAGAGAGCGCATAACATATATTACAACTCAGAAGCATGTTCTCATAAAAGAAACTACAAGTGAGAAGTGATGAAAATTGAAGATAAAATAGTACATCTCAGATAATGTGCCCAGATGTTTCTAATACAAAATAGCCTAGAAAGATATATATGATCAACAAACTAGACTAAAAACTAAGAAACAACTAGACATCTAGACTATCTATGTCCACATCATCATCATCAACTCTAGGTCACAGTCCTCGTCTCCATCTGAAGGTGCATCGGTAGTGCCTTCGTCACCGGAATCAGCACCAGAGCCATCACCATCATCTAAAGCATCCTCACCATCACCACCATTGTCAGCAGCAACAACAATCTCAGCATCAGCCTGGTCAGGCATCTCCTTGTCCATATAAGGACCAAAACCATGACCGGACCAATGATCATTCTACTCATCCCAAGTCATACCAAGAGCATAGAGATCATTGGCCTAATGGAAGGAAGGAGTTGAATCTCCAAGACTAGCAAGCAGAGTGGCAAAGTGGCCAACAAGCAACGGCAGGTAGACGGGAGCATGACCACCACCAGTAGAGGGTGTGGGAGCAGCAGCGGAAGGCTCGGGGGTAGGGTAGTAATGATGATATGCAAAGGAAGCATAATCACTACCGGGGAAAGGCTGGTAGGAGGGGTATGGGTGTGCACATGATAATTTCATGTTTGACATGATTGAACATAAATCTTAGTGCAGATGCTCCTGGACCTGGAGGTCGTATGCCTTTTGGTGCATCATGTAGCCCATGAGGGTTTCATTGGATACATGAAACGAGGCACGGCTAGGTCGGGGTGGCTAAGGAGGAGGAGCTCAGGTAGAGGTGGAGGCAGGGGTAGTAGAGGAAGAGGCTGAGGGTGAAGCACCGAGTGTGGTGGAGGCAAAGATAGGCATGGACTTCTAAATTGTGGTCTCACTGATATACACACCCTTCCTAGCAAGCTTGTAATGGAAGTTAGAATAGAGTGATTTTTGAGTGGTGAATTGAAATAGACCAAAGATCAGGGCTGAATAAGGTGGATGGGTGTCACGGGTGTTCTTGCCAGAGTCAAAATAGGTCATGTGGTGGAGAATGTATCTTGACCATTTGACTCTGACATTCTCTACAATGCAATATATTATGACTGCAATGTTCTCTGCAATATCCGTTTGATTTTTCTTTGGTTAGATGTTGCAGTTGACCACTAGGGATAATATACACTTTCTATGATCAAGGGAGGAGGAGGGTAGGGTACTCTTCTTCTTGTAAGGAACATTGAGTTTCTTCAGGTAGCGATGGATATCAAGAAGAGTGATCTCATTCTACTTGTAGAAACCCTCAGGATCCAAAAGGTCAAAATCCCATAATCCTTACTCTAGGTGTCATTCTCATCGTCTCCTAAAAAGAAAACATTCAGGATATCTTCAGAGATTTGAAATCTCTTCCCGACGATCATGGATTTAAGGATCACTTGAGTATTCGGTAGGGGTACAAGGGTATCGTAATTCCAATGTAAATTTGCATAGAATTCGTGAACTACTTTTGTGCTTGTCAAAGAATTATAAAAGCAATCATGCTCGATAGCTAGGGCTGATAGGTGATGAACGGATAACAACTTCACCACTTGGTCGATGACAGCTTGACTCCTAGGGCTAGGCTCAAACAAGGCTCTAAACGGAAAAGGACTCCTAGGAAGAATGTCCATATACCTATTTACATCCTCTATTGAGACAAAGGAGGTATCATCATAAGGAACCAAGCGAGATGAGAAAGAAGATGATGGAGCATTGCTAGGGGCATGTCTCTTTCTTCTATAAGAAGCCATGGAGGCAAAAAGAAGGAGAAGAAGAGAGAAAACGCACAAAGCAAACCACCAAACCCGTCCACACACCAAGGAAGAGCAAGAGGGAAGGTCTAGGGAAGCCTATCTAGGTCAGAAAAGGGCTAGGATAGGGAAGGTAAGGGTTGTGGTTGAGATCTTAGGGATAGAATAAGGGGAATTGATCGACTATTCTCTAGTTGAGAGGGAGAATAGTCGAGTGAACCCAACTTAAGTTGGATTCAGCCCAATGATCAGTCAAGTTCTGAGAGTCAGAAACTCGACTAATTGGTCCATTTTAGAACAGCTCTTGGCCATAGATCGGTCGAGTTTGTCCTGGGGGAAATTTGACCAATGTTCAACCTGACCTAAAACCATCAAACTTAATTTCTAGCCATTTAAATTCTAATTAAATTTATTTTTCAAGTCTATTTTGTATGTTGAACATACTTAGGAACATATCACTCATCATTGGGTACTATTTAGCGATAAAAACTCGAAATTCAAGAAATGCCCAAAAACAAGTGAAACTAAGCATGACAACAAGCAAATTGTTGCAATTTTAGGCAAGCAAGGTGATTAAAGCATGAGCAAGACATATAGAATAAAAGCAACTAGTTAGATAACATGTCAATATCATCTAAAGCAATTATGAGAAGTTTAGATCTAATGAATTTAAATTGCTCTCTATCTAGAGGATTGGTGAAAATTCCCACCAACTGATTTTCCGTGTCCACATGTGTGATATAAATATCCTTTCTAGCAATGTGATCACAAAGCAAAATGATGACGAACCTCTATATGTTTAGCTCTACTATGTAATATAGGATTAAAAGAAAGATTGATTGCACTAGTATTATCACAATAGATAGGAGAAGCATCAAAATGTATGTTAAAGTCTTTGAGCATTTGCTTCATCCATAGGACCTGGACACAACAACTTTTGGATACAATGTACTCAGCCTCGGTAGTTGATAATGCCTTGTTTCTCTGTTTCTTGGAAAACAAGACACCAAGCCTGGTCCTAGGAGAAAGCAAGTGCCACTTGTGCACTTTCTATCGATCAAACAGCCCACGTAATTAGCATCACTATATGCTATAAGAGTAAAGTCCCTTGATTTAGGGCACCATAGTCTAAAGTTTTAGGTTTTGGCTAAGTACCTCAAAATCCTCTTAACAACAATAAGATGTGATTTCCTAGGGCTTGATTGGAAGTGAGCACACAAGCCAACACTGAACATTATGTCAGGTCTAGAGGTAGTTAAGTAAAGTAAACTTCCAATCATACCTCTATAGAGCTTATCATATACCATCTCACCTTCTTCATCTCTATCAAGTTTGGCGGTGTTGGACATGGGTGTGTCCATCGACTTCATATTCTCCATTCCAAAGCATTTGAGTAGCTCATTGGTGTACTTGACTTGGTTGATGAAGTTTCCATCTTTAGTTTGCTTGATTTGGAAGCCAAGGAAGAAAGTAAGCTCACCCATCATGCTCATCTCAAACTCACTCTACATAAGAGAACTAAACTCCTTGCAAATATCAAGATTAGCTCCACCAAATATGATATCATCCACATAAATTTGAATGATAAGAAAATTTCTAGAAGTGTGTTTTAGAAATAGAATAGAATCAACTATGCCCATGACATAGCCATTGTCTAACAAAAAGCTCTTTAATTTCCCATACCAAGCTTGAGGTGCTTGTTTGAGTCCATAGAGATCTTTTTGTATCAAATACACATGGTTAGGTAGCTTGTCATTTTCAAAGCTCGGAGGTTGAGCAAAAAATACTTCCTCCTCAATTGTACCATTCAAAAATGCACTTTTAACATCCATTTGATATAGCAAGAAATTCTTATAACTAGAAAAGGCAAGTAGCATTCTAATAGATTCAAGTCTAGCAACAGAAGCATAAGTTTCATCAAAATCAATACCTTCCTATTGATTGTAGCCTTGATCCACTAACCTTGCTATGTTCCTTACCACCTTGTCATTTTCATCAAGCTTGTTTTGGTAGACCCATTTGGTGCCAATGATTTTCCTGTCACTTGGTCTTGGCACTAGAGTCCACACTAGGTTCTTCTCAAACTGCTCTAGTTCCTCTTGCATGGCTAGGATCCACTCATTATTTCCAAGAGCTTCCTTGATGTTCTTTGGCTCCAGCTGTGAGATGAAGGCACTGTCTACTTGTTCTTTGTTGTAGGCAGCTCATGTCTACACCCTCTCGAATGGATTGCCAATGATTAGCTCTTTACGATGATTCTTTACGAAGCAAGGAGTGGGATCCTTCTTCTCTTCATCTTCTGTGTCAACCACCTGCTTACCTTAATTGTCGATGTTGAGGTCTTTTAAGATAGGAATTAAGTCATCTGCAATATCATTATCAACAACATTCTTTCCTATAGCAGGGTTAGATTCAATAAATTTGACATTAATGGACTCTTCAATTTTAGATAGCTCAATATTGAAAACTCTATAAGCCCTACTTGTAGTTCTATAGCCTAGGAAGAAATCATTGTACGATTTCAGATCAAACTTGTCTAGAGAATCCTTTGTGTTCAAAACAAAACAAGGACATCCGAAAATGTGAAAGAAGTCGATGGATGGTTTTCTACCACGCCATAACTCATAGTGGGTTTTCTTCAAAGATGGTTGTGTAAAAACTCAGTTCTGCACAAAGCATGAGGTGCGAACAACTTTAGCCCAAAGCTTCTTTGAAATATCATATTCTAGAAGCATGGTCCTAGCCATATCCTATAGTGACATATTCTTTCTCTCTACTATCCCATTTTTGTTGAGGTGTACGAGGAGAAGAGAAATTATGTGAGTAATCAGATTTTTGGCAAAAATGCTCAAAAAGATCATTTTCAAACTCTCCCCCCATGGCACTACAGATAGAAACAATCCGGCAAGAAGCTTCATTTTCAACTCATTTACAAAAGCTAGAGAAAATATCAAGAGTATCACTTTTAGAAACGAGAAAGAATGTCCAAGTATAGCGAGAGAAATCATCGACAATCACAAGACAATACTTGGAACCACGAAGCATTTGAATTCTCATAGGACCAAATAGATCAATATGAAGAAGCTCAAGAGCTCTTTTGGTACTAAGGACTTCTTTGGATTTGAACTAGGACTTGGTTTGCTTGCCTTGTGTGCAAGGTTAGCATTCCTCATCCTTTTCAAAATCCAATTTAGGAAGTCCCCTAACCAATTCCTTTTTGCTCAATTTCTTCATTTGATGCATATTCACATTAACCAACCGGAGTTGCCAAAGAGATATATCATTTTTATCCACAACTAAGCATCTATCAAGTATGTGCTTTAGAGCATCAAGCACAATAACAAATAGATTACCATTTCTAGTTCCCTTATATATAACATTGTAAGTGAGGGAATCTAGAAGCAAACATTCTAAAAAAGTAAATAGAACAAGATAACTGTTATCACAAAGTTGGCTTACACTTATCAAATTGTGATGTAGACCATCAACAAGAAAAACATTTTCAATACTTAGCTCGTTGCCTACATCACCCTCACCTATTACCTTACTCCTTTTGTTGTCCCTGAAGGTCGCCGATCCTCCTTTCTTCTTTATGAATTTGTTGAAATGGATGATTTCACCTATCATATGCTTTGAGCATCCAATATCAAAAATCCACCTACTTTTGACCTGCATGAAAGAAGGATGTTGGTACCCAACTCAAACTTTGGGATTCGGGGCTAGCTTAGGGACCCATTTCATCTTTGGGTTGGTCCCCTTTGGCTTGTAAGGACAATAAGTAGAATAATGATCATCACATTTACAATGAGCACATACCATTGGGTTCTTAGAGTCGGAAGTCTCTCCATGGAAGAAAGGAGGTTCCACACTCTTCTTCTTACCCTTACTCTTGTTCTTGTTCTTACTCTTAGGAGCAGTCCCATCATATCCTAAACCACTAGTACCAATTTGTTTGGTACAGTGTTCTAGGACAACATTAAGGGATTTCTTTCCCATACGAAACGTTTGCAAAGAAGCCCTCAATTTAGCATTATCATCACTAAGACTAATGACAATAGAAGATAAGCTAGCAAGATCATCTCTAGCATGCAACAAATCAGCCTCAAAATAGAGGGCTTTAGTATGAAAAGAATCACATTCTAGAGCAGTGCTAGCTACTTCATTACTTGGCAAGATAGGTCTAGAGGATAAATCATTTATTTGAGCAAGAAACTTAGCATTTTCAAATTCAAGCAATTGAATTTCTCTTTGATAAGCATAAGTTTCTTGCTTCCTAGCTTCATCAATGAGGTTAAGCTCTACATTTTCAGTTTTAAGTACATCAATCTCATCTTGGAATTTTTGGTTCTCTTTCTTAAGAGTAGCAATGATCTTAAGGTAGACACCATTCTCAACTTCAACTACATTGTATTTGAGCTCAATATCAAGAAATTGCCCTTGTAAAGCATCAATACTATCAAGATGCAGCTTTTCATTTTGATCAAAAATCTCAATCTTAGCATAAATATCATCTATAATTTTTCGTAACCTTTTCTTTTTAGCTTTGTATTTAGTAAAAGATGACGGAAAGCATTAATCATATCAATAAGAGTTTCTTTAGACAACTCATGCAAATTAACTTCACTTACCTCACTTACCTCACTTACCTTACCTACATCATCACTTGTAGAGGCCATGAGAACAAGGTGACATTCTCTATCTTCAGAGCTAGAAGAACTTGAGGAAGACTCCTCCCAAGCTGCATGAGCTTCATCCTTGCTTCTTCTTTCTTTCTTCTCCTTTCTCTCATATTTTCCTTCCTTCTTATACTCCTTGTCCTTCTTATGGCTGCTCTTGTGGTGACGCGTCTTATCCTTGGGGTAGTCACTCTTGTAATGGCTTTTTTGGCCACAATCATTGCACCTAGGAGTAGATAAAGAACACTTCCTTTTAAAGTGCTTTCCCATGGAGTAGTTAGATTCATGCTCATTTGGGCCTTCATCTTCACTCGAGGAAGGAGTAGGGGACTTGAGAACAAGTTGTTGCTTCCGAATCATCTCTTCAATTTGAGCTTTGAAGGTTGTGTCCTTGATCTTCTTGGACTCCTTCTCTTCTCTCTTTTCTTCTTCTTCTTACTTATCAAGCCTTGGCTCATGAGCTTGAAGGTTGCCAACCAGCTCTTTGGTTGACAATTTACTAAGCGTGTACACTTCTTCAATGGAGGTCACCTTGGGATCCCATCGCTTTAGAAGAGATCTCAAGATCTTAGAGTTGATTGTGCCTTTGTCCATCACACTATCAAGAGATGCCAATCCATTGATGATGAAATTAAGCCTTGTGTACATGTCTGCCACTCTTTCATTCTTTCCCATCTTGAAGTTATCAAGGAGACCACCAAGCATGTAGATCTTAGCCTCCTTCACTTGCTCTGTTCCCTCATAGGTGACACATAGCTTGTTCCAAATCTCATGTGCAATGTCCCATGAGGAGATCTGGTTGAACTCAGATGGGGTGAGGGCTGCATAGATTATGCTCACAGCTTTGGCATTGAGCTGAGCTTGCTTGGTTTGAGCTTCCATCCATGTAGAGATTTCCCCCTTTGGATCTTCATACTTTAGACACTTTTCACATCTCGTAGCTTACTCCTTGGAGGTAGAACTACATTCTTCTATTTCAATAGAGGAAGTTGGTGTCGTCGAAGATCGGAGGTCGCATGGAGAAGTTTCCCTCCAAGTTGAGAGATCCAAGTGCTAAATAGTCCATCTTCTCGTACTTGTGGAAGTAGCTTAGAGAAGACATGCTCTGATACCACTTGTTGGATCAAGGGATCTAGAGGGGGGGTGAATAGAGCTTCACAAATCTCACAAAACAGATTAGACCTTCAAATTATGTTAAGTGCAAAAGCTTAAGCATACAATCAATTTGAAGTCCAAATTAACAAGCATAGTAAGGGTGAGAGGCAAGGATAGAATACACTTGGACAAAGTGGTTTAGAGTGGTTCCACACTTCAAACTAGAAGTGAATCAGTCCACTACCTAGAGGCGGTTAGTCTCTAGGACTTTGCAATCTTGATGTTCTTATATTCATTCATAAGATCACAAGACAAAACCACATTCATCCAAGGACTTAATACCTCAAGCAAAGATCTTCAACCTACCAAAGGAACTTACCCACTTGAGCAAGGAGTCTTCAGCCTTCAACAAGGAATTACCCACTCCATCTTCAAGTCTTTGTCCTTCTAGGAATTACCTATCCTTCTTGATTGTCCACCGTGCCTATCTCCTTTACTTGGAGATCTCGATCACCATGCTGTCTTCAACCTTGCAGAACAACAACTCCTTCTCCTTTACTCGGAGAAGATCTTGAAGCCTTTTCTTCAATAAGGAAAGGGGGTAGGAAGATGGAGGTGTAGAACTTTACATGGATATAAGGGATAGCTCTCTTACAACAGATCCTAACTCACTCATATTCATGGATTTGAATTGTAAGTAGAGAGAGAAAGGGGCTCAAGGGGGTGCAGCACTCTCAACTAGGCTAGAACCAAGCTATGCAATGAAAGAGCAACCTTGGAATGAACTCCAAGTGGTCCTATTTATAGCTGGGGGTGCCCCTTTGAGTTGGGGAGCACTTAGGGTCGAATTATAGCCATTTTTGCACAAGGAAACATATCTATTTTCATCCAAATAAGTCACCAACGATTAGAATCACTTTTTCTATATTTTTCGTACAATACATTCGATCGAGATTCAATAAAGGTAACTCGACCGATCAGGTAAAAGACAGACCCAATTTTCAAACCATCGGTTGATTTTGTCCTGGGGAAACTCGATCGACCAATGAAAATATCATTTGGTCAGTAACCCGGCCGGCCGACATCTGTGAATGAAAAACTCGACCAATGCACTCTCCAGAGAATCGGTCCAGTGGATCGGTCGAGATTGTAACTCGGCCGATCAAAATCTTGTGATCAATTTTTTAAAGTGCTTAAAACTTAGTACTAAGTGTCCCACATAATTTTCTCATCTTAGTTACAAGTCATATCATCAATACAAGTGATTACAAAATTCTTCTAAGTTCATTTACATGGATTTCCTAATTAGCACACTTGCATTGCTTTTGACTTGAACTTTGACAGGCTAGGGCTTGTGTAATTTGATCCTTTTCATGTACCTAAAACCTGAAATCAATCTTGAATACACATATTAGATACATATGAATGGAATGGTTAGTCATCATCAAAATATGGACAATGTATAACCTCTAGGTCAACATTTTTAAGGGATGTGAAGCTCCAGGCTTAGTGTTGAACCCTTCTTCTTTGTTGGGGAAGGTTGACTTTGTACACCATTAAGACCAACTTAGTAGGCCATAAAATTCTTCGGAATCTATTTCTTTTCACCCCATTGTCCTCTCCAACTATATTCCCTTCTACCTCGCCCACCTTGTTGTTGCTACATATGGTAGTCAAGAGATGAGTGTATGAGGACATGTTGCTTGTTCTCTATATTCCACCATCAGACCATTGTGACTGGTTGTTTGGATCCAAGGAGTGCAGTAGACTCAACCCATCTAGCTAACCATCCATATTCATTGCAAGCAATTACTTCGTTAGGGTTTCTGATCACGCCACTTGCTCCTGGAATTTTAGAGCTGGGAGACGACGAAGCCAAGATTAGAGTGGCCACATGACAAAAAATAGTTAATCAACTATAGTTCTCGGCCTCAAATAATCAAATCATTTAGTATTCTTTCATCTCAAATAACATTTAGTTGGGAACTCAATCAAATATGAAATTTCCAGATATGCTCATTTTTAAGCTAACGAAGCTTTCCTCCAAATTTGAGACACAAAGACCACTATTTGACGATCAATCACTTCCTCCAAACATCTTCACATGTAGGGGTACTATGGTCAATTTGATTACCAATTGACCTCCAGATGATCTGAACAATTTGCAATGACTTTATTTGATCACATAACACATCAAAATCCACTCATATCGCATTGTAGTCCATATATGTTCTCAATTATTTATTTGACTCATAAATACTCAAATAGATTAATAAAGATGATGCATTATAATTGATCTCAATTAGGTGTCATCATCATCAGTAATATCTAGAATAATACCTTATATGGAAAAATAAATTGTGATTGAATAACCAATTCCTCAAATTGAGTTCAACCACAATCAAAACATTCATGGTCTCATAATACAATATTGGATATCGAAATCCTAAAATATGGGTTATCATAGACACCCCACCTTAAATGGAATTTCATCCTTGAAATGCAACTAGTCTCGTACTAAAGATGATATTAAGGAGTTATAACACCTTTGGGCCACCAATTCTAGGTGTCAAGGCTCTATATCTATGGATATATCCTAATTTTCCATCATAGAATTCTTCCACATCTAGTGTGCAACCACCCCATCTTGGGATTAAGAGAGGCATTCTCTCCCCATCTCCAATGCAAGTGGCAGAGGTTGAATGCCCGAGAGGGTGGTAAATCAAGGCTATAAATTGATCCATTATGTTTTTTAAGGATTTAAATCATCACTTTACATCTTGCATAAAAATTCTAGGATTTTATGGTTTCCATCCCTCATTCCCCTAAAAATAAGGGTTTGTTCATAATTCTAAAGTTAAAAGATGTATTACTCAAGGTTTCATCTTTCACCCTACTAAATCTAACAAGGTGATGTCAAGATTTCATGCCACTATTCACTAGCATTATCAGACCTCACATCATTAGTGTGGTTTATGACCAACATCATACTAGGATTTCATCATTATAGGGAATTTGTTTTCATATTTACATGTTAGGGTTTTCACTCAATTGTGTGAGAGTTATCTCCATACTAGAAGCATAAATTTAGAGCGATTGAGGTTAAAAACTATATTTTGTGACCATGTAATTTATTCTCCAACGATATCTTTATTCAAAGCTCATGATTCCATATATCTTTCATGTGAGGTATTATTTTATCTTAGGTATAGTTTATGAGAGTGTCTTAGTATACATGTATCAAGTTTTAACTTAGGAGACAAATTTCATGCATCAAGAATAATTTGAGGAAAAAATATCATCATCATTGAGGTTTCATAATTATCTCACTTCAATCTAGAAAGAGTTCTAAAAGCTCGAGTCACTCAAATTAAGACCTCTCTATGTCCAACAACACATGCTAACCACAACCATCTACCCATAATAAAATTTCTACCCATCTTTCAAAACAAGGGCAACCACTAATTTCATCCACATGGGACCACTAACCTGAGTATGAGGCTCATCATGAAGATCACACATCATATACATCATCTTAGGGTTTTGGGACATCACCCTCACCTAGATGGAGAACATACATATATTCAAATGCCTCTTTCTCTAGGGTTAGATCTTTTTAGGAAGTCTAGGGTTCAACATTATCAGAGGAACCATACACTAGGTGACTCAAATCATATACTTAGAAGTAGCCTAGAATGGGACTCATGACATGTATTCCATCAAGCATATATTTCAACATTTCATACATTTTAGAGGTTAGGTATTCTGACCATCTCCTGTGTCGGGTTGACCCATGTTAAAGTTCCCCTTATATTATATCCCATGCTAGAGGTCCTTCTTTGTAAAGGGGTTGAGTCACATGTTTGTCTCAAACCATATATCACTAACCATATTTTGATATCTACAATACTAACACAAGCAAGCATGCCAACCCAAAAGCTATGTTTAGCTCAACCAAGTCATATGTGTCATACATTGTGGTAGGTTTAGTTCGGGTTGCATGGTCAAAATTCATCTCATATCATTAAAGCATACTTGACCCTTCCAAAATCAAGCTTAGGTCATCATGAAGCAACTCATATCGTCAACATAAACATCAACATCAACATCAACATCATCATGATTATCATCATCACCATCAACTTAGGTTATCTAGGACGCTTACTACCCTAACCTTTATCATGGCTCTAGACAACTCTAGAGAGTACAAGTAGCATCTAAACACTCTCATATAGACTTGTTATTACATCTCTTTCTCCAAGTTACAGGGACACTCACTGCCTTTATGTTTGTGGTAACATTTTTATATGAACATATACTAATACTTGAAATAGATTTTCTCCAACATTGAAACATGCAATGAGAACCACCATACTCCAATCGAATAAAACAAAAATCAAAACAAATTACCACATTCATTAGGTAGTCTAGTACCATGGCACCTAGAGAATTAGTAAGAACATGATGCACAATTTTGTATCTACCCTAAGCACATGTCGCGAATATATGTCTATGGTTATAATAAGATCTCCCTTTTCTCACCTTCTTGAACCTACAACCCCTACTATATGACAAAAATAGGAGAAAAGAAAGGGTCTAGAGATTATACAAGCATACACCTAGTTCTAGAATATTGAGGTTCTCACCTAGAGGTTAAGTCAACTTAGTATGTGAGTAGCAGAGTTCAGGAACATTGTGTTGGTTATATATCAAAATTATTTTATATTATATATGTATCACCTTTTTAAACTATTAACATGTAAGGATAAATAGGTTTCGATGATGTCTATACCATACCTTCCGTTTTAATAGGATGGGTAAATGGATAACATGTAAAAGGGTAATGGGTAACAATAATATTTATACTTACTCTTACCCATGGGGCATGGGTAAAGGATAAATGGGAATCCTTACCCGTTTACAATCTTAGTTTTGAAATATGAATCCCTCATAATTGGATGTTATTGTTAGCATTCAAACGTAGTATTACGGCACTCGAGTCAGATAGCGGAGTTTCCCATTTGTGATCTCTTTACTAGTTGAACCCTATTCGATTATTATAGGTGGCCATTTGATCCTATTTTAGATTCTAATGTTTTTCACGCCATTGGACCTCAAAGTTTAGGAAACATAGCCTGAACTGATGCCCAAGTTGGAAATTATGAGCTGGGAAATCACTACACTACTGGAAATCTTGTCAAAGTCGAAGGCCAATTCCTTGACCAATACATGTGAATCCTTGACCAATAGGTCTTGGTTAGGGCCAATCCCTGACCAACGTACCCTCGCCAAAAGCTTGGTGACCAATAGTGGTTGGCTAGGACCTATCCCTAACCAATAGGGGCGGAATCCCTGGGCAACCATTACAGAAATTAAAAAGAATCTTTTGGGACAATACATTCTATCCAAGGCACATCCTTGACCAATAGGAAGGTATGTTATTTTGTTATATATCCATATATGAACACACATAACATCCAAAATATTACACATTAGAAGTAGATTATCACACATCAGATGACAACACTTTGAATATAACAAAAAAGATCATTGCGTTGAATTTGTAATTGTGATGTCTACATCCAAAAAGTATGATTGAAGCATCATGTTTTTTTCCAAAAAGATAACTCATATCCTCTAATAAATCACATTGTTGTAGCATTCATATGCATTGCACTACATATCACATTCTTTCAAACAAAAATAAACTTGCATATCGTCATCCGAATCTAATTACTTCATTCATTCTCCCTAGCATCATTTCCAAAACTTCCACCATGAGGGCTTTCTCCAAGATTTGCTTCGGTCCTTATACTTTGTGGAGTGTTTCCAATATCTTGCATTTTAGAAATATATCAACTTTTTACAACAATATACAAGTTCATAAGGGACAATAAAAAATATTCGTAGAATGTATGTAACAAAAGTAATCAAATGTATTTTCCAGGCAAAATCAGCAAGGCTGGTGATCTTAAAAGGGCAGAAGAAATCTTTTATGAACTTAGATTGCTAGGTGTTTCATTGGACAAAAGGTCATACGACGCAATGATAATGGCATATATCAGAGCATAAATGCCTGAGTTAGGAGAAAAACTGCTGATAGAAATGGATAGGAGGGAAATATATGCCACTCGAGAAGTATACAAGGCTTTGTTACGGGATTATTCAACTGCTGGCAATACAGAGGGAGCTCAGAGAGTTTTTGATGCTATGCAATTGGCAGGTATTGTACCAGATGCCAAGATTTTTGCCCTTCTTATCAATGCTTTTTGTGTAGCTGGTCAAATTGATAAAGCTCAGACTGCTCTAGAGAATATGAAATGCATCGATCTCAAACCAAATGACAAGTGCATAGCTGTGATGCTTGCTGCATATGAGAAAGAAAATTGCCTTGAAAAGGCTATGGCGTTATTGACAGAGCTGGAAAGGGATAGTTTTATACTTGGAGAGGAATCTTACAGAGTGCTCGAGCAGTGGTTTGATAGGCTTGGGCTGAAGAATGAACTATAAAGGATCCTATGATCTACACACCCGTATTGAAGCATTCACATTTTTTCCTTAACGAGCTTCTTTGACAAGTAAGCTTAATGATAATTTGAGATCATTTATGAATGTAAAGCCATCTGAATGATACAAATAAATGTATTGGGCTGAAAAGGATAACAAATATCATCATCATATATAGTAGTCATGTAATTATGTTCAACAAGCACATAAATAGACTGCATCAAAAGTGTAAATAGCAACCATGTTGTGTTTTAAATAGATGTTTCTTTCTATAAAGAAATATGTTCTCTTATTGTGGATGGTGTGTACAACACGCCGGCTGCTTGGGTTGTAGCCGCCCAGAATTTTTTTTATTTTGTAATTCTGATACCATGTGCAGATTCTAATTTTGTAATTTACATTCTGCTGCAACATATGTCTGCAATAGAATGTTATAATACCTGATTGAAACGAGGTATGTATCCCACTTGTGAGAATGGGTATCCATTGTACGGGTATGGAAATGGAACTTGAGCACTTTGCATATTATTTCTAAGCTAGAGAAAGACAATGTATTGAGAAAATTTAGTATGTAACTAATTCATTTAAAATTTTTTAGAATTAACGTTATATACATTTCTTACCTGTTGATGTGTGGATGGTTGCCATGGCCCTAGAAATTGATATTCAGGAAAAAAGTAGTACCATATGAATGTTGACCATGTGCAAGTATACAATTATGTTTCAAAAATCATTTGTTTGACGAGAATCTTAAAAATGTTTATAAATAAAATGAAAGATGTAACAAATAGTATAAGAACTTGTATTTAAAAATGTTTATAAATAGAATTAAAGATGTAACAAATAGTATAAAAACATATATTAGAGAAGCCAAAGGACTTAATGCACTTAATGTATTTTTCACTTCAATCATATTTTTGTTATATTCTTCCATTTTGTTCTGCAGTACTTCGACGGTTTCCTATAAATACACAATGATTTACACAATTTAAGTTATTATTTAACTAATATAATAAAATTTAGCATAATAAGTTAATCACCTTGTATTTCTTATTTTCATTCAGTAAAATCACATTGGCTGCTTGTATAGAAGCTCCACGAGCACCTATCTTATCATGGCCACTACCAACTAATCGTTTCCGATTAGATTTCACGGGTTTAATGATTTGACAAATGGATTCATCTTCTTGAAGTTCATTACTTTGATTAGAATCATCACATGACAATACACTTTGTTGGGACTTGTATCAAATTTAATGAGGAAATAAAGAAATATGTAGATTGCTCACCACTATATCCTTGTCTTTGGTATAAGCAACTTTTAACAAATCCATTTTACTTGGAGCATGCCCAAGTTCCTTTTCCTGTATTGAAAAATATTATTATTGAATACACACATAGACTTCAAAGTATTACACTTAGAGCACAAATCAGTATACATAACTATAATACAAAATTTTGATGTTCTTACCAACTCATGACGTTTTCTTACAAATGTTTTAGCCCCAATACAATGATTCATCTGCTTCTTTGATCTATTAATCTTATTCTTCTCTGCAATTGCCTAATATGACATAGACAAAAGATAGAAAATAAATTTTAATTACATAGTAGCAACCTCAAAGAAATGTTTATAAGATTCCTACCGTTTTATATTTAACACACATAAAATAAGTTGTAACAAAGAATATAAAAATATTTTGTACACCACATAAACGTTTCTGTCCATCAAAAATAAGATGGACACTTGTTGCTAGAGTGAAGGAGGGCGGATTTCTGGATTGTAGCATTTTAGAAAAATAGTTATGATATTATTGTGATACCATGTACTTATATTAATAAAATAATAGCGATGCACATAAAATATGAATATTTTTTTACCTGTGTTTTGGGTTGTTTCCATTTTTCAACCAATCTTAAAAACTACTCACGATCAATTCGAGAATCATTTAAAATTGCTTCCAGCATTGCATCCATGTCATCTTGATACTTCAACCAATATTTGACTTTCAATTCTGCCCTCCAATCAGTTAGACTAGAACTTATATGTGTCCATACCCTCTCCCAACCATTTGGATGATCATCCAAGTCAAAATAAACCTGATTCATATGAAATGGTGTATAACTAAACGTAAATATATATAACATGCCAGAGTGAAGTTATCATGAAAATGTATTATTACCTTTACAATATCTCTTGTGTCGTTGAATGATGATATTGGCATTTGTGGCCAGTACTTATCAACGGGCCACAAAGATGGTCTTCTAGCTAAAATCCCACACAATAGGCTTAATTGTTTTCCCACTTCTCCAATTTCAAAGCCATTGTCATTAAAAACTAAATGGTGCCTCTCACCATGATGTGGCTTAAGCTTTGAGATAATTGTAGGGCCTCTCCCACGCTTTTCAATTGACTGGAGTTCAATGTTTCTTCTTTGATCATTTTCTTCTTCAACATATGAATTTATAGTTGGAGGTGAGGCTGTAGGAGTAATAGTTATATCATCTTCTTCAACTTCAGTCCTTTGTGCCAACCTTGCTGATTTCCTAGACATCTAATTATAATATAGAATATAAAAATCATTCATGTTAATATTAACAAAGAAATATGATCAAGGTAAAAATAAGTAGAAATGGTTCAGAATAACATATAAAACAACAACGCACATACTATAGAAAATCAATTAACCCACCTTGATATGTTTTTTTTTATTTGCATGCACGTTAAGTAGATGACAAGGTATACACATTTCAGAAAGAGAGCAACCTAATGGCCATCCTTCAATAAATGCAACATAAGATACATTTATATATAGAATAAGTTAATATTGTAAGATATGCATATCTTACTTCCACATGTTCAAAGACCTGTAAAAACACATGCATTGCATAACATAAAATGTTCTTGGGCATGCATAAAAACATCATATATTTCTCCAAACACAAGATAGATTTAAACAAGTGAACACCATAGAAAATTCTCTCTTCCACATGTTCAAATGCATACAAAATATTCATATAATGAAAAACAACATCAACTTTCAACTATCATGCATTATAATGTTCATAACTAAGCAGGATTGTGATATTCAATAGTTGAACCCTCCATATCCATTCTTGTCCAGGATATATTTTCACTATCATCATGACTTGATTGATTGAATGGTGCCTCAACACGAAATTCTATAGTTTGAGGAAAATCAAACAATTCCCTTGGTAGGACCTTCAACACTACATGCCAATTTGTGTCCACTGGATCCTAAACATAGAAGCACTGTTGAGCCTGAGAAGCAAATATAAAAGGCTCATATTTATGTGCTACTTTCAAGAAATTTAATAAAGTGAATCCATAATCATCAACTCTAAAGCCAGTTGCAGTGCTCTCATCAAACCATGTGCATCTAAATAATGTAATCTGAATATTGGGGCCATACTCTAGCTTGATGACCTCCTCTAGTTGACCATAATAAGTAACATATGATGAAATTGGGTTTCGGTCCCTAGAGATGGAGTAGCTTGATGTCTTTGCAGATAGATAAACTCCACTATTTTGTGACTTACGACGAGAATCCAACATTTTTGACTGAAATTTACAGCCATTAATGAAGTATCCATCGTAACTGTCTCCTTCACAAGAAGGACCTTGTGCAAGCCAATGAATCTCTTCCGTAACATCTTCTCCATTGTTTCTAGCATAAAAAATCTATGTTTGAATGGAATTAGTTTCTTTTTCAAATTCTATTAGCATTACTAGAAAATTAAACAACATGAAATCTAGTTGCTCACATGATTTTTAAACCAAGAAGGAAAATCATGATGATGCCTTAATTCGACATTATGAAGAGTCATCCTTGGATGATTTAGTTGTATATCATCCAGGTGTTTCCTATAATTGTAAAACAAAAGGAATGTTATGTTATATAAAAAAGAAAACATGTTTCTCAAAAAATAAATTATAATGGTTACCTTCTATAAGAGTCGATACTCCTTGTGTTGAAAAGAACATAACGATGTGCTTGCTCTAATGTCACCTGATCAAATATCTTTCTTACTTTTGCTCCAATAGATGCATCATCATGGTGACGCGACGAAAGATCCCATCTTGTATATGTCCCTTTCAGATATCTTGAGCAAAATGTCATACATTCATCAACCCAGTAACCCTCAGCAATAGATCCTTCAGGACGTGCCTTGTTACGAACATATCCTTTTAATGTTTTTAAATATCTCTCAATAGGATACATCCATCGATAATGAACTGGACCTGCAATCTTGGCCTCTGTGACTAAATGGATAGTCAAGTGCACCATGATAGTGAAAAATGAGGGTGGGAAGATGCGCTCCAATTGGCAAAGTGTAATCGCAATATCTTTCTCAATTTTGTCAAATTCCTCCAAATCAATTACCTTAGTGCAAATGTGATTGTAGTAGGTACATATTCTAGAAATTGGCCCACAAACTTCTGGAGAAGATGAATTCCTTAATGCAACAACCAATAACCTTTGCATCAACACATGGTAGTCATGACTTTTTAAAGGCAACACTTTCCGCTCAATCATGTTAATTCGGTTAGAGATATTTGACGAATAACCATCTGGAACATTCATCGAACTCAATACTGATAGAAATATATCTTTCTCTTTTGTGCTCATTGTGTAACAAGCAGGTGGCACATAATATTTTCCACTCTCAAGTTTGATTGCCCACAAGTCTTTCCGGATCCCTAATTCAGATAAGTCCAAGCGAGATTGCACATTATCCTTGGACTTACCTTCAACACCAAGAAGTGTTCCTAATATATTCTCACAAACATTTTTCTCGATGTGCATGGTATCTAAATTATGTCTTATCAATAGGTGCTTCCAGTATGGCAGGCGAAAAAATATACTAATCTTCTTCCATGGCTTTAGTAGAGGAATTTTATCTTCCATTTCAGAACTCCTCCTTCTTTTCCCAGTTTCTGAATCTCTCAATTCCTTGCCGAATGTCACATTATCATATCCTTGAAACTCATTCCAAATATCCTCACCAACAAGAGACTTTGGTGCATTTCTGTATTCAGTCTTTCCATTAAAGTTCTTCTTGTCTCGTCGATAAGGATGATTGTCACTAAGGAAACGTCGATGGTCCAGATAGCAATCTTTGTTTCCATGTTTAAGCCTATACCATCCAGTATCTCTGTGACAACAAGGGCAAGCAAACTGTCCTCTTGTGCTATGACCAGAAAGGTTGGCACACGCAGGAAAGTCACTTATGGTCCACAAAATAGCAGCTCTCAATGTGAAATTTTTATTAGAAGATGCATCATAGGTAGTAACTCGTGTTGTCCATAACTCTTGAAGTTCATCAATTAAAGGTTCAAGATAAATGTCAATATCAATTCCAGGTTCTTTTGGACCAGGAATCAACAAAGACATGATGAAGTTTGGTTGCTTCATGCACAACCACAGGGGCAAGTTGTATGGGATCAACACAACAGGCCAAGTACTGTGAGAAATATGTAGGGTGTCAAAGGGATTGAAACCATCACTTGCTAGCCCCAGACGGACATTACGTGGCTCACTACCAAATTCAGGAAACTTAGCATCCAATGCTTTCCATGCAGAAGAATCTGCAGGATGTCACAACTTTCCATCTGTCACCCGTTTCTTGTGATGCCATTGCATATCCTCTGCCACAGTTGGACACATGAAAAGCCTTTGCAACCTAGGAGTCAAAGGAAAATGAAAGAATTTCTTTGCAGAGATCTTTGATGGTTTCTTTTGGGAGAGTGTTTATGTTTTCCATCTAGATGTCCCACACCGAGTGCACACTTCAAGTGTTGCACGATCTTTATAATAAATCATGCAATCATTTGGGCATGCATCAATCTTCACATATTCAATACCTAAGTCTCTTAATAATTTCTTGGCTTCATAAAAACTATTAGGAAATGAACACTAGGAAGAGCCTCTTTTGTTAATCTCAATTGTGATGTAAAAGACTTATTGGTCCATTGAGATTCAACTTTGAGATTCAACATTTTTACTAGATAAGATAGTTTGGAATGGCTCGTACAACCATGGTATAAAGGTTCCCCAGCTTTATCTAGAAGATTATAAAATTTTTCAACATCAAGATTGACTGGAATATCTGCATCAATATCATCTACTGGAGATGTCTCAGGATTTTGCACACCAAAGACATCATGCAACAAGCCTCCGATGTTGTCTCCATCAACATTATCACCAAGAAGAGTAGTTGTGGATGAAGATTGTCTTTCTCTTCCAAGAATTTCTCCATGGTCAGTCCATATGTAATAATTAGGTGTGAACCCTTTGATCATTACATGTTCAAAAACCTCCTCCTTAGACTTGAAATATCTGTTGCCACAAACTTTACATGGGAACAATAATTGATCACTCCTCGCATGGATTTGGTTGAGGAGACTGTGATCAATGAAGGTAGACAAACCATCTTGAAATTCCTTACTATGGATACGATTTTTGATATACATCCAACTTCTATCTGCTATGTAATCCATCTACACAAGTGAAATATGGATAAGTCAAACCTCTAAGTCTTATATATTTGACTAAAAGTAAAGATATTAGTTTCTAATAGAACAATGATAGTAATATGTATTCATATGTTCCACCTATCCCATTCTTGAACACTAAATCTCACTAGTAAGTGTATAACGTGTGTTTGGTTTTTACAGAAATTTCGGCAGTATTTCCCCTTAGTTCTCCAAGTACACCGACATAGATGGGAAAATAACCCACCTAAGTATGTACCCAGAGAACAACTGAGGAAATGACTACCAAAATATCTTTAAAACCAGACACAATATTATACACTCACGTCCTAAGTGAGATTAAGTGTTCGAGAACAGTCCCAAATTGGGGACTATCTAATATTTACTCCTAAAGAGTAAATTTTGGATGGGTTTCTAAGTCAAAAAAATATATGTATAAATATTTGATATTGTGTTTTATAAAAATATGTTTGAAGTGTTGAAATAAAATTAAATTTTGACTCATGGAGTATTTAAAAAATAATAATAAAATCAATACATATTACTATATTGATAGTATGCATATTTATGTCGTGTAATATCACTCAACAAATTCATGACAAGTTTGCCTTGGATTTTATTAGCACCATTAATGTTCTAAAGTTTCCAAACACGATGTGCGATTTTTCATTCTAGTTTTACAAAGGTGGAAAAAATATAACAAAAGTGGGCACGTCATTAAATGTGTTTAATCATTGATAGATGAGAGAATAAAGGCAAGAGAGTAGTAAAAAACATCCTAACCATTAAAAATTGATCCAAATATTTTTTGTACACAAATGATTGATAAAATTTGAAAAGATCCGAAAATCCTCGCATAAACAAATGATTTTTGCAATTATAGTAGCAACTTGTCATGAACACATTTTTTTAATTAAAATTTCTAATCTATTAGATAAAAGTACTAAATAAACATGATGGAATAAAATGTTAATTTTGAGGACAATGAAGTTTTAAAACTTTGGTCTCAAGTTTTACTTTCTATTAAATTGATATAACATAAGCAGAATAGAAAAGACAGACATCACAAGACATCATAAATTAAAAAAAAACAAATATTAACAAAATTTTGGTAAAGATAAAACATATAAATTTTAGTTAAGAAGTAATTCGTCAAAGTCACTTTTATAAATAAAAAAGGAACTCCATGCTAGTATTTAGACATTTTTGAGATTCTTACTAGTATTACAAATGCAAAAATATTTATGTCCAAGATGATCATAACTTTTCCATGCATATAATTTCAATGTAATGAGTGAAAAAATATCTAAATTTTTTCTTTATGTTCCATTACGTCCAAAAATAATTAAAAGTAGAATTTGAACAAGAATTGTTGAAGGACGACCACCTTTAGTTTCATCTTTCTCATGTAAAGGGTGGAACAATAAAGATTTAATCTTGGCATGACATAAGTATGGTATATATGTTCGTTTAGTAATGTAACTAATTGAGAATGAACTTATTTGGACTACAACTAATCACCAATGATTGAACAATTTCTGATATAGTGATCTTAGATCAGAAGAAAAAAAATTCAGTACCTACACAATTATGTCCAACCGTATTATAGTGATCCCATAGTTGCATACAAAGCATGAATAAATAGATCTAATACATTATCGACATGACGTAGTACAAAGTGAAAAGTGAAAATCCCACGAATATAATAAATTTAGTGCCTATGTAATTATGTCAATTGCAAGCACTGATTGTATAATTCGTATCCAAAGTGATCGTTGATGTCACGCAGTAAATAAACTAACCTTCACTCAGTCTTCAACCTTCACGGCGTTCAAACTCGGCTGCGAGCCGACAGCCCTGCGCAGAACAACACTAATATCTTCCGGTCTTCACAACGTTCACAAGAATCACATCCACGCTGGACTTCTTTTGTGCTCGACACAACCGCACTAGGCACTACCCGGCTGCTTCATCTTAGTGTTTGGCCGCCGATTCACGTTTGTCGTTCGGCTTCGGCTGCAGACGAAGTTAGAATTCGTACAGCAGCGGTAGATCTGGAAGAAGAAGACTGGAAGCTTGCTTCACGCACGCAAGGCTAGAAAGGATAGAGTAAAGGAGCAGACGAACCGTGAAAGAAGAACTTACCGAAGGAGACCTACTACAAACGTGGAGGAAGACTGGAGAATCGATAGGCAGGAGTACCGATTGAGAGGAATAGACTGCAAGCCAGGAGCACCGGAAGACAGTAAGGAAGACGAAGAAGACGAGTCTGACGAGTAGGATGAGGTTTTCGGTTGCTCTATTCAGGACTGGTTGCTCTATTCAGGACTGGGGGTTCGGGTCGGGCCGGCAACGACCGAACTCAAAGCAACGACGACCGTTAGGCACCGTTCGGCAAAGCGTCCGAAATTGCCGCTCTTCACTGCGTCAAAAGAACGTGGTGGTTCTCATCGCTGACGAATGTGAGTAAATCGAGCAACGAAAGTGACTCCTCTAACGAAAGCGATGCGAGCGAATCAAGTGAAGAGGGATACTAGTACTCAGGAACCGTGATCTCCACCGGACCCTTGCGGACGCTCTGCCGAAGCCTTCAACGACGACGACGGCGGTGAGGGTTGGCCGCCGAAGTCGGTGTCGGGGGGAACAAAACAGCTCTGCTTGGACGACGGCGGGGACGCCGCGTTGCGCCGAGTAGGTGAACAGGGAGCACCGGCGGTTTCCGTCGCACCCAACACCGGCGGTTTCCGTCGCTCCTTGCGTGGAAAGGGAGACGCGCGGGTTTGGGAGGGGTGTCGAAGCATCGCGGCACTGGTTTTGGAAAAGAACCGGGAGACCAAAGTTGCCCGCTAGGCTTTTGGGAAGCGAATGAATACTGAGAGGAGAGCAAATATATTGGTCAGGGAAAAAAATAACATTGGCTATGAATTAACCTTGGGCACTTGGTACGAGCCTTTATCCCTGACCAAGTATCCTTGACTTGTAACCAATTTTGTTGTAGTGTACCCGGAAGTCTGAACTTCATCAACTTTTAGCAGGGATAACAGTGTCTTCACTTGTCTGTGACGCCCATTTTATTACAGCAAATAGTTGGATCATAACTACCACACGTAATTCGCACGTAGCAATCTAGGAAAAGGCCACTCAAATGTGTAGCGTTCAACCCCTGATCTGTCTGAAGACTAGACTGCTTTTTATCCTTGTTACCAAAATGCGTCTAGTGTTGATACAAAAGGAAGGAAATTATGTAAGATGGAAAAGGAACCGAACCTTCGTTCGTGGGTGATGCAGCTGACGTCGAGTGAGAAAGCAACAACCCAGCCTAACCTTAGGTAAGAAGGCAATAAAACCACAGGCATATTGATTACTGGACGCCGAAGTCAAACCGCAAACCATCAAGTGGTGGATGGCACTTTATTGTAGTATCGAATGCGACTTGGCGCTTAGGCCATTGGCTACCTCCTACACGGATTAAGGTACCACCTACGGATGCGATCATGTCAGCCTAGTTAACGGCTTCATTACTCTGCTCTAAAGGTTAACAGACTCATCGGTTCTTGTGTTGATTCCTTTAAGAGAATGAAAAAGAAAGAAGAAGAAAATGTGGTGAGACAGCTGTATTCCTTCGGCACATCTTAAAGATTCGTATGCACATTGGCGTGAAGTGTATTTTCGTTTTTGAAAACTTACGATGTTTGTATATAATTCTTTAGTAATACGATGACAAAATTATGTAAACAAAATATGAAAGAAAAAACAGTTGTCCGACTGTAAAACCTAAAAAAACTTGAAGCTTAATATATACACTGTTATTTTGCCACGCCTCATCTAGAAAGAATGGGGCTGGAGGATATAAATAAATGGTAATAAATATTACAAAGGCGTCAATGAAATCCTAAACACACAACAGGAAAAACTAATTATTAGAATATTTACCTCCGTATATAATGCTCTAAATTTTAGTACAAAGAACATCATGTATTGTGTCGATTATTCTAACGCATTGTAAGACTTACATCTCCATTACTTTTTCTTATTTTTTTAAAACAAGGATGCTCATATATTAATACGAAGATCAAGTACAACATCTTTCATACAATCACTCGGATAATTTTTTTGTCATACCACAGAGACATCAGTTAGGCTGTCCTTTTTAGCTAAATTATGAGTAGCAGAATTGCTCTCCCTGTTGATATGTTTAAACGTGACAGTCTCAAAAAGTCTCAAAAAGATCAGCTATTTCCCTAATATGTTCCAGAAGTTTAAAATAAGCATTGCCCCCTTTGTCTTTCTTCTGAATATCAGCCACAACAATGCTAGCATCTGTCGCCACCTCCAGATTCACCTAATCAGTTGCGATTTTCAAACCGCACCACACCACCTGTGCTTCAGCTGTCTAGCTACTCTATGACCCAAAAAAATTCCAGTAGGCCGCCCCCACCAACTTACCCCTGTCATCTCTGAAGATGGCACTTGTAGTGACTTTATCCCACTCCACAGATATCGCCGCATCCATATTCATCTTTATAGATCATGGCCCAGGAACACGCCAACGATTAGTCTTCATGCCCGATTCCCTGTTCAACATACCCAAGAAGATGGGATTGTGAATACCGGTCCATGAGGCTACTTTGGCAAAAAGGATAAGAGGTGGACTTTGGATAACTTTGAAGATTGATTCATTTCTGAACTTCCAACATGTAAAGCACGCTGTAATGATCTTCTTCACTTCCTCACTATTGAACTTTGTCAGAATCCAACGCCAACACTCCATCATCGACATTCTAGGCATAGTCGTAGACATGTCCACCAAATTGAGATGGGGCCATAAGGCTTTAGCTGCTTTTCAGTCAAAAAATATGTGGAACAGATCCTCATTCGCCTCATTGCATATTTGGCACTCTAAGATGTTAGAAATATGCCTCTTGACCATATTAAGGCCCATGGCCATGTGTTCTTTCAAGCTTTCCAAACAAAATGCTTCTGTTTGGGAGGCACTTCAATTTTCCAAATGGAACTCCAAAGCTTGTCCTCTTTAGTTTCCAACATAGAGGTGAAGTCAAAGTCCCCATAGACAAGCCAATATGCAGACTTTACAGTGAATACTCCATTTTTAGTCGGATACCAACACAAGTTGTCAATGTCACACAACAGGGAGGGAAGTTGTTGATTGTCACCAGATCCTCCGCATCCATCATATCCAGGATATAATATTTCCTCCACATCATAGTATTGTTGTCGATCATTTCGGAAACAAACTACTCGTCTTCAATCCCCACATATTCGGGTCTTGTACAGACCCCTTTCTTGTTGAGCAGTTATAGATCCCCCCAAATTCTCACATTTGAATGTACTCCAATACTCCACCTCAGTCCCTCTTTCAGCAGAGCTTTCACACCCCATATGTTGCGCCAAGTATAGCTTGGATCAAAACCTCTGTAAGTCTCTAGTAAGTCCCCAATTCTGTAGTATCTCGCAGCTATGACTTTAGCACATAAGGAATCTTTGTTATCAAACAGCCTCCACTCTTGTTTTTCTAATATGTCCAAATTGAACGTCTTAAGGTCTCTGAACCTGAGACCCCCTTCTCTTTTAGATTTGCACATCTTCTCCCAAGAAGCCCAATGAATTTTTCTTTTGTACTCAGTTGTGCTCCACCAAAAGTTGGTGATTGTTCTAGTGATTTCATCTATAATATTAATAGCTAGCTAAAAGATGCCCATCATATATGTAGGAAGAGCTTGTATTATGGACTTAATGAGTACCTCTTTTCCAGCTTGGCTCAAGAATTTTTCTTTCCAGCCACTTAGGCTGTTCCACACTCTATCTTTGATAGCTTTGAAAGTTGCCTTTTTCAACCTTCCAATGACTATAGGCAGGCATAAGTATTTTTCATGCTTTGCCACCTGGTTCACGCTCAAAAAATTTAAAATCTCCCCTTTCTTCATTGTTGCAACGTTACCACTGAAGGACACTTCCAACTTCATTGTGTTAATATTCTTCCCTGAGGCCTCTTCATAGCAGCTAATAAGGTTAGCTATTGTCAAGGCCTCTTGGGAAGTAGCCCTAGTGAAAAGAACGATGTCATCGGCAAAAAGGAGATGAGAAACAATAGGTCCCTGTGCACAAGACATGGCCCCATGAATCTGGTTTGTGTCTGCTGCTTTTCTGATAAGGTGTGAGAAAGAGTCCACACACATAAGGAAAAGGTAGGGTGATATTGGGTCACCCTGCCTGAGACCTCTATATGGTTGAACAAAACCCTTCCTCTTACCATTGATAATAAAAGAGAATACTGGGCTGGTGTAACAATCCTCAAGTTTTTTGCACCACTTCCTACTAAAATCATAGGCCAACATGACTTCATTGACAAAATGCCATTCGACCCCATCGTACGCTTTGCTCATGTCGAGCTTAAGAGCCATTGTGCCTTTTTTCCCCTTCTTCTTTCTTTTCATGGAGTGGAACATCTCGAAAGTGATCAAAGTGTTGTCTGTGATAAGCCTACCCGTTATGAAGGTGCTCATATTTTCTATAATGATATCGTCAAGAAGGTACTTGAGTCTATTCGCCATCACCTTCGAAATAATCTTGTACAAAGTGTTGCACAAACTTACAGGACAAAAATCGTTCATAGATTTAGGGTACCTACACTTAGAAATAAGAACAATGTTAGTTTTATAAAATTCACCACATCCCTCCCACATATGTCCCAGAAAGTTTGGAAGAAGCCTGCATGGAACCCATCAGGCCCTGGGGCTTTAGATGGATGCATGTTGGCTAGAGCTTCCCAAATCTCATTTGTGTCCATGTCCTTCATCAACTTCTTGTTGGTTTCTTCGTTTATCAAACAGGGGATATTTGTTGTGCTTTCTTCATTGTGGTTTGCTTGTTGTGACATGAAGAGGTCGTTGTAGTAGTTTAGGACCACCTCTTCCACTGCTATGTCCCCTTCCACCCATACTCCTTCCTTGTTCATAATTTTATCGATGACATTTCTCTACTTTCGTTGGGATGTCGTTTTGTGGAAGAAAGAAGTGTTTCGGTCACCGTCTCTCATATAAGAAGTTTTAGATCTAAGATACCAGTAAGTTTCATTGTTCTTGTGTAGGAGACTCAACTCTTCATTCATCTTTATGCATTTATCAAAAGAGTTAATATTCATTGGTGCTTCCTGTGCTTCCTCCAACTCCTTCTAAATTTTTTTAATATTCTTCTGTATACTTCCATACTTATGTTCTACCCACTCTCTCAGCTTGCTAGCACATTGACTAATTTTCGTGTTTATGTGCTTTCCATCATCATTACCCCAACCTCTTTCAACAATTTGTTTGCACCCTGGGTCACTTAGCCAGAACTTCTCACACTTAAAATCCATGTTCCCCCAACTCCTTTTTTTTCTCTGTAGTGTATTTAAGATAAGGAGTGAATGATTGGATCCCAACATTGGACCAACTTTCACCCAAGCATTAAGAAAATTGTAGCACCACTTAAAATAGCCCAAGGTCCGATCAAATCTTTTCTTTATAGTAGTTTGGTAAGATTTTCCCCTTTCCCAAGTGAAACGGTCCCCAACGAACCCTATATCATAAGATTATAGTCTTGCACAATCTTTCTAAACTCTTCAATGTGTCTTTTGGCTCCCATCACCCCACCCTCCTTTTCTTCATACCCAAGAATCTCACTAAAATCTCCAATAAAGAGTTAGGGACAAGTGCTATCATTAAACAGCTTCTCCAAAAGGCTCAAGGTTTTGTGTTTTTTGTTATTGTTCGCCCACCTGTATATCCCTGCGCATCTCCACTTAGGATTTTCATTATCCCCTTCTATCTCCACTAGGAAGTGGTGTTGTGAATATAAAATTATCTTGGCATTTATGTCTTTCCACCACATGCTTATGCCACCCGCTCTACCAACTCTTCCCAAACTGACACCATTAGTAAACCCATTATTGATTCTACAGGCTTCCATGTCGGTATGATTGATCAAAGTTTCCATCAGAAAAACTAGATCCGACCTCTCCTCCCTACAAATATGACGGAGATTATTTCTGGTGTCAAGCTTGGCTAGGCCTTGACAATTTCAGCTCAAAGTTTTCATTTTCTTCACAACTCTAGATTGACCCAGTAGCCACTACTTGGGAAGCAGGTTCCCATAACATGGTAGTGCCTTCGTTCCTCGACATCCCCCCATTATTATTTTTCCTTCTCTGTCCTCTACCTTACTTTCTTTGTCATCTCTTGCCTTTCTTTTCATCTCTCTTCTAGTTTCTCCCTTGTCGCTTCCCATGTTCCTGGTTATTCTTCTGAATTTACCTTTTTTGTGCTTCTGTGTCTCCATCTCTCTTTGGCATTTTTTCATAAACCTTTTGTGCGTTGTCAACGGCTTTGTTTCTATTTTGCACTTTGTCCTTTCTTGATTCTTTGTTCCCTTCAATGATGGTAGGTTGAGTAATAACTCCTTATGTAGTTGCCTCTTTTGATTTCTCGACATTGGCCCTAGTTTGGCCATCCTCTCCTGTGTCAGCCTCAACCTCGGGGTCTTCCTCATTAGTTATTGGTTGAGATATTTTCCCCTCTCCACTTCTTCTTCCTTCCATTGCTTTGGCATTGAAAGTGTTGGGCCCCTCATCGATACTTGTTCCGTTTTGATTCCTGCTCTGGTAGATTCTCCATGTCTCCTTGTTTGTCTCCTTCGATTTTCCTTTATTCCTTCCTGCATCATGGGCAAAGCTATAGCCACCCGACTTTTTCCCTTCTTCACTGAACAACTCCCTATGTGATTCCTCGTAGCGCCCCCCTGCATCTGAGCATTGCTTTATTTTCGTGGTGACGCTCTAAGCCATTGTCCCCACTTTTGTCTGGGTCAGGGTCCCCCCCCTCCGCATCTTCGCCTTCACAGTCTTGTATTGTGTGACCCACCATTCCTTAGTTGAAGCAGAATATGGGTAGTCTTTCATACCTTCTAACAATATCAATTAGACTTCTATCCACCAGCTTTAACATTTGAGTTTGCTTCAGAGGTTTGTTAATCTTCATCTCAATTCTCAGGCATCTTGTCCTTGTCCACCCCCTGCTTTCTTCTTTATCTA
This sequence comes from Alisma plantago-aquatica, assembly GCA_963693085.1. Taxonomy (NCBI): domain Eukaryota; kingdom Viridiplantae; phylum Streptophyta; class Magnoliopsida; order Alismatales; family Alismataceae; genus Alisma; species Alisma plantago-aquatica. Next base: position 1,393,817,290 of record OY856411.1, on the reverse strand, counting down.
TCGACAGACATCTGCCTATCTTCTCTCCCATCTTCCATGTAGCCTCCTCGGACCGGTAGCCCAAAGGCACATTATAGAGCCTGACCCAGAAAGGACACTCGTTAGAAGGTTATAGCATACAGTTGTTCTCCAGCTTGTATCTCCTTCAGCAACAGCAGATTCTCGTCGAAGCACCAAGGGCAACCCGCTTGGACCCTTTCTTTGTCTTTTTTATTCTTGAATTGGATGAGGATCACCTTGTGCTCCACTTGTTCAAACGATCTAGTACTCTTTAGGCCCCAGGCTGCTAGCATTGTCCTGCGCAAAGATGGAAAGTTGTAGTTCTTTGTTGTCATAAGCCTTGCTGCCATGGTAGTTCTTCGTTGTCATAAGCCTCGCCGAATCGCCAAAGCGATTTGACCTAGCGCGGGCGAGTTAGTATTGGGATTCGTTTAATACAACTCCATTACCTTTTCATTTGCTATATTGCTATAAAAAGTAAACATTGAAGTATCTATTTTTACCATGCCGCAGAAAAAAGGTCACGCAAATTAAATTTGTAAAACAGAAGCGTAGGTTCGAGTCTGGGCCACACTGGATGCACGCAGGTCGTGAAGGTCCAGGTTTTTGGCCAGTGGGTGATAAAATATGGGATGCAAAATGACATGAGTGTTAAATTGCTAGTCATAACATGGTTAAAAAGCATAGAGAAGTGACTCTCTTTGTTAGTAACTCTTTGTAGTAGGGAAAAAAGCACAAGGAAAAAAATTGTACAGCGCTGAACGCTTTACAAACAATTAATGAATTAGAAATATTGAATGTGTCAACATATAGACGATACGCAAGGGTAGCAAACTAGATTGAAAATAGAATTTTCCATATTCATGCCATACGTAGAGGTGTTTTGGTGGCGTTCCCCCAGGAGATGCTATTTTGGGCGGGTTGTTTCTATATCTGCATTATGTAGGTAGGACATGCATCCAATTGATGCAAAAGTGTTTAAACCGTTAACTGTTTTGCATGCAACTTTTAAATGAAATATTAAACATGAAACCAAGCACAATTCTGTAATGTGAATCCTGGAGTCGAATCAAGATTCAGGCATTTGATATAATTACGTAAATATATATAATAATAAAAAAAATGTAACATAGTGTATTTTGCATTGTTTGTTATAAAAGATTTAATGGTATAGTGTATTGATATAAATTCTTATATGAGCTTGTCGACTTAGAATCGACAAGGGCTTAAATTAGAATTAACCTCTGATTCCATAACGGACTGGAAATGACAATATCTAAAAACCAACCTAACTTTTAGCAAACTACCTACTGGACATAGATATAGTAGCCATTATAGGCACTTCGAAATATTTGATTATGCCATGAAACATGAATTCCCAGCACAGGGACCTCTTTCTATGTATAGAAGATTGTATTACCAATTAGAAAGGATGGGAAAATTAGAAAAATGTTAAGCAATATTGTATTACCGCCGGCTGCGGTGCTTGCAGTTGCACCAGTACCCATCAATAATATCAGTCTGGGATGGCCCATCCGGCTAACTGTGAGATCGAAAATAAAGAAATGGTTTGTATACAGGTTATCATACGTGATATGTTCCCACGCCATTTCCAATTTTCAAATCAAGCAATCACGATTTAGCCGCGCTTGGAAGATTGGATTGTCTCCAATGGATGGCCGCCCTGCATTCGCGAATTGGATTGGCTGTGAAGTAACTTACTAAGCAAGCAGCAGACGCATGTTCCGTTCCTCGTCCCATACGCTCCCTCGAAAATAACATGGACCTAAGCTGTGGGAGAAGTCCACTCCAACCACACTGTTCAAACATTCAACGCCTCCATTTCTTAGTCAGTTTAATAAGCCAACAGGTTATGACTAGCGGAAGCGATCCATCACAAAAATCCGTGGCCATCAATTACGTGTAAGAGAACTGAGGGAGAATGATCAAAAGTCTTCGTGAGCAGCGCAAGCTGTTACGTCGCGCCCCAAATAGACAGGCTTGTTTCAGAAAGAATGGAACTAAAAGTCAAAGTCCAAGTAGAAATTACAACATATCAAAATCAATCTGGAAACCTCATTGGAGGATTGTGTTGATTCAAAGTCTAAATCAACTAAATTTTTATTTTGATGATGACTAACCATTTCACTTATTTGTATCTAATGTTTCTACTTGAGTGATTTCAGATTAGATATATGCACAATGCAAATACCTTAACTTGCACATCATAACTTAGAGAAAGACAACTCAAAATTAATACAAGTATACCTTTGTGAAATATGATGTGCATGTTTAGTTTTCTGGATTTTACTGTATTAGATTGCCGTATGGGATGTGTATCCCCCTTCCCCTTGTAACCAAAATCTTGGTTCCCACGTTGTCCATCTTCTACTTCTCGCACACCACACACTATACAAATCATTGACCACATGGGTAAGTTCATACACCATCCAACTCTACTCTAGTTCACGCACTATCACAATCGTGGTCCTCGCATTGCTTAGATCCTACTTTATGTTGTACCGAAATCATGGTCCATCATCTACACGGAAATTTAGGTTCATCTGATTCCTAAATCTTAGTGCACCATCTATGAGATTCCTAGTTCTTTCCTATTCGAGAGGGGTTCACCCTCTAAATGAGAATCTTGATTCAACCATTATGTTATAATCTTAGTACACTCTAATGAGTCGTGATGCAATACTATTCTATTCTTAAATAACCATCTATTTAAATAATACCGTACACATTACTAAATCATGTTGCATCCTCTACACATCTTTCAGTCCATCTTCTATTGGAATTATGGTGCAACCCCTATTCAAATAAGAATGTGTCGTCAATACAAAGTTCTCTTCAGAAAAAAATAAATATAAAGAACAACAGAAAAAAAAATGTTCACCTTAGTTGTGAAAAATTCATTCCTATAGCTATTAAAGATAGGAAAAATGTTATCATATCCTACGGACATTGGTCTTCATGCCATAAACATGACTCGAACTTGAGACCTCCTTATAACAAATCAAGGATGTAACCATTGGCGTGTCTCATCATGGAATAGTGACACTGGTCTTGCCATAAAGGAAAATGAGACAACTAATTATGGTTCATAATGTTCATTATAACGACAAATTAAATATCTTGTCTTTATGGATTATAATAATAATCTACATTTTTATCCTTTGATAGTATTAGCAATTACATCATTTTGGGATACATACTAATAAGGACAACACAAATTGTCATTCCTTAATAATATTGGTCATACCATGGCCCAAGATAAATCTGATCTCTACTTAATCTTGCTTTATAAACCTAAGTATGTGCTCAGTAAGTTTTGAGACCAATTGCTTAAGTTAAATCTTTAATCTGGATCAAATTGTACTTTATTTTCCCTAATGTCTAGTTTCTTTACATTTTGTGGACTAGTTTACAAATTCAACATAGTATGAGAATCTAGTTGAAGATTGTATGAAAAGTATCTAATTTTTTCCTTTATTTTAATTCTTGATTGATCCTTGAGATAAATTGATAACTTGAACACTCTCATTTGGCTTCAACTTTAACTTATTGACCTTGATATAGAAATTTCATGAACGTTTGTAAACTAATATGTAATTTCACCAAAATTGAGATAATATATACATATTGAGTAAAAAGTATGTACGAATACTTTAATTCATAATCTTTCTTAAGTGATTGGGTTTTGGATTCTTTTGGAACTTAGATTTGTATATGATTCCTTTTCTTGATTCTTAACATTGATCCTAGTCTAGTTGGTGTATAGATGAGGAGGCTTGATAAATACATCCATGACCCTTTGACAGGTCTAGGGATCTTGACACTTGACGTGCCCTTTGTCTAGGAGGAATTTCTACAGGTTGATCCTCGAAAATATTGGACATAGGTGCCTTTATTATTTCGACCATTTTACCCTTTTTAGCCTTATTAGTAAAGGGGTTGTTTGGTTTTTTTAACTCTTCCATTTACATATACCCAATATCCCACGACCCTATAAACTCATATGACTATTCAGAAACTTAGTGGATATATGGGGAGGAACTTCATACCTTTATGCCCCTACTTGGACGTTGATAGCTTAGATCAAGTGATTGCTTGTTGATGCATATATGTCAATGCATGCATGTTGAAGATCAAGCAGCTACATTGTGTTTTCAAGCTTTCCACCATGTCTCTTGCATAAAAAATGTAAAATCATATATCCCAATATCTTATTCCTCCTTTTTTTACCTCTTCTTCTTCCTTTGACCGAAATCTATGGTTTTCCATGGTGGAAACTTACTCACTAGCTAAAGAACCCTCTTTTCTTCTCTTTCATCCTTGTTTACCCTATAATCACCACAAGGAAGTCAACTTGGAGGTAAATAAGTGATCTTTGGCATGGAAATGATCTTTGCTAGGGGATTTCTTGATGTTCTTCATTTTCTTCACCAACTGAGGTGAGTGACATAACATTTATTTTAACTTCTGCACAATAATTCCAAACTTTTCCTTAAAATATGGGGTGGTCCATCATTCTCCGGGTCTTTGAGTGTCTGTCATAACACGTGGTTGGTGCACTAGGATGATCGAGACACTACTTTTATTTGAGGATTTTAAATTGCCTCCCAAGGGAGAGTAATCAACTTCTCTCTAAGTACACCGAGTCAAATGTTCCATGTGCAACATCCATTAATGATGGTTCCTCCATAGCCATTAATTTAGACTCCTTCCACCTGAGAAACCTATCCCAAACCGATGAGAGGAATTTGATTCACTGTCATAAGGATCACCTTTGAGGTTTATGTAGGAAAGTTAGCTTCAGGGTCTTTCCATGTTGTTCTATTTCGGCCATGAAAAAGATGCACTATAGATATTCCTAGCTCGTGGGCAATCTGTTGAGAGTTTGTCTCATTAGGGAATAATATGATATTTCCCCCCATTGTTTGATCCAATGACCCTAACAAAAGAAAACTTGACCCCAAATTGGAACAAGGACAATTTCTCATACTTGCTCAGTCTCTTCTCCCCCAACCACCGCATCTTGGCCAACTGACACACTTTCCCACTTATCCTTTTGTTTGGATGATGGAGCACTCTTCCTCTTTATTGTTATCTACATTGGGGCCTCCTCCCATTATTTAGGATGGTAACCCTATCATGATCATAGCCACAGTCCTAGGAGGCCAGATTGGGCTCATTGGCCAACCCCTAGTTCATCTGATATGACATGGATCCTTTTCTTTTTCTAGATCATCTATAGAGATACTACAAGTCCTCCATCCCAAATTCCCTCGATGTAACTATCTAGTTCACTGGTACTACCAAAAGTTCTCATGTTGATTTCCCTCTTTCTTATATATCATTCTTGATCTCAAACTACAAGGACCCCGATCGTGCTTTTCCCATTATACTAAAATTGAAGGAAACTCCTCATGCTCAGCCATAAGAATTTAGAGCCCGTATCATGGTGAAGGTAAGGGGACGTATTGATTCTTGCTCAAAAATGAACTAAACGTGTTGGAATAATTGGCTTGTCTAAATTAACAACATTGATGAGTTGCTCATTGAACTTTCCCTCAAAGACAAAGTAGATAAATGCCATGTGTGGTTTTCCCCTATCCTTTCTCCAGAACCCACTTGGGGGTATTTGGGGACTTTTACAACAAGCTATGCCACACATGACTTATAAGGAAAGTCACATGCATCCCATTTTAAGCACCTACAATGTAATGATCACGTTGGTTTACCCTCTTTTGGTTCAACAAAGAATCACTTCTTCAATAATGAAAGGTAGAAATATGGATATTTCTCTACCATATATTGGAGAATTTATAAAGGAAAATGGATAAGGAATTCCCAAAAATTGCACAATTATATAGATAAAGGGAATTCATCGTGTATAAATCATTCCAAGAATTGCAGAGGTGGCTATCCAACTATTTCTTTGGAAAGGTCCTACTAAGATGGGAAGTTCCCCAATAAATATTCTCATACCAAGTGAACTCATATTGGCCAAAGTGGAAGAGAAGGAAATGGTAGAGAGTCTAACTGAGATGACCAAATACGAGATAAACGAATGCGGAAGCGAATTACTGAAAATCTCTGGAATTTAAAACTTTTTAAAGAAAAGATCTTTAAAGCATAAACTCCTTTATCATAAATAAGATAAACAGTTTACATCATTGTAGAATCACCTCTCGAGTGATTATATACATCAGATACAAAATCTCAAGGCTTAAAGCCAAAAACCTCGTGTCTGCTCTAGAAAACCGGGAGAGATTCTCTACCTTCGTTGAGTCAGTCCGAAGAATAGAGAGATTTGTGGTCGAAAAGAGGCAAACCCAGAAAAGATATCCGCAGTTCCAGGGTTCTTCATCTAGGGACTTTAAGAAGCCTAGATTCTCTGCACCTACACCTCCACCACCCAGATCTAGTTCTCAGACTCAGTGGTCCCCAAGTAGAGGTAGAGGATGGAGTCTACCACCTCAAGAGACTCACAACTCTGCATCAATGTCAGTTACTGGACCACCAAGACCACAACAACTGGAGAGAAGCTTCTACAACTGTGGTAAGGTGGGGCATTTGATGAAGGACTTCCGGTCTAGGCCTGTCAGTGTGATACAGCCTCAGAGACAGAATCAACAGGGATCAAAGAGAAGGCAGTCTCAAGGAGCAGCTAGAGGACGCGTACAAGCGTCTCAAGCTAGATCATCAGCACCAACTCAACCCCAGGTGATGGCGAGGTTCTATGCTATGAACCCACCTGATGCAGTGATCAACCCACGGGTTGTGGCAGGTCAGATGGAGTTGTTATATTCTGATATGTCTACATCCTGTGTTGTATCTGTTTTGATTGACCCGGGTGCTACACACTCCTTTATCACTCGAAGAGTGATTCGCTACTGCAATATGACAGTCAGTCATAGGGCAGATAGCTTGTTGTTGGAGACTCCGTTGAGTGGGTCTGCTGTTCTGCAGGAGGTATGCTCTCCCTGCATCCTCATCTTTTCTGATCATCGCATTCAAGTGGATCTTATACCACTTGATATGCAGGGATTTGATATAATCCTTGGGATGGATACCTTAGATAGGTATAAAGTTGTCTTGGATTGTGAATCCAAGTTGGCTGTGTTTGCTGATGAAAGCAACACATGGATCTTTCAAGGAGAAAGAAAGATTCTGCCCACCTGTCTTGTATCAGTTATGGATGCTGATAAGCTGATGAGGCAAGGATGTTATGCATTCTTGGCCCATGTGGTAGATATTACCAAGGAGAGTCCCAACCCTGCTGAAGTTCCTATAGTCAGGGAATTTGAGGATGTGTTTCCTGAAGAACGTCCCAGTATACCACCGCCTCGGGAAATTGATTTTGAAATCAATTTAGTCCCAGATACACAACCCATAGCCCAGACACCGTATAGGATGGCGCCTGCCGAAATGGCAAAACTCAAGAAACAGCTTCAAGAGTTACTTGAGAAAGGTTTCATCCGACCGAGTACTTCACCTTGGGGTGCTCCGGTTTTGTTTGTTAAAAAGAAAGATGGGTCAATGCGGTTGTGCATTGATTATAGACAACTCAATAAAGTAACAATAAAGAACAAGTACCCTCTGCCGAGGATTGATGATCTTTTTGACCAGTTGCGTGGTGCAACAGTCTTTTCAAAGATGGACTTGAGGTCTGGATATCATCAACTCCGCATTAAGGACAGTGACATACCTAAGTCTGCTTTCAGAGCAAGGTATGGTCACTATGAGTTCATAGTTATGTCGTTTGGACTAACTAATGCACCAGCTGCATTTATGGAACTCATGAATAGAATGTTCCGACCTTTCCTTGATCAGTGTGTTGTCATATTAATAGATGACATTCTGATCTATAGCAAGGATGCTCAGCAGCATGAACAGCATCTCCGACAGGCTCTAACTTTGCTAAGAGAACATAAGCTATATGCTAAGTTTAGCAAATGTGAGTTCTGGTTACCAGAAGTATCTTTTCTTGGACACGTGGTATCTGCCTCGGGTATTCGTGTTGACCCTAAAAAGGTAGAATCTGTTCTACAGTGGGAACAACCGAAGACACCAACAGAGATCCATAGTTTCTTAGGGTTGGCTGGCTACTACCGAAGGTTCATTAAGAACTTCAGTTCTATAGCCCTACCCTTGATGAAATTAACCCGGAAAGATACTCCTTTTTCCTAGAGTGATAAGTGTCAACAGTATTTTCAGCTGTTGAAGGAAAGGTTGACAAGTGCACCTGTGATTGTGCTACCTGAGCAAGGAAAAGGATATGTAGTTTTCTGTGATGCCTCCAAGAATGGACTTGGATGTGTGCTGATGTAGGATAAACAAGTGATTTCTTTCGCTTCTCGACAGCTTAAGAAACACGAGGAGAATTATCCGACACACGATCTGGAGTTAGCTGCTATGGTTCATGCCTTGAAGATCTGGAGACATTATCTCTACGGAGAAACATTCCAGATTTTCACAGACCATAGGAATCTTAAGTATATCTTCTCTCAGCATGAGCTTAACATGAGGCAACGTCGCTGGATGGAGTTAATCAAGGACTACGACTGTACAATTGATTATCATCCAGGGAAGGACAATGTGGTTGCAGATGCCTTGAGTAGGAAATCAGCAACATCAACCATGGATAGAGCAGAACTAAGTTCCTTAGTATGCTCTAGAAGAGATATGCTTATCTCTTTAAGGCAAGACAATGTACAGTTGAAGGTGTCATTGTTAGCCGGTTTGTTAGCTGAGATGCATATCAAACCTACCCTAAGAGAGCAGATAAAGGAGCCATAGCAAGTTGATGCTGCAGTTCAGCAGATCAGATCTGAGTATGGTGATGAGAAGCGAGAAGGTTTTCATGATTCAGATGATCAAGTGGCATGCTATCATGGGAGGATGGTAGTACCAGATGTGGATAACCTGAGGAAGTTAGTCCTGGAGGAAGCTCATTCTTCGATGTATGCTATGCATCCAGGGAGAACCAAGATGTATCGAAACTTGAAAGATATGTATTGGTGGCCTGGGATGAAGAAGGATGTGGCGGAGTTTGTTCTGAGGTGACCTGTGTGTCAGCAGGTTAAGGCTGAACACCAGAAACCTGCAGGAACAATGCAACCTTTACCCATACCACAGTGGAAGTGGGACCATGTGACCATGGACTTTGTTGTTGGCCTACCCAGGACAAGCAAAGGACATGATTCCATCTGGGTAATAGTTGATAGGTTGACAAAGACAGTTCATTTCTTACCTATCAAAACAACCTATTCTGCTGAAAGGTTATCACAGCTGTATGTTCAAGAGATAGTGTGACTACATGGAGTTCCTACCACTATAGTTTCTGACAGAGGTCCCCAGTTTACAAGTCGTTTTTGGAAGCAGTTACACAGAGCTTTAGGCACCAAGTTAAGGTTTAGTACAACCTTTCATCCACAGACTGATGGACAGTCAGAAAGGACTATACAAACCTTGGAAGAATTGTTGAGAGCATGTGTTCTCCAGTTTACAGGAAGTTGGGATCTACACCTAAGCTTGATAGAATTTGCCTATAACAATAGCTATCAGCATAGTATTGATATGGCACCTTATGAAGCCTTGTATGGAAGATGTTGTAGGTCACCCTTGTGTTGGTATGAGACTGGTGAGCATCAGCTGTTAGGTCCTGATCTTGTGCAGCAGACTACAGAGAAGATCAAAGTCATACAACAACAGCTTAAGACTGCACAGGATAGGCAGAAGTCTTATGCTGACAGACGTCGTAGACCCTTAGAGTTCCAGGTTGGAGACAGAGTGTATCTTAAGGTCTCACCTTGGAAAGGAGTCCTTCGTTTTGGAAGGAAAGGGAAGTTAGCTCCTAGATTTATGGGAACTTATCCAATTGTTGAACGAGTTGGGAAGGTAGCCTATAGACTAGAGTTACCTCCAGAGTTGCAGAAGTTACATCCTGTGTTTCACATTTCTATGCTGAGGAAATGTCACCCTGACACCGAGTCAGTTCTACAACCAATGGAAGTAGAATTGAATGAAGATATAACTTATGAGGAGGGACCAATGTCAATCCTTGATAACAGAATTAAAAAGCTAAAGAAGAAAGATATAAACCTTGTAAAAGTCCTCTGGAACCACCGTGGTGTCAAAGAAGCCACTTGGGAACTAGAGGATGAGATGAGAAGGAAATACCCTACTCTTTTCTCCTAATACGTTTTATCGATTTCGGGGACAAAATCCTTGTAAGGGGTGGATGATTTGTAACATCCCTGACCTGAGTTATAAACTAACCCTAGAAGTTTTGCCCAAATATGTAATTATATACTTGTGAATACTCTCTGGCATGTAATTAAGTTCCTCAGGAACATATACTTTCAATTTTTCTCCTTTTAAAACAAGTTGTAGTTTTGTTTTGTAATGCAGGGACCTATGTGCAAATTACCCATTTAGAAGGGTTAACTTGAAAATTTCATAGGTTAAGATGTTCTTTTGGTAATGAGACATCATATGAGTGTATATGATGAAGTATGATGGATTTCCCAAGCTTGAGCATCAAGATGCAGCTTGAGGGATGATCCTTATGATTAAAAACCCTAATTTTGGAGTAAAGTGCAATTTACCCAAAATGTGGGGTGCAACTTGTAAAATACACCTTCTAGAATATCTTTTATGACTCTTGACATCATTTAAAGTAGAAATGATGAAAGGGGCGCTTCAATGAAATAATCAGATAAGAAAAATGATCTTTGTGGTAAAAATCACCTTATATGAGTATGGAGACCCTTTATGTATGTACCCTAGTTGAAAGTTGGTTTTCCTTACCATTAGATCTTGAGTTTTGATTGGCTTTGCTTAAGTTTTAATAGCTTCAACGTGCCTTAGAAACAAGGAGGGACTTGGATGAGAATTCCATGATTCTAGAGGTCATTAAGATGGAAAATAGCCTAAAGTATATAAGCCTTTGTCCTTGCAAACCAAATGAACGAATCCTTTATTCTCTTCACTTCTCATCTTTCTCAAACAGCCAAGGCAGAGCTCTGGACTTCAGGGAGACAACCAAGTAGTTCTAAGGTGAGTAGGAACCATCTTCAAGCTCGTATTCTTGGATGAATTCATCATATAAGGTTGGTTCTATGGTTAACTCACTTAGATTCTTTGTTCTAGCCGACCATCCCCATCTTTTCCTTGGAGAAACACCTCTGACCGAGTTGTGGAGCTCAAGACGCCATTAGAGGCTTGAAGCTTGGAAGCTTGGAGCTCTAGGAACAACATTTGAGGTAGGTTTTATAACTCTAAACTCCTTGCTTTATTATGCATATCTATGTTCTTGCAATTTAAGCTTAGTTCTTCTTCTACCTCCCTTCTTCCTTGCACTTTTGCAAGAAAAACGGTGGAGTAACTGACCTGAATAGAAGTTTAAGATGATGGGCGTGAATTCCTAGGAAACTTTATCAACCGACCTTGGACCCTTTTTGGTCCAAACGGTTGCAAACCGTTTGAGGTCAAACGGTCTCAAACCGTTTGATCTCATGCGATCTTGCAAAGACCGTTTGGATCAAAACGGTCACAAGACCGTTTGATAGGGTTGACCAAGGGACGACCATTTGAGGGTCTGTTGGTAATATATTGAATTTCATTCTTACAAAGAATCATAACTTAATTCCTAACCAATTGAGAGTTGAAGGCACTTCAACACCCTAACCCTAATCGGGTTGAAATCGCTGATTTCATGTATAGATCCTGTTGAGTTTTGGGTTGAAGGACCCAAACGGTCTCAAGACCATTTGGGGATTCATCCAAACGGTCTCAAGACCGTTTGGTGACAACCCAAGACCGTTTGGAGGTCTAGGGTTGAGGTAATTTGATGGTTTGAGGGTTCAATTACAATAAGTTAAAGAATTGATAAAAATGCTGATTTTAGACCTCTTTAGGGTTCAACCCTTATCCAACCGACTTGGTTTTTGGTCAAACTTTGGGAAAACGGTCTCAAGACCATTTGGAGGTCATCCAAACGATCTCAAGACCGTTTGGGCCAAGTTTGGGCCCAATTGGAGGTCAATTGATAGGTTCAACCTTGATTTGATTCACATTGTTGAACATTGATGATTATCTGATTGAAACCCTAATTGAGATGGATTTGACCCTAATTGGCTTTCAATTGAGGGTCAATTTGGTGTCCAATTGATTAAGGCTCATCCTAATTAACTCAATTTGTAAGTTGTTAACATGGATTTGGATAATTGAGGGTTTCAACATACATAACCATAATCAATTGTAACTTTTGAACCTTGTTTGAGGTCCAAACGGTTTGAGCCCATTTGGACCAAACGGTCTCAAGACCGTTTGGGCTCAAATGATCTCAAGGTCATTTGGACCAATCGATCTCAAGTACGTTTTGATCAAATGGTTTCAAACCGCATAAGCTTCAAACGGTTTGAAAGTCAACTCTCCCCAAACGGTCAACACACTCAAACGGTCTCAAGACCGTTTGAGGTCAAACGGTCTCAAGACCGTTTGGTGGTTGAAGGTTGAAACCGTTTGAAGGTTTTCAAGGTTGTTTATACTTAATCACTTGAAGGTGTAAATGGTTCAATGGTGATCTAATCTAAACCCTAATCGTAACTTAGGACATTAAGGGACTAAGTGACTAATGAATTGACCCATGATGATGATCAATGGGTAATTTACCAAAATTCCCTTGAGGGGTTCAATTGAGTAATACCTTGTTCTAATCAAACCCTAATCACATGATAGTGGTGATTTGGCTTATGATAGTCAATGAGGACTTAACCCAACCTAATCTAGAGTGGTGTAATCACCATCCATTAGTAAGAGGAGAGAGAAAATACTAATTATGGTGGAAACTCAAGTGAAGTACCTTCAATACATATGAATGTGCATGATTAGGGTATGATCCACTTATGTGAGATCATGGAAACCCTAGTTATGATAATTGATGAATCTTAATCTTATCTGAGGGATTTAATGATGATGTTTCTCATACATGATGATGTTATGAGTTCAATTCACCATGAGTTGAATAATAAACCCTAACTTTAGGGTGAAGATATGTAATGTGAATAGTAAACCCTAATTGATGAAAATCAGGGAACCTAACTCTTGTAAGAGTAGGAAGGTATAACTTCTTTGAAATGAATTGTTTACTGTTATCAGTTGAATTGACTATGCATGTTCTTATGGGATGATAATCATATCCAGGTAAGGATGATGATACCATATTCATTAAAAGTATGTTATTAGCTTTATGAATAGTGAAATAACTTGTTTCCTAGTAAGTGGCATCTAATGAGATTGTTAGGCTGTGAGAGCCATGGGTATCATCAAGGTCATGCTTATGAGATGACTTGTGATGAGATGAATGAGAAATGATAATTGATGTGAGTTAGTCTTGTTACATTTAGTATTCTATTTTCATAGCTGCTATGCTAATGATTAATGTTTGAGAACATGTATGATGTTAAAAGAATACTGAAATGTACCTAACTAATCAAGTACAATCATATGATGTAGAGCCCTGTTCATAGATCCATCATTGTCAGAAAGCAAAATGATGGTGAAACAGGTTTTCCTAAGGGAACTCCTGGATCGCATACTTTTGAGTATGTGGGGGAATATGGATGTGTAAATCCTTACATCCTAGTGTAGGAATTGATGTAGATGTATCTTAATCCATCAACCCTTCACTATATGTTTATGCTGCAAAACAATTCTCTCGAGGAAATCCTTATACCGCATCGATCAGAGATAAACAAGAAATCTCTCGATGACGATGAGAGTACAGAATGCCACTATAACTCTAAAATAGTGAAAACATTATTATGCCCTGCGGAGATGAGGTATACCGCTCATACTCCAACCGATCACTACTAAGTCGCATCGGTATCATACATAGGTCATCAAAAGAGCCGAATTCTTATGACCTCATCTTCCTCAGTCAGTGTGAGGATCAACATGCAGGACATCTCGTGTCTCTGCTAAAATAGCTTACCAGGGTATTCTAGCACTTTGCTATTAGAGTCACAGTGGCATTCTGTACTCTCTTCGCCATCGAAAGATCTTTTGTTTATCTCTCATCAATGTGGTATTTAAAGATTCCCTCGGGAGATTTGTGGTACATCACCCCAGCATAAACATATAGTGAAGGTTGATAGATTAAGGTACATCTACATCAATTCCTACACTAGTACGTAAGGATATTCACGTCCATATTCCCCCATATACTCAAAAGTATATGATCCAGGAGTTCCCTTAGGAAAACCTGTTTCACCATCATTTAGCTTCTGACAATGATGGATCTATGATCAGGGCTCTACATGGTATGATTATACTTGATTAATTAGGTACATTTCAGTATTCTTTTAACCTCAAGCATGATTCCAAGCATTTAACTATCAAAGCACTAATATAAAAGAAGAATACTAAATGTATCAAGTTTAACTCACATCAGTTATCATATGAATATCAATTCTTAATCATCTCATCATAAGTCATTTAATCAGCATGACCTTGATGTTACTCATGGCTCTTACAACCTATCAATCTCATATGATGCCACTTAAACTAGGCAACATAGTATATCACTATTCATTAAGCTAATAACATGCTTTCAATGAATATGATATCATAACCTTTACCTGGCTATGATTACTTCTTGCTAACCACCTGCATGATTAGTATAATTGAGGATATGCATATATAACAATATCAGCATCATACCAAAACTTTTTATTTTCTTTATAGTATACCACAGACGTGCTTCCTTGCACGGTCGTGCAAAGGCAAGCAACCACGACCGTGCTCCTTAGCACGGGCGTGCTAAGATCAACATATCAATATTGATTTCTAGGGTTTGGATCTATTCACTTCAACATGGGATTATTGGAACTCTTAACTTACATGGCATAAGAATTCCTCATGTTCAACTTATAATTAGGGTTTCATATCCAAAGGCATAACCCCAAATTTCTTCATTCATCAAATTACCCTAAATTAGGGTTTACTATTCACATTACTTGTTATTACCCTAGAATTAAGGTTTACTATTCACTTCATAGTGCATTGAGCTCATAGCATCATCATGTATGAAAATATATCATTCATACCTTCAAATTAGGTTAAGATTCATCAATTATCATAATTAGGGTTTCTATGATCTCACCTTGATGGATCATACCTTAACCATGTACATTCTTACATATTGAAGGTATATTACCTGATTCTCATTCATATTAGGAGCCTTCTCTCTCCTCTCACTACTAGATGATGTTTACATTACTCTAGATTCGGTTAGATCAAGTCAACTTTGATTAACATAAGTCAAGTCATCACCATTATGGTCATTAGGGTTTTGCTTAATCAAGGGGTGTTGTCTACTTGAACCCTTCATGAGTACATTGGTAACGTTTACCATTAACCATAACATGGGTCAAGCTACTTAATTACTTAACCCCCTAATGTCTTTAGGTATCATTAGGGTTTAGATTAATCAACCATTGAACCATCCAAACCTTCAAAGCATTAAGCAATCTTAACCCTTAAAGCCCCTAAACGGTTTCACACTTCAACCTCCAAACAGTTTTGAAACCGTTTGGAAGAGTTGACCGTTTGGTACCTTTGACCTTCAAGACCGCATGACACTCAAGACCATTTGCCCTTAAACGGTCTTGAAACGATTTCATCATGTTGACCATTTGGACATGGTTGACTTTGAAACCGATTGAACAAATCACCATTGAAACCACATGGATTTAAACGATCTTGAGATCGTTTGGGCCGAAACGGTCTTGAGACCGTTTGGTCCCAAACGGTCTTGAGACCATTTGCCCCTAAACAGTATTGAGACCGTTTGGTCCCAAACGGTCTTCAGACCGTTTGGTCCAAACATCTCAAAACCGCATGGACCTAAAAAGTGAATCAATACTTGCAATCGATTAGGGTTTTCAAGGTTGAACCCCTCAATTGTCCTCATACATGTTAACCACTTATCAATTGAGCCAATTAGGGTTATCCTTAACCAATTTGACACTCAATTGACCCTCAATTGATAGCCAATTAGGGTTGAAACCAATTGAATTTGGGTTTATAATCGATCAACCATCAACATCCATCAACATGAGTCTAATTGAAGTTGAACCCATCAAATATCACCCAATTGGCCATGACTTGGCCCAAACGGTCTTGGGATTGTTTGGACATCCTCCAAACGGTCTTGAGACCATTTTCCCAAAGTCTCAACAAAAACTAAGTCAATTTGATAAGGGTTGAACCCTAATTAAGTCACAAATCAGCACTTTTGATTATTTCAACAACCTATTGTGATTGGGCCTTCAATTGATCAAATTACCTTAACCCTAGACCTCCAAACGGTTTTGGGTGATCACCAAACGGTCTTGAGACTGTTTGGGTGATTCCCAAATGGTTTTGAAACCGTTTGGTCCACTCAACCCAAACTTCAACAAGATTGGTCCTTGAAATCAACAATTGAACCCGATTAGGGTTTAGGTGATTAAAGTGCCTTCAACGTGTGATTTACTTGCAATTAGATTGTGATTCTTTGTAGATAATTAAATCATGATGTTTCCAGAAGACCTCTAAATGGTCAATTCTTGGTCAAACCTCCCAAACGGTCTTGGAGACCGTTTGATTCTAAACGGTCTTGCAAACAGCATGAATCCAAACAGTTTTGAAACCGTTTGGTTTCAAACGGTTTTACAAACCGTTTAGACCAAAGGTGCAATATCGTTTGGTAAAGTAAGATAAGGACTAACATTGGTATTAACACCCATCATCTTATACCTCGAGACTAAGGTTTGTTCATCACGGTTTTGCTTGCAAGAATGCAAGGGAAAGTAGGGGAAAGAAGAACAAGCTACTATTTGCAAGAAAGAAGATAAGCATAACAAAGCATAAGGGTTTAGAGTTATAAAACCCACCTTAAGGTCGTCCCTAGAGCTCCAAGATTCCAAGATTTCAAGCCTTTAATGGCATCTTGAGCCCTACAGGTTGGCCGAGGTCGTTTCTCCAAGAAATGGTTGTGAAAAGTCGGCTAGAAAGAGGAACCAAGTAAAAAATATCATAAAACCAACCTTGCACCATGAATTCCTCCATGAATCCGAGCAAGAAGATGACCCAAGCTTACCTAGAACTCCTTAGCCATTCTCCTCTGCTCTAGAGATTTGCCTTAGTCGGTTTAAGCAAGGGGATAAGTGAAGAAGTGAAGGAAACAATTCCTTGGTTTGCAAAGAAAGGTGTATATGTACTTTGGGAAAAACTTCATCATAAGGACAACTAGTTTCTTAATTTCTCATCTAGGCCCTTCTATCCTTCTAAGCACGTTTCTCCTTCTCCAAACTTAAACAAAACTCCTTCTAAAACCAAGAGCTAAAGGCAAAGAAGGTAAACTTATTACTAAGGTGCACATATAAAAGGGTTATTATGCTTACAACTTGATTATTTAATTACAAGGGTTGCCTTTCTTATATGATTACTCAAACGAAGAGCCCCCTTCATCATTCTTACTCTAAATGATGCCAAGAGTCATGAAAGATATTCTAGAAGGTGTATTTTACAATTTGCACCCCACATTTTGGGTAAATTTGCACTTTTACTCCAAAACTAGGGTTTAAAGCACAAGGATTGCTTCACAAGCTGCATCTTGGTGCCCAAGCTTGGAGAATCCATCATACTTCATCATATTCATTATTATGATGTCTAAACACCAAAGGAACATCTTAACATGTGCAATTTGCAAGTTAACCCTTCTAATTGGGTAATTTGCACATAGGTCCCTGTATTACAAAACAATACTACAACTTTGTTTAAACAGGAC
This sequence comes from Alisma plantago-aquatica, assembly GCA_963693085.1. NCBI lineage: Eukaryota > Viridiplantae > Streptophyta > Magnoliopsida > Alismatales > Alismataceae > Alisma > Alisma plantago-aquatica. Next base: position 1,393,799,439 of record OY856411.1, on the reverse strand, counting down.
AGAAATGGAAATATATGTTCCTCAAGAGCTTTAATTACATACCAAAAGATAATCACAAGTATCTTAGTACATAATTAAGCAAAACTCCTAGGGTTAACTCATAATCCAGGCCAGGGATGTTACAAATTATCCACCCCTTACAAGGATTTCGTCCCCGAAATCAACAAAACATATTAAGAGAAATGAGCAGGGTATTTCCTTCTCATCTCTTCCTCTAGTTCCCATGTGGCTTCTTCAACACCACGATGATTCCAGAGGACTTTCACAAGACTTATATCTTTCTTTTTCAGCTTTTTAATTCTTTTATCAAGGATTGACACTGGTCCTTCCTCATAAGATATATCATCATTCAATTCTACCTCCATAGGTTGTAGAACTGATTCTATATCAGGGTGACATTTCCTCAGCATAGAAATGTGAAACACAGGATGTAACCTCTATAACTCTAGTGGCAACTCTAGTTTATAGGCTACCTTTCCAACCCGTTCAATGATTGGATAAGGCCCCATAAACCTCGGAGCTATCTTCCCTTTCCTTCCAAATCTCAGAACTCCCTTCCAAGGCGAAACCTTGAGGTACACTCTGTCTTCAACCTGGAATTCCAAGGGTCTACGGTGTCTGTCAGAATAAGATTTCTGCCTATCCTGTGCAGTCTTAATCTGTTGTTGTAGCACTTTAATCTTCTCTGTGGTCTGCTGCACAAGATCAGGACCTAATAGTTGATATTCACCGGTTTCATACCAAAATAAGGGTGATCTACAACGTCTACCATACAAAGCTTCATAAGGTGACATGTCAATGCTATGTTGATAGCTATTGTTATAGGCAAACTCTATCAAGCTTAGGTGCAGATCCCAACTTCCTGTAAACTGGAGAACACATGCTCTCAGCAAGTCTTCCAAGGTATGTATAGTCCTTTCCGACTGTCCATCAGTCTGTGGATGAAAGGCTGTACTAAACCTTAGTTGAGTGCCTAGAGCTTTGTGCAGTCGCTCCCAAAAATGACTCGTAAACTGGGGACCTCTGTCTGAAACTATAGTGACTAGAACTCCATGCAGTCGCAATATCTCTTCAACATACAACTGTGCCAACTTCACAGCATAATATGTTGTTTTGATAGGTAAGAAATGTGATGTCTTCGTCAACCTATCAACTATTACCCAAATGGAATCATGTCCTTTACTTGTCCTGGGTAAGCCAACAACAAAGTCCATGGTTACATGATCCCACTTTCATTGTGGTATGGGTAAAGGTTGCATTGTTCCTGTAGGCTTCTGGTGTTCAGCTTTAACTTGCTGACATACAGGACACCTCATAACAAACTCTGCAACATCCTTCTTCATCCCAGGCCACCAATACATATCTTTCAAGTTTCGATACATCTTGGTGCTCCCTGGATGCATAGCATACATTGAAGAATGAGCTTCTTACAAGACTAACTTCCTCAAGTTATCCACATCCGACACTATCATCCTCCCATGATAACATGCTACTTGATCATCTAAGTCATGGAAACCATCTCGTTTCTCATCACCATACTCTGATCTGATCTATTGAACTGTAGCATCAACTTGCTGTGCCTCCTTGATCTGCTCTCTTAGGGTAGGTTTTATATGCATATCAGCCAACAACCCGGTTAACAATGATACCTTCAACTTTACATTGTCTTTCCTTAAGGAGATAAGCATATCTCTCCTAGAGCATACTAAAGAGTTTAGTTGTGCCCTATCTAAGGTTGATGTTGCTGATTTCCTACTCAGAGCATCTGCAACTATATTGGCCTTCCCTGGATGGTAATCAATTGTACAATCATAGTCCTTGATTAACTCCATCCAGCGACGTTGCCTCATGTTAAGTTCGTGCTGAGAGAAGATATACTTAAGGTTCTTATGATCAGTGAAAATCTGGAATGTTTCTCCATAGAGATAGTGTCTCCAGATCTTCAAGGCATGAACCACAGTAGCTAATTCCAAATCGTGTGTCGGATAATTCTCCTCGTGTTTCTTAAGCTGTCGGGAAGCAAAAGAAATCACTTGCTTATCCTGCATCAACACACATCCGAGTCCATTCTTGGAGGCATCACAGAAAACTATGTATCCCTTGCCTTGCTCAGGTAACACAAGTACATGTGCACTTTTCAATCTCTCCTTCAACAGCTGGAAAGATTGTTGACACTTGTCACTCCAAGAAAAAGGAACATCCTTCTGGGTCAACTTAGTCAAGGGTAAGGCTATGGAACTGAAGTTCTTAATGAACCTTCGGTAATAGCCAGCTAACCCTAAGAAACTATGGATCTCTGTCGGTGTCTTCGGCTGTTCCCATTGTAGAACAAATTCTACCTTTTTAGGGTCAACACGAATACCCGAAGCAGATATCACATGTCCAAGGAAAGATACTTTCGGTAACCAGAACTCACACTTGCTAAACTTAGCATATAGCTTGTGTTCTCTTAGCAAAGTTAGAGCCTGACGAAGATGTTGTTCATGCTGGTGAGCATATCTACTATAGATCAGAATGTCATCTATAAAGACAACAACACATTGATCGAGGAAAGGTCGGAAGATTCTATATATGAGTTCCATAAATGCAGCTGGTGTATTAGTTAGTCCAAATGACATAACTGTGAACTCATAGTGACCATACCTTGTCCTAAAAGCAGACTTGGATATGTCACTATCCTTAATACGAAGTTTATGATATCCCGATCTCAAGTCTATCTTTGAGAAGACGGTTGCACCACGCAACTAATCAAAGAGATCATCAATCCTCGGCAGAGGGTACTTATTCTTTATTGTTACTTTATTTAATTGTCTGTAGTCAATGCATAATCGCATTGAACCGTCTTTCTTTTTAATGAAAAGAACCGGAGCACCCCATGGTGAAGTACTCAGTCGGATGAAACCCTTCTCAAGCAAATCTTGAAGTTGTTTCTTGAGTTCTGCCATCTCAGCAGGCGCCATCCTATACGGTGTCTGTGCTATAGGTTGTGTATCTGGGATCACATTGATCTCAAAATCAATTTCCCGAGGCAGTGGCACACCTAGAAGTTCTTCAGGAAATACATCTTCAAATTCCCTGACTACATGAACTTCAACAGGGTTAGGACTCTCTATGGTAGTATCTACCACATGGGCTAAGAATGCATGACATCCTTGCCTCATCAGCTTCTCAACAACCATAGCTGACACAAGACAGGTGGGTAGAATCTTTCTCTCTCCTTGAAATATCCATGTGTCGCTTTCATCAGCAAACACAGCTTGCTTGGATTCACAATCCAAGACAACCCTATACCTTTCCAAGGTATCCATCCCAAGGATTATGTCAAATACTTGCATCTCAAGTGGTATAAGATCCACTTGAATGTGATGATCAGAAAAGAAGAGGATACAGGGAGAACATACCTCCTGCAACACAGTAGACCCTCTCAACAGAGTCTGAAGCAACAGGCTATCTGCCCTATGACTGACTGTCATATTGCAGTTACGAATCATTCTTCGAGTGATAAAGGAGTGCGTAGCACCCGGATCAATCAAAACAGATACAACACATGATGTAGACATATCATAATATAACAACTCCGTCTGACCTGCCACAACCCAAGGGTTGATTACTGCATCAGGTGGGTTCATTGCATAGAACCTTGTTGTCGCCTGAGATTGATTCGGTGCTGACGATCCAACTTGGGACGCTTGTCCACGTCCTCTAGCTGCTCCTTGAAACTTCCTTCTCTGGGATTCTTGCTGACTCTGCCTCTGTGTTTGTATTACACTTTTTGGTCTAGCTCTACAGTGTTTCATCAGATGCCCCATCTTCCCACATATGTAGCAACTTCTTTCCAATTGTTGTAGTCTTGGTGGTCCTGTGACTGACATCGATGCTGAATTGCGAGCTCCTTGTAGTGGTAGGCTTCGTCCTCTACCTCTACTCAGTGTCCACTGTGTCTGAGCACTAGGTCTAGGTGGTGGTAGTGTAGGCACAGAAAATCTAGGTTTCTTGAAGTCTCTAGATGAAGATCCCTGAAACTGAGGATATCTTTTATGGGTTTGCCTCTTCTCTGCTACGGACCTCTCTATCCTTCAGATTGACTCAACGAAGGTAGCAAACCTTTCCCGGTTCTCTAGGGAAGACATGGGAGTAGTCAACTCAACATTCAACCCTTTCTCGAACCGTGTGATCCTTTCTTCATCTGTAGCAACCATATGCATAAAAAACTGCAACAACTCCATGAACTTAGCCTCGTACTCGCTAATGTTCATCAGACCTTGTCTTAACCTCTCGAGCTGAGAGATTTTCTCATCCAGGAACGTCTTAGGGAAATATCTATTGATAAATTCCCGCCGGAAGACTTCCCAGGCAACCTCCACACTAGGCCTCTTCTGCTCTTCCATGGTCCACCAATGACCAACACTCCCCTTGAGAAGATAGATAGCATGTCTAACCTTCTCAGCTTCTGGGATGTTCAGGATTCTAAAAGCCTTCTCTAACTCGGTTAACCACAGATAGGCATCTGCAGGGTCAGCTGTTCCAAAGTACTTGGTTGCTCCGACTCGGCGAAGTCATTCAAACGTCTTCCCGATACCTTGTCCTTCAGATTGGGCAGGTGCCCTAGGTGCATGCATAGGCATACTATCTGTGATATGTGTCATGGCAGTAATAAACTGCCCGAACATAGTCTGAACAGCTGGGTTCTCCATGTCAGCTGGGTTAAACTGAGGTGGCTCCATAGGTGGCTCAGGTACAGGTTGCTCTACTTCTGGGTTCCTTGCACCTTCTCGGGGTGCAGTGACACTACTCTCTACTACATACTCCTCGTGTGGTCCAGACATCCTTACTTATCTTCTTCTCTTGAGGAACAAAAGACACTATTAGATATACTGGAAGACACTAAGAATAGACTCGACATCCTAAGTCCTATGTCTTTGTAGATTCAGCGAACCTAGGGCTCTGATACCACTTGAATTGAGACGACCAAATATGAGATAAACGAATGTGGAAGCGAATTACTGAAAATCACTGGAATTTAAAACATTTTAAAGAAAAGATATTTAAAGCATAAACCCCTTTATCATAAATAAGATAAATAGTTTACATCATTGTAGAATCACCTCTCGAGTGATTATATACATCAGATACAAAATCGCAAGGCTCAAAGCCAAAAACCTCAGACCTACTGACTCCTAGGACCTGAGAGTACAAAGACGACATAAGACAATCTAACTACAGGACTTGACAGTCAGTATCTCCACCTGAGATTCACTACTATCCTTGGTGTTGTTGCTGCTAATACTGCTCACCCTCAGAATGATTTCTCCATCCTCGACGTCCACCTAAAAAGTTGAAACCTACGGGAGTGAGACAATTTAAACAATTGTCCCAGCGAGAGTTATAACTCTCCGCCAGAAGCTTTGTTATAGCAAATAAAGGAATAACATAAGCAAAATAACTTATATCATTCAACAACAAGTTTGATAATGAGTAAAGCAACATTTACTTAAGCAATCATTTCAATAAAGGATATCTAGAACATGTATACTAGATACTTGAACTAATCATTAATGTAAACAATGTAACATCAATCATTGTTTCTCGTAGTTCAACCTAAGCAGATATGCTACACGATTGATTATGTTTTACAAACATTATTATGCCCTGCGGAGATGAGGTATACCACTCATACTCCAACCGATAACTACTAAGTCACATCGGTATCATACATAGGTCATCAAAAGAGCCGGATTCTTATGACCTCATCTTCCTCAGTCAGTGTGAGGATCAACATGCAGGACATCTCGTGTCTCTGCTAAAATAGCTTACCAGGGTATTCTGGCACTTCACTATTAGAGTCACAGTGGCATTCTGTACTCTCTTCGCCATCGAAAGATCTTTTGTTTATCTCTCATCGATGTGGTATTTAAAGATTCCCTCAGGAGATTTGTGGTACATCACCCCGACATAAACATATAGTGAAGGTTGATAGATTAAGGTACATCTACATCAATTCCTACACTAGGACGTAAGGATATTTGCGTCCATATTCCCCCATATACTCAAAAGTATATGATCCAGGAGTTCCTTTAGGAAAACCTATTTCACCATCATTTAGCTTCTAACAATGATGGATCTATGATCAGGGCTCTACATGGTATGATTATACTTGATTAATTAGGTACATTTCAATATTCTTTTAACCTCAAGCATGATTCCAAGCATTTAACTATTAAATCAATAATATAAAAGAAGAATACTAAATGTATCAAGTTTAACTCACATCAGTTATCATATGAATATCAATTCTTAATCATCTCATCATAAGTCATTTAATCAGCATGACCTTGATGTTACTCATGGCTCTCACATCCTATCAATCTCATATGATTCCACTTAAACTAGGCAACATAGTATATCACTATTCATTAAGCTAATAACATGCTTTCAATGAATATGATATCATAACCTTTACCTGGCTATGATTACTTCTTGCTAACCACCTGCATGATTAGTATAATTGAGGATATGCATATATAACAATATCAACATCATACCAAAACTTTTTAATTTCTTTATAGTATACAACGGCCGTGCTTCCTTGCACGGTCATGTAAAGGCAAGCAACCACGGCCGTGCTCCTTAGCATGGGCGTGCTAAGATCAACATATCAATATTGATTTCTAGGGTTTGGATCTATTCACTTCAACATGGGATTATTGGACCTCTTAACTTACATGGCATAAGAATTCCTCATTTTCAACTTATAATTAGGGTTTCATACCCAAAGGCATAACCCATAATTACTTCATTCATCAAATTGCCCTAAATTAGGGTTTACTATTCACATTACTTGTTATTACCCTAGAATTAAGGTTTACTATTCACTTCATAGTGAATTGAGCTCATAGCATCATCATGTGTGAAAATATATCATTAATACCTTCAAATTAGGTTAAGATTCATCAATTATCATAATTAGGGTTTCTATGATCTCACCTTGATGGATCATACCCTAACTGTGTACATTCTTACATATTGAAGGTATATTACCTGATTCTCATTCATATTAGGAGCCTTCTCTCTCATCTCACTACTAGATGATGTTTACATTACTCTAGATTAGGTTAGATCAAGTCAACTTTGATTAACATAAGTCAAGTCATCACCATTATGGTCATTAGGGTTTTGCTGAATCAAGGGGTGTTGTCTACTTGAACCCTTCATGAGTACATTGGTAACGTTTACCATTAACCATAACATGGATCAAGCTACTTAATTAGTTAACCCCCTAATGTCTTTAGGTATCATTAGGGTTTAGATTAATCAACCATTGAACCATCCAAACCTTCAAAGCATTAAGCAATCTTAACCCTTAAAGTCCCTAAACGGTTTCACACTTCAACCTCCAAACGGTTTTGAAACCATTTGGAAGAGTTGACCACTTGGTACCTTTGACCTTCAAGACTGCATGACACTCAAGACCATTTTCCCTTAAACGGTCTTGAAACCGTTTCATCATGTTGACCGTTTGGACATGGTTGACTTTGAAACCGATTGAACAAATCACCATTGAAACCGCATGGATTTAAACGATCTTGAGATCGTTTGGTCCCAAACGGTCTTGAGACCATTTGCCCCTAAATGGTCTTGAGACCATTTGGTCCCAAACGGTCTTGAGACCGTTTGGTCCAAACATCTCAAAACCGCATGGACCTAAAAATGAATCAACACTTGCAATCAATTAGGGTTTTCAAGGTTGAACCCCTCATTTGTCCTCATACATGTTAACCACTTATCAATTGAGCCAATTAGGGTTATCCTTAACCAATTGGACACTCAATTGACCCTCAATTGATAGCCAATTAGGGTTGAAACCAATTGAATTTGGGTTTATAATCGATCAACCATCAACATCCATCAACATGAGTCTAATTGAAGTTGAACCCATCAACTATCACCCAATTGGGCCATGTCTTGGCCCAAACGGTCGTGGGATCATTTGGACATCCTCCAAACGGTCTTGAGACCGTTTTCCCATAGTCTCAACAAAACCTAAGTCAATTTGATAAGGGTTGAACCCTAATTAAGTCACAAATCAGCACTTTTGATTATTTCAACAACCTATTGTGATTGGACCTTCAATTGATCAAATTACCTTAACCCTAGACCTCCAAACGGTCTTGGGTGATCACCAAACGGTCTTGAGACCATTTGGGTGATTCCCAAATGGTTTTGAAACCGTTTGGGCCACTCAACCCAAACTTCAACAAGATTGGTCCTTGAAATCAGCAATTGAACCCGATTAGGGTTTAGGTGATTAAAGTGCCTTCAACATGTGATTTACTTGCAATTAGATTGTAATTATTTGTAGATGATTAATTCATGATGTGTCCATAAGACCTCTAAACGTTAAACGCTTGGTCAAACCTCCCAAACGGTCTTGGAGACCGTTTGATTCTAAACGGTCTTGCAAACCACATGAATCCAAACGGTTTTGAAACCGTTTGGTTTCAAACGGTTTTGCAAACCGTTTAGACCAAAGGTGCAAGATCGTTTGGTAAAGTAAGATAAGGACTAACATTGGTATTAACACCCATCATCTTCTACCTTGAGACTAAGGTCTGTTCATCACGGTTTTGCTTGCAAGAATGCAAGGGAAAGTAGGGGAAAGAAGAACAAGCTACTATTTGCAAGAAAGAAGATAAGCATAACAAAGCATAAGGGTTTAGAGTTATAAAAACTGCCTTAAGGTCGTCCCTAGAGCTCCAAGCTTCCAAGCTTTCAAGACTTTAATGGCGTCTTGAGCCCCACAGGTTGGCCAAGGTCGTTTCTCCAAGAAATGGTTGGGAAAAGTCGGCTAGAAAGAGGAACCAAGTAAGAAAGATCATAAAACCAACCTTCCACCATGAATTCCTCCATGAATCCGAGCAAGAAGATGACCCAAGCTTACCTTGAACTCCTTAGCCATTCTCATATGCTCCAGAGCTCTACCTTAGTCGGTTTAAGCAAGGGAATAAGTGAAGAAGTGAAGGAAACAGTTCCTTGGTTTGCAAAGAAAGGTGTATATGTACTTTGGGCAAAACTTCATCATAAGGACAACTAGTTTCTTAATTTCTCATCTAGGCCCTTCTCTCCTTCTAAGAACGTTTCTCCTTCTCCAAACTTAAACAAAACTCCTTCTAAAACCAAGAGCTAAAGGCAAAGAAGGTCAACTTATTACTAAGGTGCACATATAAAAGGGTTATTATGCTTACAACTTGATTATTTAATTACAAGGGTTGCCTTTCTTATATGATTATTCAAATGAAGCGCCCCCTTCATCATTCTTACTCTAAATGATTCCAAGAGTCATGAAAGATACTCTAGAAGGTGTATTTTACAAGTTGCACCCCACATTTTGGGTAAATTTGCACTTTTACTCCAAAACTAGGGTTTAAAGCACACAGATTGCTTCACAAGCTGCATCTTGGTGCCCAAGCTTGGAGAATCCATCATACTTCATCATATTAATTCTTATGATGTCTCAACACCAAAGGAACATCTTAACATGTGCAATTTGCAAGTTAACCCTTCTAATTGGGTAATTTGCACATAGGTCCCTGTAATACAAAACAATACTACAACTTTGTTTAAAAAGGACAGAAATGGAAATATATGTTCCTCAAGAGCTTGAATTACATACCAAAAGATAATCACAAGTATCTTATTACATAATTAAGCAAAACACCTAGGGTTAACTCATAACCCAGGTCAGGGATGCTACACTAACATCCCATGATTTGAGTCCTAGGATAAAATAATCTTAAGAAGAATGATTGGACTATCCATTTCATCAAGGTGCACCTCCTTTTTAGGGATCCCATCTCTAAAGAACTCTATGGTTAAGCGTGTTCAACCCAGAGTAGTACTAGGATGGGTGACTAGTCAAGAATTTTAACCTGGATTGCATGTGAGTGACAAGAAAACACGTAGTTAAGGCTAGTGGTGGTCTTTGGGGATATTCATCATTCTTAAACTCAAGTAGATCCTTGGGCAGTGGGCCCGGGTGTTACAAATTGTATCAAATCTATAACCCCTCTAATAGGTGAGGCCCTTATGGAAATGTGGCATGCCAGTCTTGAGTCATGCGGTCAAGTCATGTTGGAAAGGGTTATGCATGGTGATGTTGGAACCCTTTTACTGGTAGGCATGATCGATATTTGGGTGTCCATGGTTAATTCTGGGTCTGTACTAAAATGAGGAAATATTATGAGGCCATATAGTTCACACTTGATGAGAACATCAAGAGTATAAGTGGGGGAGATTGTAACAATCCAATATTTGAGGTGCAGGATAAAATGATCTTAAAAGGAATGATTGGACTACCCATATCAATAAGGTGCATCTCCTCTTTAGGGATACCATCACTAAAGAGCTATGTATCTAACTAGCCCATAGTAGTACTAGGATGGGTGACCAGTTGTGCAGTTTATCCTAGCTTGTACGTGAATGAGGAGAAAGTGCACAGTTAAGGCTAGTGGTGGTCTATGGGGCCAGTCATCATTCCTAAAATTCTACTAGAGCCTTGGGCAGTGGGCTCAGGTGTTACAAACTTGAGGCCCACATGAGCATGTGTCTTTCTAGTGGGCCCTCGTGTTACAAATTGTATCAAAGCTATATAACCCCTCCAGTAGGTGAGGACCACATGGGAATGTGGCATGCAATCTTGAGTTGTGCGGTCAAGTCTTGTTGGAAAAGGTTATCCATGGTGATGTATCCACCCTTTTTCTGGTAGCTGTGATTGAGATATGGGTATCCATGGGTCATTCTGGGTTTGTACTAAAATGAGAAAATATTAAGAGGACATATAGTTTACACCTGATGAGAACATCAAGAGTATAAGTGGGGAAGATTGTAATGTCCCAATATTTGAGGTCTGAGATAAAATGGTCTTAAAAGGAATGATTGAACTACCCATATCAACAATGTGCACCTCCTTTTTAGGGACCATCACAAAAGAACTATGTGGTTAAGCATGCTCATCCCAAAGTAGTAATAGGATGGGTGACCAGTGGGGAAGTTTATCATGGCTTGTACATGAGTGAGGAGAAAGTGAACAGTTAAGTCTAGTGGTGGTGTATGGGGCCAGTCATCATTCCTAAAATTCTACTAGATCCTTGGAAAGTGGGCTCAGGTGTTACAAACTCGATGCCCACATGAGTATGTGGATTTCCAGTCTTGAGGCGTGCAACCCAATCATGTTGAAAAGGATTGTCCAAAGTGATGTTAACACCCTTGCACTGGTAGTCATGATCATGATCTGGGTTTCCATGGGTCATTCTAGGTCTGTACTGGTTTGGGAAAATATTATGAGGCCATATAGTTCACCCTTGACGATGAGTTCAAGAGTCTAGGTGGAGGAGATTGTAACATACCAAGATTTGAAGCCTCAGATAAAATGATTTTGAAAGGAATGATTGGACTATCTAGATTGTGGGACCTGTCTCAGAGAAAATGTCATTACCTAATTTAAACTAAAGAGGAAGCATTTCGTTAGTAGCGGAATTACTGAAAATCACAAAAAAAATTAAAACTTTTTGTAAAGAGAACCTCAAATGGTAAAACTCTTTCATAAAGAAATGAGGTAAGTTATTTACAAACTGATTCATCAGTATCTCTGTATTATCACATCTCAAGAGTCATAACACTGACTGCCGTATTACACTATACATGAGAAGTATACAAAAATCTCGAGGCATTACGCCAAAATTCTCATATCTATATTAAACCATCTACTGACTCCTAGGACCTGAGAGTACAGAGACAAAACATAGGACTTTCTATCTACAAGACTCGATAGACAGTGTCTCACCTGAGGATCACTGTTGTCCCTGATGTTGTTGTTGCTGCTGCTGCTCTCCCACTGAAGGGTTCCTTCGTCCTCGACATCTACCAAAAAAGTTGAATCCCACAGGGGTGAGACAATTGAATAATTGTCCCAGCGAGAGTTATAACTCTTCGCCAGAAGCATTGCTATTGCAAGTATTAAAATAACAATGAGCAGTAGAACTATAATTATTCAACACTAGGCAATTCATTGAATAAACTAAGTAGAGCAGTATTATCTAAGCAATCATTTCAATTATAACTTGATTGAATGACAAGACATATGTTAATAAGGAATATGAAGAACATGTCTATTACTGGTCCAATTAGGACTTATTGAACAATGTATCATCAATCATTGTTTCTCATAGTTCAACCTAAGCAATAATGCTACACAGCTGATTACATTTTACAAACATACTTATACCCTAAGGAGATGAGGTATACCTCTCATACTCCAATCGACCATTACGAAATCGCAATCGATACCATACATAGGTCATCAGAAGAGCCGAATTCCTATCACCTCATTTTCCTCAGTCAGTGTGAGGTAAAACATGCAGGACATCTTGTGTCTCTGCTATAATAGCTTTCCAGGGTATTCTGGCAACTTCGCTATTAGAGTACAACGGCATGCTGTACTCTCTTCGTCGTCGAGGAATTTCTTGTTTATCTCACATCGATGTGGTATTAACAACATCTTTGGGAGATTAGTGATACATCATCCTGGCATAAACATATAATGAAGGATTGAGAGATTAAATGTACATCTCACATCAATCCCCTCATTAGGACGTAAGCATATTCACGTCCATAACCCCCACATACTCAAAAGTATGCTCTCCAGGAGTTCCCTTAGGAAAACATGTTTCACCATCATTTAACTTCTGACAATGATGGATCTATGGTCAACGCTCTACATGATATCATTATACTTGATTATTTATGTACATTATGGCATTCTTTTAGCATCAGGCATGTTTTCAAACGTAAACCAATAAGGCAATTGCTATAAAGAAAGAGTACTAATTGTATCAAGTTCATATCTCATCTTGTTAACATTGGGATATCAATCCCTAACCATCTCATCATTATGATTCAGGAATATGGGTGTTCAAACCCTTAGATCATCAAACACTTGTTACCAAGTAACATATTGTCATAAAGTCATTTAACAGTATGAACATGATAGCGGCAATGCAGATATTTCTAATGGCTCATGCAGCCTATTAGTCTTATTTGTTACCTCTCACAAGGCAACATAGCATATATTTGCTTTCAAAACTTGTAAAGTGATTTTAATGAATATGACATCATAGCTCTTACCTGGCTATGATCACTATTTCATAAGAACCTGCATGAATAATACAAATGGTAACAGTCACATTATCTCTATATCAGCTCAATGCAAAGCATAGATAACTTTACTATTCAAGGGTTGTACCACTATGCCCTTACTAGATTTAGGGTTTCCCTTTTCAATTCAATTAGGGTTAATCAACCCCTTTAGCTTAATTAGGAATAGTGTTTCCTCATTTCATAATTCAATCATAGAACTTCATGCTTAAAAGCCTAACCCAGAATTAGGGTTTACTGTTCATATCATTACATTACCCTAGATTAGGGTTTACTATTCATATTACATCACATTACCCTAGATTAGGGTTTACTATTCTCATTATAATGAATTAAGATCATACCATCATCTTGTTTGAGGATTACTTCCAGTAATGCCCTCAATTAGGGTTATAATGCATTAGCTTCCATAACTAGGGTTTCATGATCTCAATATCATGGATCATACCCTAATTAGGTATCCATCCATATTGGGAGTTCATTGCTTGATTAGACTTCATATAATAAGTGTTCTCTCTCCACTTTCTATAAGATGATTTTTGCATCACCCTTGATTGGCTAAGTCAATTCAACATTAACATCATGAGTTATGTCATTACTATTGTGATCATTAATGTTTATGTGTTCAAAGAGTATTAGTCACTCTATCCCATCAAGGTATCTTTGTAATGTTCACCACTGATTATAACATGCATTAATCAACTAATTACTTGGTCCCTTAATCACTTTTAGGTATGTATGAGGTTTATGTTAATCAATCACTAAACCATCTTGACCACTAAAGCATCAAACGATCTTGACCTTCATAGACCTCAAACGGTCTTGGGCTCTAAACTTCCAAACGGTCTTGGACTGCCCTTGAAACCGTTTGGTGGTGAAGACCGTTTGGTCTTGTTGACTTTTGAAACTGTTTGGTAAATTGCACACTCAAGACCGTTTACCCAAGATGGGGTGAAGACCGTTTAGTCAAGTTTGACTTTGAAACCGCATGGAGATAACCGACCTTGAAACCGCATAAGACTAAACGGTTTGGAATCGTTTGGCCCCAAATGGTCTTGAGACCGTTTGGACCCAAACGGTCTTGAGACTGTTTGGTCCAAACCACCTCAAAACCGCAAGGACCAAAAAGTGTCTCAACCACTTCAATTGAATTAGGGTTTCCAATGTTGAACCCCTCAATCGATCATGCACATGTTAGCCACTCATCAATTGAGTCAATTAGGTCAACCCTCAACTGATTTGACACTCAATTGACCCTCAATTGATCATCAATTAGGGCTTGGGTCAATTGAATTAGGGTTTGGATCCTAGGTTTGGTCACCAAAATCAGCAATCGATTACTCATCAACTTGATATCATTGGATCCTCAATTGGTCAACTATGCTTAACCCTAGACCTCCAAACGGTCTTGGGAGATCACCAAATGGTCTTGAGACCATTTGGGTGATCTCCAAATGGTTTTGAAACCGTTTGGGTCATTCAACCCAAACTTCAACTTAATTCAATTATTGAAATCAACAATTGACCCGATTAGGGTTTTGATGATTGATGGGCCTTTAACTGGTGAACCAATTGGAATTAATTGATGATTTTTGGTAGGTAATTAGTCTACAATATTCTCAATAGTCTCCAAATGGTCAACACCTGGTCAACGCCTCCAAACGGTCTTGGACCGTTTGCTTCCATGCGTTCTTGTGAAACTATTTGCATTCAAATGGTTTGAAACCGTTTGCTCCCAAACAGTTTGGGAAACCGTTTGAGCAAGGTTAGGAGACCGTTTTCTAAAGTAATTCTTGGATAAACATAGAAATTAACATAATCATCTTCTACCTCTATTCAACCAAGAACAGGGGTTGTTCTTCGTAGAAATGATAACAAGAACACACAAAGGTATCTAAAGAAGAAGTATAAGCAACGATTTTAGGAAAGAAGGATGCATTAACAAAACTTAAGGGTTAGAGTTATAAAACCCACCTCTAGGACTGATCCAGAGCTCCAAGATTTGTAGCTTTAATGGTGTCTTGAGCTCCAGTAGTTGTCCAAGGTTCTTTCTTCAAGTTTTGGATGGAGAAGATGGCAAGAAAGGAGAATCGTGTGAAAAACACCATAAATCTAACCTTATATAGTGGTTTCCATCATGAATCCGAGGTAGATGGTAATCAACACTTACCAAGTCAGTGAGGTCATCCTTCCTCTGGTCCAGAGCTCCTCCTTGGTCGGCCAAAGCAAAGTGATGTGAAGAGGAACTAAGGAAACGATCCTTTGTGTTGTTGGAAAAGATAACTTATATATATTTATGGGTTTTTAAGCTAATTAGATAAAAGAGAGTTATCTTCTTTTATTTTCCAACTAAATCCGCCAAAGCTTGCTCCATCCTTTGGATACAAGGCCACCTTCTAATCTCATACAAAACTCTTCCATTATCCAAGGTTTTAAAGGAAAAGGACAAACACCTTAAAAAGAGGTATACTAATATCCACCCTTGTTGGATATTACTTAATATATTATTATTAGTGTGAATAGTTTCCACTTCTACCATGATCATTTAAATGAGGCGCCCTTCTCATTTTATTTACTCTACTTGATACCAAGAAACATGAGAGATCCTTTAGAGGGTATATTTTAGATGTTGGACCCTCAGTTTTGGGTAAATTGCACTTTACACCAAAACTAGATTTTAAAGCACAAGGATTGCTCTACAAGTTGTATCTTGGTACCCAAGCTTGTGAAAACTGTACCACTTCATCATATTCATTCTTATGATGTCTCAACATCATAGGAACATCTGAATATATGCAATTTGCAAGTTCACCCCTCTATTTGGGTAATTTTCACTTCAGTCCAATTTTAACCAAACAATGTTCCAACATTATTAAAAAAGGACTGAATGAAATATAAGTTCCTCAAAAGCCTTAATTACATTTCAAAGGATAAACACAAGCATATAATCATTTATTTAAGAAAAGCATCTAGGGTTATTACATAACCCAGGCCAGGGATGTTACAAATTATCCACCCCTTACAAGGATTTCGTCCCCGAAGTCATCTACAAAACATATTAATAGAAAAGAGTAGGGTATTTCCTTCTCATCTCTTCCTCTAGTTCCCACGTAGCTTCTTCAACGCCACAATGATTCTAGAGGACTTTCATAAGATTTATGTCTCTCTTTTTCAGCTTTTTAATTCTTCAATCAAAAATTGATACAGGTCCTTCAACATAAGATATATCATCATTCAATTCTACTTCCATAGGTTGCAGAACTGATTCTGTATCAGGATGACATTTCCTAAGCATGGAAATGTGGAACACTGGGTGTAACTTTTGTAACTCTGGTGGTAACTCTAGTTTCTAAGCTACCTTTCCAATCCATTCAATGATTGGAGAAGGCCCTATAAACCTAGGAGTTAACTTTCGTTTCCTTCCAAATCTAAGAACTCCTTTCCAGGGTGAAACCTTGAGGTACACTCCGTATCCAACCTGGAATTCTAAAGGTCTACGACGCTTATCAGCATAAGATTTCTGCCTATCCTGTGCAGTTTTCAACTGTTGTTGTATTATTTTAATCTTCTCGGTGGTCTGCTGCACAAGTTCAGGACCTAAAAGTTGATACTCACCAGCTTCATACCAACATAGGGGTGATCTACAACGTCTACCATACAAAGCTTCATAAGGTGCCATGTTAATGCTATGTTGATAGCTATTGTTGTAGGCAAACTCAATCAAACTTAGGTGCAGATCCCAACTTCCTATAAACTGAAGAACACATGCTCTAAGCAAGTCTTACAAAGTCTCTATAGTCCTTTCTGACTATCCATCAGTCTGAGGATGAAAGGCTGTACTAAACCTTAATTTTGTGCCTAAAGCTTTATGAAGTCGCTCCCAAAAACGACTCGTAAACTGAGGACCTCTGTCAGAAACAATGGTAACTGGGACCCCATGTAGCCGCACTATTTCATCTACATATATATGTGCTAGCTTCTCTGTAGAATAGGTTGTTTTGACAGGTAAGAAATGTGTTGTCTTTGCCAACCTATCAACTATTACCCAAATGGAATCATGTCCTTTGACTGTTCTAGGTAAACCAATCAGAAAATCCATGGTCACATGATCCCACTTCCATTGTGGTATGGGTAAAGGTTGCATTGATCCTGCAGGCTTCTGGTGTTCAACTTTAACTTGCTGACACACAGAACACCGCATAACAAACTCAGCAACGTCTTTCTTCAAACCAGGCCACCAATACATATCTTTCAAGTTTTGATACATCTTGGTGCTTCCTGGATGCATGGCATACATTGAAGAATGATCTTCCTCTAGGACTAACTTCCTCAAGTTATCCACATCCGGTACTATCATCCTACCATGATAACATGCTACTTGATCATTTGAGTCATGGAAACCATCTCGTTTCTCACTACCATACTCTAATCTAATTTGCTGAACTACTGTATCAGCTTGCTGTGCCTCCTTGATCTATTGTCTCAGAGTAGGTTTTATGTGCATCTCAGCTAACAACCTAGATAACAACGATACTTTTAACTGTACATTATCTTGCCTTAAAGAGATAAGCATATCCCGCCTAGAGCACACCAAGGAATTCAACTATGCTCTGTCTAAGGCTGGTGTTACTAATTTCCTACTCAAGGCATCCGCAATGACATTGGCCTTCCCTGGATGATAATCAATTGTACAATCGTAATCCTTGATTAACTCCATCAATCAGTATTGCCTCATGTTAAGCTCATGCCAAGAAAAGATATATTTAAGATTCTTATGGTCTGTGAAAATCTGGAACGTCTCTCCATAAAGATAATGTCTCCAGATCTTCAAGGCATGGACTACACCAACTAGTTCTAAATCGTGTGTCGGATAATTCTCCTCGTGTTTCTTAAGCAGTCGGGAAGCAAAAGAAATCACTTGTTTATCCTACATCAACACACATCCTAGTCCATTCTTAGAGGCATCACAGAAAACTATATACCCTTTTCCTTGTTCAGATAACACAAGCACAGGTGCACTTGTCAGCCTTTCCTTCAACAACTGAAACGATTGCTGACACTTATCACTCCAGGCAAAAGGAACATCATTCCTGGTCAACTTAGTCAAGGGTTAAGCTATAGAACTGAAGTTCTTAATGAACCTCCTATAATAGCCTGCCAACCCTAAGAAACTTCGAATCTCCGTCGATGTCTTCGGCTGCTCCCACTACAGGATAGATTCTACCTTTTTAGGGTCAACACATATACCTAAAGAAGATATTACGTGTCCAAGAAAAAAAAACTTCCGGTAACCATAACTCACACTTGCTAAACTTAGCATATAACTTATGCTTTCTTAGCAAAGTTAGAGCCTAACGAAGATGGTGCCCATGCTGCTGAGCATCTCTACTATAGATCAGGATGTCATCTATGAAGACAACAACACATTGATCGAGAAAAGGTCAAAAGATTCTATTCATGAGTTCCATAAATGCAGCTGGTGCATTAGTTAGCCCAAACGACATAACTGTGAACTCATAGTGACCATACCTTGTTCTAAATGAAGACTTAGGTATGTCACCCTCCTTAATACGCAGCTGGTGATATCCCAACCTCAAATCTATCTTTGAGAAGATGGTTGCACCATGCAACTGGTCAAAGAAATCATCAATCCTCGGTAGAGGATACTTATTCTTTATTGTTACTTTGTTTAACTGTCTATAATCAATGCACAACCGCATTGACCCGTCCTTCTTTTTAACAAAGAGGACCGGAGCACCCCAAGGTGAAGTGCTTGGTCCGATAAAACCCTTCTCAAGCAACTCTTGCAGTTGTCTCTTTAGTTCAGCCATCTCAGCAGGCGCCATCCTATATGGTGTTTGTGCTATAGGTTGTGTGTCAGGGATTAGATTAATCTCAAAATCAATCTCTCGGGGCGGAGGTACACCTAGAAGTTCTTTAGGAAATACATCTACAAATTCCCTAACTATAGGAACTTCAACAGGATTAGAACTCTCCATGGTGGTATATACCACATGGGCCAAGAATGCATAACATCCTTGCCTCATCAGCTTCTCAACAACCATAGCTGACACCAAACAGCTTGGAAGAATCTTTCTATCTCCTTGAAAGATCCATGTGTCACTATCATCAGTGAACACAGCCTGCTTGGACTCACAATCCAATACAACCTTATACCTTTCTAAGGTATCCATCCCCAGGATTACATCAAATTCGAGCATCTCAAGTGGTAGAAGATCCACTTGAATGCGATGCTCAGAAAAGAAGAGAATGCAGGGAGAACATACCTCCCGCAAAATAACAAATCCCACCAAAAGAGTTTCTAACAACAAACTATCTGCTCTATTACTCGTAGTCAGGTTGCAGTCAAGAGTCACCCTTCGAGTGATAAAGGAATGCACAACACCCAAATCAATTAAAATAGATAAAATGCAAGATGTAGACATATCGGAATAAAACAACTCCATCTGACCTGCCACAACCCGTGGGTTGATCACTGCATCAGGTGGATTCATCACATAAAATCTTGTCGTTTCCTGTGGTTGATTCAGTGCTTGATGACTTGGTGCCAATGATCCATCTTGGGACACTTGTCCACGTCCTCTAGTTTTACATGGAAATTGTCACCTTTGAGATCCTTGCTGACTTTGCCTTTGAGGTTGAGTTACACTCACTTCTTTGGATCTGCAATCCTTCATCAGGTGTCCCATCTTTCCACATATATAACAACTTCTGTTCAGTTGTTGTGGTCTGGGTGGTCCTATAACCGACATATATGCTGAGATACGAGCTCCTTCTAAAGGTAAGCTTCATCCCCTACCCCTATTTGACGTCCACTGCGTCTGGGTACTGAATCTAGGTGGTGGTGTAGGTACAGAAAACCTCAGTTTCTTGAAACCTTTAGATGAGGATCCTTGGAACTGGGGATACATATTCTTGTTCTTGGTCTGTCTCTTCTCTGACACATACCTCTCTATCCTCCTGACCGACTCTACAATGGTAGCAAACCTTTCCCTGTTCTCTAGAGAAGACACAGGAGTGGTCAACTCAGCGTTTAACCCTTTCTCAAAATGCCTAATCCTTTCTTCATCTGTAGTTGCCATGTGCGGGCAGAACCGCAAAAGCTCCATGAACTTAGCCTCATACTCGCTAATGTTCATTAGTCCTTGCCTTAACCTCTCAAACTGAGAGATTTTCTCGTCCAGAAACATCTTAGGGAAGTATCTGTTGATAAATTCCCATCGAAAAACTTCCCATTCGATCTCCACACCTGGCCTTTTTCCTTCCTCCATGGTCCACCAGTGACCAGCACTTCCTTTGAGAAGATACACAGCATGTCTAACCTTATCGGCTTCTGGGATGTTCAGGATTCTAAAGGCCTTCTTTAGTTCAATTAGCCACAAGTCGGCATCTACTGGGTCAGCTGTTCCCGCATACTTTGTGGCTCCAACCTGACGTAGTCTTTCAAACGTCTTGCCAGACCCTTGTCCTTCTGGATGGGTAGATTCCCTGGGTATAGTTTTAGACATCCTATCAGTCATATGTGTCATGGCAGTCATGAACTGCCCAAACATGGCTTGGACGGCTGGGTTCCCCATGTCAGTTGGGTTAAACTGGGGTGGTTCAGGCACAGGTTCTTATCTTCCTTGGTCTCTTGCACCTCCTCTGGGTGCAGCGACACTACTCTCTACAACATGTTCCTCGTGTGACCCAGACATCTTTAGTTTTATCTTCTCCTCCTATACGAGCAGAAGACACTCTCAGATATACTGGAAGACACTAGAACAGACTCAACAACCCTAGTCCTATGTCTCTGTAGACTCAACAAACCTAGAGCTCTAATACCACTAAATTGTGGGACCCATCTCAGAGAAAGCATCATTAACTAATTTAAACTAAAGCGGAAGCGTTTTGTTAGCAACGAAATTACTGGAAATCACAAAAAAAATTAAAACTTTTTGTAAAGAGAACCTCAAACGGTAAAACTCTTTTATTAAGAAACAAGGTAAGTTATTTACAAACTGATTCATCAGTATATCTCTGTATTATAAAATCTCGAGAGTCATAACACTGACTGCCCTGTTACACTATACATGAGCAGTATACAAAAATCTCAAGGCATTACGCCAAAATTCTCAGATCTATATTAAACCATCTACTGACTCCTAGGACCTGAGAGTACAGAGACGACACATAGGACTTTATATCTACAAGACTCGACAGACAATGTCTCAACTTGAGGATCACTGTTGTCCCTGATTTTGTTGCTGCTGCTGCTGCTCACCCACTGAAGGGTTCCTTCGTCCTCAGCGTCTACCTAAAAAGTTGAATCCCACGGGGGTGAGACAATTGAATAATTGTCCCAGTGAGAGTTATAACTCTTCTCCAGAAGCATTGCTATTTCAAGTATTAAAATAACAATGAGTAGTAGAACTATAATTATTCAACAGCACGCAATTCATTGAATAAACTAAGTAGAGCAGTATTCTCTAAGAAATCATTTCAATTATAACTTGATTGAATGACAAGACATATGTTAATAAGGAATATGAAGAACATGTCTATTACTGGTCCAATTAGGACTTACTGAACAGTGTATCATCAATCATTGTTTCTCGTAGTTCAACCTAAGCAATAATGCTACACGGCTGATTACATTTTACAAACATACTTATGCCCTAAGGAGATGAGGTATACCTCTCATACTCCAACTGACCATTACGAAATCGCAATTGGTACCATACATAGGTCATCAGAAGAGTCAGATTCCTATGACCTCATCTTCCTCAGTCAGTGTGAGGTACAACATGCAGGACATCTTGTGTCTCTACTATAATAGCTTTCCAGGGTATTCTGGCAACTTCGCTATTAGAGTTACAGTGCCATGCTATACTCTCTTCGCCATCAAGGGATTTCTTGTTTATCTCACATCGATGCGGTATTAACAACATCTTCGGGAGATTAGTGATACATCATCCCGGCATAAACATATAATGAAGTATTGAGAGATTAAATGTACATCTCGCATCAATCCCCTCATTAGGACGTAAGGATATTCGCGTCCATAACCCCCACATACTCAAAAGTATGCTCTCCAGGAGTTCCCTTAGGGAAACCTGTTTCACCATCATTTAACTTATGACAATGATGGATCTATGGTCAGGGCTCTACATGATATCATTATACTTGATTATTTATGTACATTATGGCATTCTTTTAGCATCATACATGTTTTAAAACATAAACCAATAAGACAATTGCTATAAAGAAAGAGTACTAATTGTATCAAGTTCATATCTCATCTTATTAACATTGGGATATCAATCCCTAACCATCTCATCATTATGAATCAGGAATATGGGTGTTCAAACCCTTACATCATCAAACACTTGTTACCAAGTAACATATTGCCATCAAGTCATTTAACAGTATGAACATGATAGTGGCAATGCAGATATTTCTCATGGCTCATACAACCTATTAGTCATATTTGTTACCTCTCACTAGGCAACATAGCATATTTTTGCTTTCAAAACTTGTAAAGTGCTTTTAATGAATATGACATCATAGCTCTTATCTAGCTATGCTCACTATTTCATAATAACCTGCATGAATAATACAAATGGTAACAGACACATTATCTCTATATCAGCTCAATGCAAAGCATAGATAACTTTACTATTCAAGGGTTGTACCACTATGCCCTTACTAGATTTAGGTTTCCCTTTTCAATTCAATTAGGGTTAATCAACCCCTTTAGCTTAATTAGGAATAGTGTTTCCTCATTTCATAATTCAATCATAGAACTTCATGCTTAAAAGCATAACCCATAATTAGGATTTACTGTTCATATCATTACATTACCCTAGATTAGGTTTACTATTCATATTACATCACATTACCCTAGATTAGGGTTTACTATTCTCATTATAATGAATTAAGATCATACCATCATCATGTATGAGGATTACTTCCATTAATGCCCTCAATTAGTGTTATAATGCATTAGCTTCCATAACTAGGGTTTCATGTTCTCAATATCATGGATCATACCCTAATTAGGTATCCATCCACATTGGGAGTTCATTACTTGATTAGCATTCATATAAGAAGTCTTCTCTCTCCACTTTCTATAAGATGATGTTTGCATCACCCTTGATTGGCTAAGTCAATTCAACATTGACATCATGAGTTATGTCATTACTATTGTGATCATTAATGCTTATGTGTTCAAACAGTATTAGTCACTCTATCCCATCAAGGTATCTTTGTAATGTTCACCACTGATTATAACATCCATTAATCAACTAATTACTTGGTCCCTTAATCACTTTTAGGTATCTATGAGGTTTAGGTTAATCAATCACTAAACCATCTTGACCACTAAGGCATCAAACGATCTTGACCTTCATAGAACTCAAACGGTCTTGGGCTCTAAACTTCCAAACGGTCTTGGACTGCCCTTGAAACCATTTGGTGGTGAAGACCATTTGGTCTTGTTGACTTTTGAAACCGTTTGGTAAAGTGCACACTCAAGACCGTTTGCCCAAGATGGGGTGAAGACCGTTTTGTCAAGTTTGACTTTGAAACCGCATGGACATAACCGACCTTAAACCCGCATGAGACTAAACAGTTTGGGATCGTTTGGTCCCAAACGGTCTTGAGACCATTTGGACCCAAACGGTCTTGAGACTGTTTGGTCCAAACCGCCTCAAAACTGCAAGGACCAAAAAGTGTCTCAACCACTTCAATTGAATTAGGGTTTCCAATGTTGAACCCCTCAATCGATCATGCACATGTTAGCCACTCATCAATTGAGTCAATTAGGTCAACCCTCAACTGATTTAACACTCAATTGACCCTCAACTGATCATCAATTAGGGCTTGGGTCAATTGAATTAGGGTTTGGATCCTAGGTTTGGTCACCAAAATCAGCAATCGATTACTCATCAACTTGATATCATTGGATCCTCAATTAGTCAACTATGCTTAACCCTAGACCTCCAAACGGTCTTGGGAGATCAACAAACGGTCTTGAGACCATTTGGGTTATCCCCAAATGGTTTTGAAACCGTTTGGGTCACTCAACCCAAACTTCAACTTAATTCAATTATTGAAATCAGCAATTGACCCGATTAGGGTTTTGATGATTGATGGGCCTTTAATTGGTGAACCAATTGGAATTAATTGACGATTTTTGGCTGGTAATTAGTCTACATTATTTTCAACAGTCCTCTAAATGGTCAACACCTCCAAACGATCTTGGACCATTTGCTTCCATGCGTTCTTGTGAAACCGTTTGCTCCCAAACGGTTTGGGAAACCGTTTGAGCAAGGTTAGGAGACCGTTTGCTAAAGTAATTCTTGGATAAACATAGAAATAATGTCATCATCTTCTACCTCTTTTCAACCAAGAACAGTGGTTGTTCTTCGTAGAAATGATAACAAGAACACACAAAGGTATCTAAAGAAGAAGTATAAGCAACGATTTTAGGAAAGAAGGATGCATTAACAAAACGTAAGGGTTAGAGTTATAAAACCCACCTCTAGGACTGATCCAGAGCTCCAAGCTTCGTATCTTTAATGGTGGCTTGAGCTCCAGTAGTTTTCCAAGGTTCTTTCTTCAAGTTTTGGATGGAGAAGATGGCAAGAAAGGAGAATCATGTGAAAAACACCATAAATCTAACCTTATATAGTGGTTTCCATCATGAATTCGAGGTAGATGGTGATCAACACTTACCAAGTCAGTGAGGTCATCCTTCCTCTGGTCTAGAGCTCCTCCTTGGTTGGCCAAGCAAAGTGATGAGAAGAGGAACTAAGGAAACGATCATTTGTGTTGTTGGTAAAGATACCTTATATATTTATGGGTTTTTAAGGTAATTAGATAAAAGAGAGTTATCTTCTTTTATTTTCCAACTAAATCCACCAAAGCTTTCTCCATCCTTTGGATACGTGGCCACCTTCTAATCTCATGCAAAACTCTTCCATTATCCAAGGTTTTAAAGGAAAAGGACAAACACCTTAAAAAGACGTATACTAATATCCACCCTTGTTGGATATTACTGAATATATTATTATTAGTGTGAATAATTTCCACTTCTACCATGATCATTTAAATGAGGCACCCTTATCATTTTATTTGCTCTACTTGATACCAAGAAACATGAGAGATCCTTTAGAGGGTATATTTTACATGTTGGACCCTAGGTTTTGGGTAAATTGCACTTTACACCAAAATTAGATTTTAAAGCACAAGGATTGCTCTACAAGCTGTATCTTGGTACCCAAGCTTGTGAAAACTGTACCACTTCATCATATTCATTCTTATGATGTCTCAACATCATAGGAACATCTTAACATATGCAATTTGCAAGTTAACCCCTCTATTTGGGTAATTTGCACTTCAGTCCAATTTTAACAAAACAATGTTCCAACATTATTCAAAAAGGACTGAAAATGAAATATAAGTTCCTCAAAAGCCTTAATTACATTTCAAAGGATAAACATAAGAATCTAATCACTTATTTAAGCAAAACACCTAGGGTTATTACCTAACCCAAGTCAGGGATGTTACATATATTACCAAGGTGCACCTCTTTTTCAGGGAGCCCATCACTAAAGAACTTTGTGGTTAACCGTGCTCGGCCCAGAGTAGTAATAGTATAATTACCAATCAGGAAGTTTATCTTGGATTGTGTATGAGTGAGGACAAAGTGTTCAATTAAGGTCAATGGTGGTCTATGGGTCAATCATCATTCCTCAAACTCTACTAGAGCCTTGGGCAATGGGCTCAGGTGTTACAAATGGTATCAGATCCAAAACCCCTCTGGTAGGTGGGGCCCACATGGGTATGTGGTATGAAAGTCTTGAGCATGCAGTCCGGGCATGTTGGAAAGGGCTATACATGGTGATGTAGACACCCTTACACTGCTAGCTGTGATTGGGATTTGGGTGTCCATGGGTCATTATGGGTCTGCACTAAAATGGAAATATATTATGAGGCCATATTATTCACCATTGAAGAGGACATCAAGAGTTTAAGTAGGGGATATTGTAACATCCCAAGATTTGAGGCCTCAGATAAAATGATCTCAAAAAGAATGATTGAACTACCCATATCAATAAGGTGCACATCCTTTTCAAAGAGTGCATCACTAAAGGACTTTGTGGTTAAGCATGGTCATTAGAGAGTAGTACTAGCATGGGGGACCCATCGGGAAGTTTATTGAGAGAACCCATTCCAACAAACAAGATTACTTAAAATACAAAACATGATTATTCATTAATTAAACACAGACCAAGAAAATAGGGTAAATTAAAGTCGATTTCCACGTTTTCCGATTTCTCAGAAACATTTACATAAAAGCCCAACAACTTGCTTTATTTCATATAATCTTCAAAAATCTCTTACAATTGTTCCATGGCCTCAACCACCACATTTACATATTATATAAGAAGCATCTCCATATTTATCATTTAAACAAGCATACAACATGCTAACAAAAACTTATTTCAATTGAAACAGTGTTTACAAGCTTATCACCCTGACCTAAGAGTACATGAATGACTCTAGGACAAACTAGACAACTAAACAACCATCTCTAGGGTTCATCACCTTAGATTATCCTTATTTTCACAGTTCTATTTGTATTGTTGTCAATCACCTAAAAAGATGTGGTGACCCACAAGGTGAGACCCAGTCCCAGTGAGAGATATAACTCTCTCCAAGAGATATTGATTACATCAGATTAAATAGTAAATATTAAGAAGTTGGAGTTGTAACATCCCATGATTTGATGCCTTAGATAAAATGATCTTATAAGGAACAATTGGATTGCCCATATCACCAAGATGCACATCCTTTTCTGGGATCTTACCACTAAATAACTCCATGGTTAAGCGTGCTCATCTTGGAGTTGTACTAGGATGCGTGACCAGTCAGGAAGTTGACCCCGACCTGTACATGAGTGAGGATAAAGCACATAGTTAAGGCTAGTGGTGGTCTGTGGGGCCATTCATCATTCCTAAAACTCTACTAGATCCTTGGATAGTGGGCCTGGGTATTACAAATGGCATCAAAGCCATAACCCCTCCAGTAGGTGGGGCCCACATGGGTATGTGGCATGCTAGTCTTGAGTCGTGCAGTCCAGGAATGTTGGAAAGGGATGTCCATGGTTGACGTAGCCACCCTTGTGCTGGTATTACATGATCAGGAGATGGGTTCCCATGGGCCATTCTGGGCCTACATTGAAATGGGGAAATATTATGGGCATTATAGTTGAGCCTTGACGAGGATGTCAAGAGTCTAAGTGGGGGACATTGTAACATCCCCAGATTTGATGCCTTGGATAAAATGATCTCATAAGGAATGATTGGACTACCCGTACCACCAAGATGAACCTCCTTTTCTAGCAGCCTATCACTAAATAACTCCATAGTTAAGCATGCTCAACTTGGAGTAGTACTAGGATGGGTGACCAGTCGGGAAGTTGACCCCGGCTTACGCGTGAGTGAGGATAACGCGTGCAGTTAAGGCTAGTGGTGGTCTGTGGGGCGTGTCGTCATTCCTGAAACTCTACTAGAGCCTTGGGCAGTGGGCCCGGGTATTACAAGAGTATTAAGGAGTCAAATTAAGCAAATTGAACAGTTCAAGCATATTAAACATGTTAAGCAGATAAGCTTAGAAAATAGTATGTTTATTTATGTACATATAGATAATAGATAAGTCCATTTCTTCTATCATATATCTACTCAGGTTTCAGAAAGATTATATCTAATAACAATCATCATAATTGGTTTGACTATCATCATATGCCTTGCTAACAACACAATCAATCAAATAACATAAGCATCTCTAACAACATGAATATGTCTAGTAGCATAACATAGCTATCAATATCGGCAATTCTAACAGAGGGAACAAACATCATAAGTAGAGCTAGCATCATAGCACAACTAAATGAATAAGAATGATTAGCAGTTTAAGCATTTCTAATTGCATAGGCATGACTAACAATATTAAACATAGATAGCAACATCATCTTAACTATAAATATTAGTATATATAACAACATAAGCATGTTTACAACATGAGTATAACTATAGCATAGGCATGTCTATCACCTCTTATTGTACTATACATCATCTCTATGTAATGAAAGCAAATAAGGGTTATCATCTGATATGAAGTATTGTGTATAACCCTAAGTAGATATGCTCCATGGTTGTATTACATCTTATATTACACCCTGAGGATTTGAGTCGCACCACCCGAATCCAATTGACCACTTCTAATTCAAAATCATTGCCATACGAGATCTATGGAAGAGTCAGACTCCATGATTTCATCAACAACTCATGGTCAGTACAAGAGACAATGTAGAGACATATCAGTCAACTGCCAATAGTTACATATAGTCAACTGAAAACAAGTAGCCTGCCTTGGTACAGGTCATGGTGCTAGAGAACAGGCTCATGCATGGTCATTCTATAAAAGGGATCCTACAGTTATACTGATGCCTTTGATGTTTCACAATAACATAATGTTCGAGGCATGATCGCAACCATCCTCAATTGCTTGATATTAGGGTACCAAGATGTCTCTACATACTCAACATTATGCGCTCCAAGTTTCCTGTAGGAGTTACTCATTTCATTACCCAAGAAGTTCTGACACTGGAATGGATCTATGGTATAAGGAAACTACATGATTAGGGTTTCACTTGATTAATTATTTCCAATTGACTGCATTAAGGTTGCATCATACAAGTGGACATACAAACCCTAATTCATTTCTAGCAAGAAATGTTATATAAAAACTTCAAAAAATATAAATGTATGAGACATAATTCTCATCTCAACATCATAGGGAACTATTCACCTATCAATCAAGAGACTATACTTGTCATCACATCATCATCACATGACACTATCCATTGCCACTCATGAGACTATACTTGCCATCACACTATCACAAGATATAAATCCTTATCACAACATCACAGGGTATCAACCATTGTCATCGTAAGAGGATTATACCTCATTCAGGACTCAACTATGCCCAAAGGTCATTAATACCATCATATCATTTCCTACAAGTTCATCATTAACATTCTATGCCTTATAACAAGGCTCAACAAACATCACCACACATGTGATACATAGGTTCAACATGTTATTGCATTAAAGAACTAAAATATGTTCACATGATAACATTACATGATTATATTAGCAATCAAGAACATTCCTTTATTATATAAATATATAAGGAGGCTAGGTATGATTGGCCATCATCACACTTATAGTGTACATGTTTAGCATAAGAAAGCATAGATCATGAAGCTATGATGATGACCAGTTAACACATTAGAATTTCAATCAGTCACTAAGAAGGATATTCCATCATTACATTAATAATTCAAGAAATGATAACATGATTAACCACCATTCTTTACTTCATTAGGGTTAGGTTTAGCAAGGTAGGTCACATTGAAATTGTAGTTCAACATTCACTCACAAACCTTAACCCATATAATCCCCATATAATCTTGGATGCATAAGGCACCTCATGATCATCACATTCCATACTATTCTCAATTATGGATCCATACACCACTCAAGGTTTAACCATTAGGTTATACAATACTAGGGTTCAGCAATCAATAAGAGAGACTCCATTATTCTATTATTCCACTAAGGAAGGTTGAACATAGTTACCCATCATCATCTAAGTTCGTTAGGATTAGGATAACAAGCTATATCCCATTAGAGCTACATGTCAAAATGATATGATCATTATCCATTCTATTCATATGAATGCAAATGTAAGACTACCTTATTAAGGACAAACCTCCATTTGTTCCAACATCATTCCACCCATATCAGCATACCACAACATCACTTAGAACCATTGGATGTTGTAAAGGTAAAACCATTGGTTACTTACATAAGTAAACACCTTGAATGAGCCACCTATGAAGTAATTGAGTTGTGACTTAGAAAGAGTCACCATTTAACCTTAATCATTCCATATTGTATGACATGAAGGGGTACCATATGTTGTGGGTTTAAAACCCATCATTGGTTGTACATTATAAGCAAGCCATCATCTCAACCATCACGCTCCTTAAATTGATATATATAAGGGAAACCATCAAATTCTCATTACTAGGACCCACATGTGATACTATGGGATTCAGTTTAATCCATTTGATGTTGAAACATCCAATCTCATTAGGTCAGGTTCATTATTCAAAATCATCAGTTAGGTATAGGTTCAACTATTAAATCCATTGAACTAAGAGATCATTGGTTTAGGGCTAAATTGAAGCTACATTTAAGAGATTGATTCACCATTGGTTGTGGTGGCCTAATCCACCATTGGTTGTGACCTCTTGGGTCACCATAAAATTATAAGATCAACACTACTATCATATTTCACCATCAGGTGTTGCATTTATGTCACCATTAGTTGATACTTTTATTAGGGAACTAACCATTGATCCTTAAGATTCTAATTGAACCAAAACTTGACCTAAGGGGTGACCATCGATTGACACCCTTGGTCACCACCATCGGTTGTCTTGGTAACTACACCATCAGTTGTCATGGTGCCATCATCGGGTGATGTGATCATAGAAGAAATCATCTTTAAACCCTAATACTGACCATCGGTTGATAGGTGCTAAGAACCATCGTTTGTTATGCCAACCTATTCTAGACCATAATGTATCTTAGCAAGGTCACACATTAGTTTATAGGTTCATATAGAACTGGAATAGAATAGGGAACACCATAAAAATTTGAAATCTCAAGAAAGCATGGTTTCTTAAATCTTAAATCACCATTTTTAGGCAAGAAGCTATGACGAACCGATCAGCGGGTGGGCCAACTGATCAGCTAAAGGTGTCCAGAAGCCCCTTGGACCTAAGAACCAGATGAGAATTTTAGGAGATTAACTAAGCGACCAAGAGGCGATCTGATTGGTTCAAGTGTTGAATCAATCAACTTGGATTGGTTTGAGCACATATCTTCATCAAGAACATGTTGCATATGATACAGACCTTAGGTGGTAGTAATTCCTTGTCGCTCTAAGAAATTACATTACTATGTCCATAACCATCACTTATGTGTTTTACTTATTGCATGTTCTCATTTGTGGTTATAGCATGTATATGATACTTACTAAGTATGTTGTGATTGGATATCTATATGTATTTATATATAAAATCCCTCAATATAAATATTAAGTCTTAGAATCTTTTCATAAGGAACACACATGAAAAGCTTGATCGACCAAGTGTATGTTACTCTAAAGCATGGTGTCCCGTCTATCTTGTGGAAGTGTGACGATAGACATGTAGGTTCTGCCAAAGAAGGGTGCATGTTCTATCATATTGGCTTTTAGATCAAGCCTAACTATGTGGTCTTAATGAGATTAAGCACCAGAGGCATGTAGATGACTATGGCAAAGAGTTTCACATATCATCTATCCAAGAATTACATATGATGCAATTGGTAAAAGTTTCCTACCTTAATAATTGGCTATGGATGTTGGTGTATTGGCTGGGTAATAGTTGAATTATTTTGGATCTTGGCCACCATAAGATTGTACGCTGCAATCTTTTGAATTGATACATGAAGGAAATCTATTCGAATAAAATAGTAGGATTTATAGTTAATTAAAAACCTAATTAGTATCGACAAATTCATCAATTAAAAAACCAAATAAAAAATGATTTGAAAAAGTTGCAATATTTATTTGTAGAAACTAATGTCAAACACAAACATGTTCATATTGCGATAAGTCCTTTAGAAGGACAAAATGGGATAAAGTTACAAAACTAATTAAGGACTTTGAGAAATGTTCTCATCAATGAGAGAAAGGTCTATGTCCTTGAAAGACCAGAGCCAAAGGAACCCACTCTAAATGTGCCTTAGGCTGAAATCGATGTTTACTGGAAGCATGCCAATGAAGCCAAAGATAGTTGAGTACCTTATGATATGTTTCATGAACTATGAGTTGCATGAGCAACATGGGAACAAGGACATTGTCGAGACGATAACACATATCAAGAGTCATGTAAAGCAAGAATGTTATAATGTCTTCGAAGTGATGTTTGAGTGCAAACTGTCACTAGGAGATCCCATAAAGCCCAATGTACTCAATATGATTGGGAATATGGAGTCAGTGGTATTTCTTATAAGTAAAGAGTTGACCACAAGTATGAATCTACTATCATTGCATGAATCATATAGCCAGTCTATCAAATGATTGGCATGTTGATACTGAAGCACGCATGAAAATAGAAAAATCTGTGAGGTGATTGGTAGAAGTGAGTCAAACGGTATAGGCAAGGCCAAGAAGTGTTCTGAGGCTAAGCTAAAGTCCAAGTCTTCAACACTCAAGTTATGGAGAAGGGTAAGTGTAAAAGAAATCTATACTTTTCACATAAAGGATAAAGAAAAGAAAGTGTCACCATTGTGATGTGTCTGATCATTGGAAAGGAACTCTCCTCTTTGTACATGATCTCAGAAAGAAGATGGATATAAAGATCTCTACTTCATGACCTAAGAATAAGTAAGATAGAACTATGTGGAGTAAGGGCAAATGCCTCTACATTTGGAAGCTGTCATTCATAGTCACATGATAGAATTAGAGAATTGCTATTATGTACCTTCCATTGATGAAAACAACATATGTATTGTGTGACAAGAACATTATGTTTCCTGTTAAAAGATATGATCTTTTATGAAAATGCCTATATCTCACAAACTATACTTGATAGTTGTAGACACAAATGTGTATGACACATATATTGAATGACCTAATAACTCCAACAATGAACACCTCTAGCATTGTCATCAAGGGTGCATAATGGGAAATGCATTTCTAGAATACATATGATGGTTATCTGGACTATTTTGGTTATTGAATCAATAAAGACATTCATATCTTATTTGTTGAGAAATATGACAAAAGCATCTTCACTAGATGTATTGGAAGAGAGACTATTCTATTATGGCTCATACATACTGATATATATAGACCTTTTAGAATAAATGCTAAGGTATTTATTGGTACCTCATTATATTTATTGATGCTATCAGTAGATATGAAGTTTGTATTTAATAAAATATATGTATGAATCTCTTGAAGTGTTCAAGGAGATTTTCAATGAAGTATGTAACTAACTTGGTAAAAGTATTAAGATACCTCAATGTGATCGAGGTTGAAATATTTTAAATCAAGAGTTTGAGAACCTTCTAAGGAGATTGTGATAATGTATCATGATGAACTCCACCTGAAACACAATGATAGTGTATCATGAAAGTGTATCAGATAGAACGTATCACACCCTATTAAGTCATGGTGTGATTATCAACTAAAAACTAGTTGATCTTATAGATAATTTTGAGCAAATGGTTTACACGAAAACAATGTACCGTCAAAAATTGGTTCAAAAGACACCATATGAGATATGGAAACAGAGGTGTCCTGATGTGTCTTTTATAGTGGTTAGGAAATTGTTTCTTAAAATTATTTGTACACAAATCTCATAAATGTTATGTTGTATCCTAATCCTACAACAAAGTTGTTTGTTGATTTGGATGGTTGTATTTCTGATGAGGAACTTAGTTCCAAAAGAATAAGTGTGAGTAAAAGTAGAACTCGAAATGTTTAAGACAAGCAAGAAAATATTGAATAGGAATAAGGAGAATCACAAGATGTTTTGGAATCTCAAATTCCTTATGTAACACAATACCTCATAGTTCTAGTAGAACACACCTTCAGTTTGAAAGGTTATGGTATCTTATAACTCAAGAAGGCGGTGAGTTTATCATATAGATTAGTCAACAACCTACCTAGAAACTATTAAGGGACCAAAATCTGAGTGGCTTTAGGCGATGAGATCAAAGACGGACTCCATGTAAACCAATAAGGTGTGACCTTGCTGGATCCACCTAAAGGGGTAAAATC
Organism: Alisma plantago-aquatica; assembly: GCA_963693085.1. Lineage (NCBI taxonomy): Eukaryota > Viridiplantae > Streptophyta > Magnoliopsida > Alismatales > Alismataceae > Alisma > Alisma plantago-aquatica. Next base: position 1,393,765,251 of record OY856411.1, on the reverse strand, counting down.
CATTGGGTCCATTTGGGTCTTTGTAAGAAGACCAACGTGGAAGGTTAAATTGGTTGCAAAGAGTTTCAAACTAGTTCAATGTGTTGAAAATGATGAACTTTTTCACCAATTACCATAGTTAAATCTAGCTGGATCATGCTTGTTGTTGTAGCTTAATATGACTATGAGATTTGTCATTTTGATGTTAAAAACACATTCCTTAATTGGAATAATTATAAGGAATTGTATGTGACAAAACCTAAAGGTTTTATAAATCCATTAATTCAAATAAGGTCTACAAGCTACAAAGGCCAATCTTTGGATTAAAGTTAGCACTCAGATCTAAAATCTTCTATTTGACAAGATAGTCACAGAGTTTGACTTGATTCATAATGAAGATGAAATATGTGATTATAAAATATTCAGTGGGAGCATATTTATATTCCACATAATGATGGGGAATAATGTCCTTATCCAACACGTGTTAAAACCTGGCAAAGAATGAACCTTCTCTGATGGGTTTAGGTGAAGCATCTTATGTGATAGGGATTGAAATCTATAGACATAGATCTAGAAATATTCTTGACCTAACAAAGAGCACATACATTGGCAAGATGTTGAAAGCTTCAACATGTAAAATTGAATGAGAGAAAACCCTTCCATGTTTTATGGAGTTAGTCTCTCAGGAGCCTATTGTCCCAGTTCTTGTGAAGAACAAGAACACATGGATAGATGCCATATGCATTCACAATTGGATCTATCTTGAAAGAAATGTTATGTACTTATCCCATTATCTCGTATGTATTGAACATGACAAGAGGATATCCAGTTTTCTCATATGTATTGGACATGAAGAGAGGATATATATACCTATCTAGAAATCTTGTATGTATTGGACATGATAAGACGGTATATGTCAGGTGCCAGTGAGAGTCACTGGACTACCATAAAGAACATCCTTAGATGCTTGTGAAGAACTAAAAGGATTGGTTCCTTGGTTATGGTAATAAGGAACAATTGGGTGTAAAGAGTTACACCGATACAAGCTTCCAAATGACAAATTAATGATCACAATCTAAATTTTGCTTGACCTTAAATGAGAAATATACTTGGAAAGGGTTCTGAGCATATGAAAGTTTTTTAAATCTACAAAAGAAGTTGAGTATCTCTGTGTTATGATAAGAACAAAGTATACTGTATGGATCAAGAATTTCATATGGGTGAACTTGTGTGAGGTTCCAACCATTTATGACACAGTAGGAATATTGTGATAACATTGGAGATACTGTTATGCAAAGGAATCTCAGATAGCATACTACATCACTTCCATCTCATACGAGATGTTTTACAATGAGGAGATGTAAAAATTGCAAAACATAGACTTTAAGAAAACATTTCTTAAACCTGCTATAAAACTACTTTCCCAACAGAAACATGCTGGAAAGATCACTTTGGAACCTAACTCGTGAGTGATTGCTCTAAGTACAAGTGGGAGTTTGTTGGTAATTATGCCCAGAGAGCCAATTATATGAAGGCTAGGATGTGGAATTAGATACTTGATTTGATAATAATAAACATAATTCCATCTATTATGTTTGTCTCACTCATGATACAGTGATACAGACGTAAGTAGACATTTAAAGAATGATGTTACTCAATAACTTATATCTTCAAGTACATGACTTGAGCAATGAGATCATACAAATGATAAGAGTGCATACATTCTTGTTTTGTCCCTAGTCGGATATTACTGTAGAAGAAAAATAGGCAATAATAATACATAAGACTAGAGAGAGTGTTAAGTGATAAAAGAGTCTCATTAGTCATGATATGTGATATCAAGTCACGCACACAGGTACATGTTATAGAACAATGTATTGGATAGACCCACCATGAGGGTGATACATGGAGACCATGAAATGGTAGTCAGAATTATCTCTCATAGTGACAGTGGTGATTTTGGTTCTTAGACTTGAAGTCACTATATTCATCACATGTTGTTTGGTATACTTTGACATCATCCAATGTAACCCTAAATAAGGATTGTCATAAAGGTGATGATTGGGTAGCTATGACACACAAGGACTGAGTGTGAAGGATGTTGATGGGATTTGTCCCTCCTATAGGAGATTGATATCCATGGCCTCATGATAAGCGAGACTAAGAAATGTATGACCGTACTCATGTGATTAAATATATGTTATGTGACCTCACACACATATCAGATAGTCTGATTCTGTTCAAGGAACATAGGTTGAACATTGAGGGGATGGTGATTCCATGCCTTGAGTTCAATCCGAATATTAGAGATAAAGGGACTATACAATTGCGGTAAAACTAATCATATATTGTAGGTTGAAGGTATTCTCCAGCTTTCCAAATTACTTGGGTAGTAATGATGTATGACTAGGCATCACTATTTGCTTGTGATGTCATAATTGATTATGTATATTCACTACCAATGTAATTATGGACCTATAGGGTCACATGCATATGATACACTTGTATTAAATAGGTATATTCATGAATGATATTTAATTTGATTACTAAAGGTGTTTAGGTATTCAATTAAACAATTGAGGTTCAAAATTTAATGACTCGACTCTAAATCAACCGGTTCAAGTGTTGAACTGATAGGTTGGAGTGTTAGGTCAATTGGAATCAATATTAGTTGAACTTTGTCTGAACTGTACAATTGAAACGACCATCTCACTTGTGAAATGACCATCTCATAATAGTGAAACAACCGTTTCACTATGTGAGATGATCGGTTCACCCACTAGATCGCCTGGTTCAGTTGCCAATTTGATTGGAACAAGGATTGATGTTGATGTCATGTTTAGCATTAATCGGGAATTGAATACCAATATGATTCAGAATAGGAAATTGCGACATAGATGACCATTTCACTGAAGGAGATGACCAATTTTCTCATAAGACAACTATTTCACTATGAGAAACAACCAGTTAGTCATTTGTAGGTTCTAGAAGATTCATGATTCCGGACCCTTCTACTCCCACACAGAATGGGAACCCTAACCTTAACCTCTACTATAAATAGAGGGGTATTGGGGGCTTCCCAATACACTCAATTGAGAATCAGTTGCTCTGACAATTGTTGTCCTCTCTGATTGTGGTAATAAATATAGAGTAGGAGAAATTTCTACTCACTAAAGGGAGGGATAACAAGGGAGAAAATGACTGAGATCAATTGTCAGAGAGTATGTCAGTGACTAGTATGCTGACAGAAGGAGACAACTCCTTCACATTGGCTCTAGTAGTGCAACATGGAGTTCCCAGTGGTTTGTGTGGACTACTCTAGAGGCGAGAGGTCATCGTCTACCTCTAGGAGGACATAGTCCGCCGCTATCCATGGTGTTGCACCAGGAGGTCGATGGAGAAGAATGTTTGAGTGTTGTTGCTACTAAATTAGTGTGTTGTTGCTTAAAGAAGAAGAAGCATGATGCTACTACAAGGGTAATGTCGTTGGACTTGGTCTAAGACCAGGTATAACCTTGCAAACCTTCCTTCCTAGATACAATTTTGTTGATCTGATCTTACTATTTTGGGAAACAAACATTTAAATCTTTCTTTCCACTGCCTATATTTGCGCCCAACTTCCCTACAATTTTGATACTCATTACTTAAAATATCTATTTGTTCACCTAAAAGTCTACTAAATAGTTCCTTCCTAAATTTTACATTGCATGCAAACCCTACATTTTTAAATAGCTCAATATTAGGATATAGTACCATTGCTCATCATCATCAACAACATGGAACCTTTATTTCCATTCAGCTCTATCATGGGTCATATTCTAGTCTATATGTAAAGATTCAAAATATCTCTTTATAATCTCTTCTCGTGTTAATTTAGTCCTTCCTCTTATTCTATTAATTGTGCTTGACTCAACAAATTCCTATGTATAGGCACATTAGTCGGTATGTGTTGCACATCTCCATACCATCCGAATCAACCCTCCCACAACTTGTCCTCAATTCTTGCTACCCCCACTTTATTCCTAAAATAATCATTTCTCAATCATCTTTCCTTGTCTCCATACACATCCATCCACTACTATAGAAAAGGCCTTTGGCGTTGGTTATTTAGAGCCTTTAGTGTCAGTTTCCAAGCGACACCCAAGTGGGTGCCGCTAAAAGTCAACACCTTCAGTGTCAGTTTCTAACCGACGCCATAACCCTTCCCGCCACCAAAAACGCACCAGCAAGGGAACTATAGGTGTCGGTTATTAAAGAAAATCGACACTATATCATAGTTAAAGATGTCAGTTATTAAACAAAAACCGATGCTATAATCCTTCCTGCCACTGAAAACACACCAACAAGGGAACTATAGGCATCAACTATTAAAGAAAACTGACACTATATCATGGTTGAAGACGTCGGTAATTAAATAAAAACCAACACCATTACCGTTCCCGCCACCAAGCCAGTGAGGGCACAAAGATGTCGATTTTTTGCAATAACCGACGCCGTATGTCTTTGGTGTCAGTTTTATACAAATAACCGACGCCTATGTTCTGATTTTTTTCTTATCAGTTTGCATGCCCGTTGTATGGCTGGTCAGCAGGATGTAGAACCTGTAGTTCAGTTCTGAACTGCAAGTTTACAACATCCATTGATATCAGCCAACAATAGGCCACAAACCTACAAAGTCATTCACATTCAGACACATGTATTGATCAGATACATGTAGAAACCTGCAAAGTCATTTACATTCACATTTAGTTCCATTCATTTCATCTCTTTTCACATTCATTCACATGCATGTATTGATCAGAAAAAGTCATTCACATTCACACATATGACAATTCAGAAAAAGTCATTCACATTCACACAAAAATAATTATGAAAATAAAGTTTAGAAATATCATTCTTTATTCATCATCGTTATCATTGTCATCAGAATCCCAATTATATTTAAAAATTCCCACTACTTGTAGGGCTTTTTCCCATTCTTCTCTTACAACATCTAATTCCTCCCTCATATAGGGAGTACGTACATCTAATAACTTTCCACCTGTACTGAAGTTAGTTTTAAATACCTACAAAGAGAACGACGTATATATATATAATTAATAATATATAATAAGATTGATATATTTCATATTATCTAATGAGACTATATATAATACCTTATGTATAGTATCGATTTCGATTGTGGCGTGTTTGATGATTAGGTCCGAAAATCACATCACATAGTAGGCACATGCCCATCCATTGTCTTCTGTAGCACACTATAAATTGAAACATACAAAATATTCAAAAATACAAATAAGCACAGTTCACATAAATAATATATACATTAGAGTCAGGAAATTACTTTCACATTCTCCCAAATTAGTGGTTGATTCTTTTTCCTGGGGACCTTTCCTCCAGCTTTTTTGAACTCTTGTAAAGCCCTACATGTTAATGTAACACATTAAATTGCATAATTAAATAGTAATGTAATAACAGATGTTAACCGATATATAAATATGAAATATTTCTCACGGGAATAATGACCTTTTCATTGTGTGTCCATATAATGTATTCAATTCCTTCCCCATAGGATCTAGATAATAGACAGTGAACATCTTGGGGACAACAACTAGTAACTCCCAATACCTACCACTATAGGTAAGAAAGTTAAAAATTAATAACTCAAAATCCACAATAAAAATGTAATTTTTGTAAGTCCAAATTATAAGAAAAGTAAACTTACTCGACATTGAATGGAGCTATTATCACCGTCTTCTTATTTTTACCAAAATATTCAAAAGCAGCAGAACAGTATGAAGTAACTGAAGAAGGGTCTGTATCTACAAGACTAATAGAAGATGGAACCAAAAATCCCACATGGGAAAATGCAAAGTATGTACATATCGTGTGTAAGTGGTTGCAAAGCATGTATTACATATGCATTAATATATAAGAAACCAGATCATCATATATAAAACAAGGTATATGGATGTATAAACAAGATCTCACCATATCCACAGCTCTATCATAGATGTGTTCATCAAATCATAATGAAACAAATCCAAAATATCTTGTATAAATAGCTTGTTATCGTATGATTGACTTGTATTAATACGTATGCATTAATGTGTATGCAAAACATGTATTACGTATCCATTAATACGTATGCAAAACTTGTATAAATAGATTGTTGTCATATGATTGACCTGCAGCATCCTCCAAAATAGTAACATTTATAGGATAATTTGAATCATGTTCGCCTATCCATACTGCCATACCCCTACAATTAGGACCTAACGAGACATGTAGGTCCCTTGGAATCCAACTTGATACTTTAGGAGGTGGAGGTGGAGGCTGAGATGTAGCGGGTGTCTTCCTTTTGACCTGTATATATAATTTCAGATCAATTGACTCATATATACACACTAAAAAATTAACATAATGTAAATTTACCATACAATATTTGTATAGACGACATCTTCTTTGGGCCACATTATCACTCTGCCTTCTGCCTCACCAAGCGTTTCAGAATCTGGGTAGGCATATGGCAGTGGAAGATCCCTCCAATTGGAGAGTATATGTATCAGGCTCACACGAACTGCACCAACTAGTACTGGAGTCCCATGAAACATCTCCCCTGGAATGGCTGGGTAAGCCTGTGCCTCTGCAATGATATATTCTTGACTTTTTAGACAGCATGGCTTCAACCCCTACAAATTTACGTAAAGAATGTTATATACATATATACATAAACATATCATCTTGAAAAGACTAGCTACTATATATGTCATAAAAATACTTACAACGTACGTGCTAGGTGGTGGGTCTATAGGATTACACCCCACCTCTATAGTAGGAGAAGAGCGGCCCGCCACAGGTACTGTTTGAGTGGCAGTCTGAGACGCCTGCCACTTGCTAATTTCTTCATTGAGTCTCTTATCAAGTGTTTCCTCGACTCTCCTATCAAGTGCTTCCTCGACTCTCCTATCAATTAACTGATCTACCTATACATGGACAAAAGAAATGCTAGTTTTTTAATATTGAATTCTCTTTAGCAATAACATTCTAAAAAAAGAATAAGTTACCTCAGCTTGTGAAAGTCCCGCTTTTGGGACTAGTTTGCGATGTGATGGCCCAAAGAACGCTTCACACTAGCACCTGCACCCCTAACACATCCAGGATGCTTTGGGTTACCCAGAGCAATTGTCAATTCATCCCTTGTGCCCTTAGGGATGAACTTGCCTTACTTCCTCTGCTCGTGCAACTCTCGCTAATCACCATCAACAAAAATTGGTAAGTAAACATAATAATAATCAATATCGATTGATTGCTCTAAGAGTTGAATTTTACTATTTTTGCAGCCGCCTCAGCAGTTGTAAGCATCGTTATATCTCCCTTCTTATTTTGCCTCCCAGCTATCCACATAGCATGGCGAGGCAGAGGTGTGGGACTAATAGTAGAGGACTCTACAGTCTCCTGAGTAGCAGCAGACTGAGCAGTAGACTCAGCCTGTAGTCTTTGGCGAACGCCTGCATAGCCTCTTGGACCCATTGTGTTGTCATGCACATTCATTGCACACCTTTCTCTTTGAGCATTGTTGATAGCCTTGTTAGTAAGCACATTGATTTGGTTAGTAACACTAAAGGTTAATCTTGAATAGGTGAATACATAAGAATGTATATTAACTAAATTGGGAGTGGTGCTTAAAACCTTGAATTCATCCATTTTTCTTTGGGTAACAAACTCCTCCCAGTCTTTGGGGTCCAGGTAGTTCCATTGCTCAGTGGCTGCCTTCTGCCTAAATTTATTTTTTAAAGAGAATACAAACAAAAATTATTAGTGTAGAGTTAGTAAAAAGTGATCAATGTCTAGAATAGGAAATCATTCAAGAACCTCATGATAGTTTGAGATATTCTTTGCAAAGATTCTTAGTTGGTAAGAATAGCCTTAATGATATCTTACACCATACTACTAAAAAAATTGGTAGACATGGTTTAGGGTATGATAGTAGTCAAAGGAACAACAAAGGTAAAGGACCTCCAATATTCCATGGAGAATCCTTTAGTTCCAAGACTATGGGCGCATGAAACTATTGCATTGATTTTGGTCATTATTCTACTTGTTGTCCTATTAGGAAAGCACCCAAGAGAAATAGGACTTGGGTTGCTAAACTAACCCCTCCAGACCCAAAAATATGATTAGGGACCATTTCATCTTTCTTCTTATAGGTACTTGCAAATGGATTGACTTGAGCTATTGAATTGCAAATTGACTTCTCAATCCACATGAAAGAAGAAATGTGAGATGTGTAGAGGGTGACAACAAGTGGAAAAAGGAATGGTAAGCATAAAGGTAATGCATCTCTTGCTTATAACCTATCCTAACTTGTTTTTGTCAAGTTAGTGTGCACTATACATATGGTTTTTGAGTCAAAAGTGGTATTTTGTGTTTCTCTTCACACTCTTGATCAAAAACTATTTCTAATGCTTCTATAGTGCATTACTAACTTGCTTAGACTTGTTTGGATATGGTTTGTATTTTTAGCATAACTTTAAATATGTTTTTATGAAATATATGTGCTCTTTGATAGCTGCTCTGTTGGTCGAGTTTGTCCTGTTTGAAACTCGACCGATAGGCACCTTTGGGTCTTGCCAGAAGTTTTCATCGGTCGAGTTGTCAATACACAGAACTCGATCGATAACAAAGTGCACAGAATATACATTTGGCTTATTGAGTGAGAATTTCCCTCTCAACTAGATTTTCTCAACCAATAGCCTTATTCTTTGGCACTCCTTTGGTACCTTTATATATGCATATTGTCATGTTCTATATTGCCTATCTTGCTTACAACTCTATCTCTCTAATTGCTCTAAATTGGTATATCTATACCTTGCAATTACTTGCTTTGAGTTGTTTTGCAGGTTTTGATGATGATCTCTTTGGATCTCTTGGTTGTGTCTAAAATTTCTTCTGTTGTGCTCTAACTTGCTACATCTATCTAGGTGTATATCTTGTTTTGATATAGCCTTGAGGTTTTTAGTGGTAATCATCCTTTGGAAATGATGCATATTTGTATGTGAGTTATATCCTTTCATGCTTCTAAAATTGCATATCTCTTTGTTTGGATATATCTCTACATCTACTCATAGGTTGCTTTATCTTGTGTATCTTTTGGTATCTCTTTCTATGATCTAGATCCTACTAGTAGTCCTAACTTGTGATATCATCTACTAGTAGTTCATATACATGTAGTTCTAACCTTGTTTAAAATTGGCATCTTTGCTCATCTATATGCTATGCTTGTATCTTGTCTGATACATGCTCAAGCTTGTTCCTTGAATTGCATATCTACTATCTTGAGTTGCTTACATAACATTGTGGTGCAGGGTACATAGATCTACATTATATGTAGAAATTGGAGTATTTTTGGATTTTATGCAGATTTTGCTCCAGTTTCAGTTTTTGGTGCAAGACTAGTGTTTTTCATGCAGAAATGACCTTCTGAGCAAGGCCCATCGCTTTGCCATGAGCTCTGGCACTCTTTGGGAAAATTTTGTCATCTTGAGGGTCAAAATTGCGATTTATTGTTTTTCTACAGCACTTTATCTTGCATTTTGGGTTGTTCAAGTATATGCTTTAACTTTCTTTAACTTGCCTTTCTTTCTATGCTTGGACAAGCCCCTATCTGTGCTCTTCTACTCTCCTTATATATATTTGTGTTATCTCCTTTCTCTTTAACAAGTGATGTTTCTTATTTCTTCATAACCCCACTTTCTGAAATGACAAAGGGGAGAAAGGTATGTCTTCTTTTAAAATAGAAAGAAAGCATGTCTTACATGAAGAGGAGAAGTATGTCCATGTAAAGGGACGAAGGTAAATGGGAGAAGACATATATGTGTAGAACATATATGAGTAGAAGACATAGTATTCTATAAATGTTATGAAAGCTAACCATGCAGGAGAAATAGCATCAATTGAGGGGGAGTATGAGAACTCTATGCACATCAATTGAGGGGGATCATATGAGCTCAATCCTATTGAAACCCCTAGGTTTCTTCAAAGGTATGATTTTACTTAAATACTTTCAATACATTTATGGAATGGTTTGTCATATTTAAAAAGGGGGAGAATGTTGACTCAAGGTCAATTAGGTCAATGTTGACTCACGTCTAAATTGACTAAACCCGTGTTTTGATGATGACTAACCATTCAACATATTGGTGTCTAATGTATCTACTTGAGTGATTTCAGATAAGGTATAGACACATTCCAAATGCCCTAACTTGCGCATCTCAAATTGGAGAAATGACAAGTCAAAGTCAATACAAGTGCACATTTTTGTAATATGATGTAAATACATTAGAATCATGTTGTAAATCACTTGTAATGATTGTATGACTTGTAATTAAGCATAGAAAAAATTAGGAGCACTTAGATCAAATGTTTAAGCACTCAAAAGCCATTTTCCAAAATTCACATCAGGTTGTTCATCGGTCGAGTTCTATGAGGTGCAAACTCAACCGATCCTGATTGGATCTTGAAAATGACTTTTGATCGGTTGAGTTTACACTACACAGAACTCGACCGATGGAGTATCAGACCAATTCGATTTTCATTGGTCAGTCGAGTTTCCCCAGGACAAACTCGACTGATGGTCTGAATATCAACTTTGTCTTTTACTCTATCGGTTGAGTTACCCTTATAGAAACTCGACCAATTGCACTATACGGAAAAGTGCAAAAAAGTTCTCCTGGCCGTTGTGGAGTTGCAACAAGTGAAAGTATATCCGTTGCAAGCCACAAAATGGCTAGTTTTCATTCTTAAGTGTTCCCAAAGGCTAAGAGGCATCCCCAGCTATAAATAGGACCCCTTGGGCTTCATTCCAAGGTTGATCATTCAATTGCAAGACTCTATGTGAGGTTCCTATTCTATAGTTGAGTGCTTCCTACAACCTCCTCTCTCTCTCTAAGATTAATCACTTGCTACATACATTAGAGTGAGTAGGAAATCTGTAAGAGAGCTAGTCCTACATGTATATCTTGTGAGGCTCTCACTTCCACCACCTCCACATCTCTCTTGTCAATCATTAAGATGAAGGTTCTCTCTATTAGCTAAGAGAGGTGAAGAAGAACAAGGGAAGGCATCCCTTGGTGAAGATCAAGGATGAAGACTTGGAGCAAGAGTGGGTAAGCCCTTGGTGAAGGCAGAAGACTCCTTGCTCAAGTGGGTAAGTCCTTGGTGGAAGCTTCTCCGAGTGAAGGTGAAGTCAAAGGCGGAAGATCCAAGAAGAGTGGGTAATTCCTACAAGGATGAAGACTTGTGTAAGATAGGTATGTCCTTGGAAGAAGGCGGAAGACTCCTTGCAAAGTGGGTAAGTCCTTGGTAAGGCTGAAGACTCTTTGTATTGGATAGGTAAGTCCTTTGGTGGTCATGTATTGTGAGTCTTATGAATGAATATAAGAATGCAATGGTTAGGAAATCCTAGAGGTTGACCTCTCTAGGTAAGTGGACTAACATACTTCTAGTTTGAAATGTGGAACCACTATAAATAGCTTGTCTACTTGTGTTTTCTCAATCTCTCTCATCCTTGCAATGCATGTTTTAGTTGCACTCAAATTACCTATTTAGCAACCTTGTCTTATCATATATCTTGAAGGTCTAATGAATTTTGTTTAAGTTCATTCAGCTCTATTGATCCCCCTCTAGAGCATCTAATCACCCATCTAGGATCCAACAATAACATGGTACACCATCTTGGCCACCAATTCAAAGAGGAACGCAAGTTGTTGATGTGGTAGTTGTCTTATAAATCCCTTTCTTCTCATGTCTCAGGCAATAGCCTTCCAGTTTCTTCCTCTCTCCATGAGATAAATTTTGACAGACAACTTGTCTTACAAGTTGTCTCAAATGCTTTGGGACATGCCCCTTTATATAGGAGAGTCATGGTCTTAGAAAACCCTAATTCTAATCCCTTTCCTAATTGCAATCCCAAAACGGTACAATACTAAAAAAACTCAGACATGAATCATGATTGACCGATCAAATAACCTGATTGGATGATTAGGGTCCATAAGGCATTCTAGTTGACCACTCATGTTAGCCGATGGACCATGTAAGTTCTAATCTAGATATAAATTTCTTTCTAGTTTGAGACTTTCCATGTTGCTTTTTGATCGAATGATCATGTTGGCTGGTCAATTGATTAGGTCAGTCCAGTGGAAAACCTAGTCGACCAATTAATAATCAATTGATCCCCTGACCCAAAACTCTGATTGGCTAATCATATTATGGTTTCTCGATCAGATAGAATTCCATAATGTTATGAAATAGAACCATTCCAAGCATTTGTTAGTTGGAATTTAGTAATAATTGCATCATTACATGTGTGGCCAACTGTTGACCCAAAGGAAATAACAGTCTTGCAAGACTTTCCACATACCTAATTGAATTGAGTACATGGGGTCCAACTGGATCCACCTTCTATAATTTTACACTTAAATATTGCCTTAGAGACATCATACCTCTTCTGCCTTAATTATTCTTGATATTGTTCCTAAGATATGTTGTCGTCTCAATAACATTCATGTTCTCATGTTGCTTCTAAATGTCATGATTCTCGAAGCAAAGCATAAGGCAGTTAGTGTCCATAGGATCATGAAAATGCTTCTTGTGACCCTCCCTTTCCATCCTAGATGCATTCAGAGTTGGTTCATTATGTACTGGTGTGTCCTAGACATAGAACTCACACTCATGTGTGGAACAATTCTCAAAATATTGAATCAATCATTAAAGTTATTCCAAATAAGTTTTTTTCACAAAGACTGATTGTAGTGAAAAAGGACTATTGCTAGTCTTTGTCAATGATATACATAAAAGATATTTTGCATGAGTCAACAAATTGATTTGAAAGTATTTGATTTCAGAAATCTGATCTGACAAAATGAATTGGGACTTTAATTAGTTACCACTATCTAACTCAAATTAATAGCCTCATTATTAATTTAGGACATTACAATGAGAAATCTTCTAGTGATCCAAGATCGCAAATAAATTAAGCCATGTGTCACTTATGACCGATCTCTCACAACTTAATTATTAAGGTAGGTAACAATTACCAGTTGTATCACATGAAATTCTTGGATAGATGGTTGCACAACTACGTGTCAATAAATAATTGTATGCCACATATGCCATTATTATGCCTCTTGGTGCGTAATCTCATTGAGGTCACATAATCAAGTCCAACATGAGGCCCATACAATAAGTTATGCACCCTACATGGAATGCCCATATACTTATTATGACACTTCTCTAAGGTAGGTGGACCACCATGCTTAGTGTGACCACATTTAGTCAAACACAGTTTTCATGTGTATTACACTTGGAAGGCATCTACAATATTGATATTATATTGAGGGATATATACACACATACATACATATATATATGTATGTATGTATGTATGTATATATATATATATATATATATATATATATATATATATATAGAGAGAGAGAGAGAGAGAGTGTCAGGCAAGAATACACTTGTGTACAGATTGAATGAATACACTCAAGTGTGTTTTCTTATCAAGACTATTTTTGGCAAAATGTAAACCATTGATCTTCACTGTCATACTATAACTAGGTTGCATACAAATTTTGAGCCCATTTGGATGAGTGTAAGTCACTCATCCAAGGGAAACAAAATCGATGCACAAAACTAATTTGAAATGCATAATTTTTGCGGTCTTTATAACATTACCTATAAATGTCCAAATGTACTCAATTTTGCATATGATCTATTCACAACATATTTAAGAAGATCAATGGATTAGATTTTTGAAAAAAATATTGCATCAAGTAAAACTACTTGAGTGTATTCTACTCCGAATACACTCGAGTGTATTCTAGCTTGACTGAGTCAATACACTCAAGTAGTTCTAATCCATTGATCTTCTTAAACATGTTGTGAATAGCTCATATGCAAAATTTGAGCACATTTGGACATTTATAGGTCATGTTATAAAGACCGCAAAAATTATGCATTTCAAATTAGTTTCGCGTGTCGATTTTTTTGCCCTTGGATGAGTGACTTACACTCATCCAAATCGGCTCGAAATTTTTATGTAGCCTAGTTATAGTATGATGATGAAGATGAATGGTTTACATTTTGCAATACTAGTCTTGATATGCAAACACACTTGAGTGTATTCGTGCGATCTGTACACTTGAGTGTATTCTAGCCTGACTCTCTCCCTCTCTCTCTCTATATATATATATATAAATATAAATATATATATACATATAGTCAAGCTAGAACACACTCAAGTGTACAGATCGCATGGATACACTCAAGTGTGTTTGTATATCAAGACTATTTTTCTGTAAAATGTAAACCATTGATCTTCATTGTCATACTATAATTAGACTACACACAAATTTTGAGCCCATTTTGATTAGTGTAAATCACTCATCCGAGGCTAACAAAATCGACACACACAACTAATTTGAAATGCATATTTTTTTCGGTCTTTATAACATTACCTATAAATGTCCAAATGTGCTCAAATTTTGTACATGAGTTATTCACAAGATGATTAAGAAGATCAATGGATTAGATTTTTCAAAAACATATTACATAATGAAAAACTATTTGAGTGTATTCTGCTTTGAATACACTCGAGTGTATTCCAGCCTGACTCTCTCTCTCTCTCTCTATATATATATATATATATATATATAGAGAGAGAGAGAGAGAGAGAGTCAGGCTAGAATACACTCGAGTGTATAGAATTCACTCAAGTAGTTTTTCATGATGGAATATTTTTTTCAAAAATCTAATCTGTTGATCTTCTTAATCATCTTGTGAATAAATCATATAAAAAGTAGAGCAAATTTAGATATTTATAGGTCATGTTATAAAGACCGCAAAAATTATGCATTTCAAATTAGTTTCGTACGTCAATTTTGTTACCCTCAGATGAGTGACTTACACTCATCCAAATGGGATCAAAATTTGTATGTATCCTAATAATAGTATGACAATGAAAAATTAATGGTTTATATCTAGCAAAAAATAGACTTGATATGCAAACACACTTGAGTGTATCTGTGCGATCTGTACACTCGAGTGTATTCTAGCCTGACTCTCTCTCTCTTTCTGTATATATATATATATATATATACATACACACACACACACACACACACACACACACACACATATATATATATATGTATGTATATCTGTGTGTGTTCACATACACACAAATATACTGAAAATGAGTGGCATAAATGATCAAACATGATTTTCCCTAACAAATGGACTTGTGTTCAAATCTCAGCTACTATCTTGGTTTACCACCCTTTCAGACCTCCGTCATGGGCATGACAAAGTGGGATAGAATGCTTTTCTGAATCTCATATATATATATATATATATATATATATATATATATATATATATATATATATATATATATATATATATAGTCAGGCTAGAATACACTCAAGTGTGTTTGCATATCAAGACTATTTTCTGTAAAATGTAAACCATTGATCTTCACCTTCATATTATAACTAGGCTACATACAATGTTTGAGCCCATTTGGATGAGTATAAGTCACTCATCTAAGGGCAATAAAATCGACGTGTGAAACTAATTTGAAATGCATAATTTTTGCTGTCTTTATAACATGACCTATAAATGTCCAAATGTGCTCAAATTTTGTGTATGAGCTATTCACAACATGTTTAAGAAGATCAATGGATTATATTTTTGGAAAAAATATTGCATCATGAAAAACTACTTGAGTGTATTCTGCTCTGAATACACTTGAGTGTATTCTAGCCTCTCTCTCTCTCTATATATATATAATTGTTTGAAAGTATTAATACATATTTGAAGTGGTTGCAAATACTACTAATTGACAAAAAATGACTAAAACATTATTTTGAAAGAAATGAAACTATAATGAAATAGAAGGCAGAGGGGCAACAAGCTGCACTTCCAGCCCCTTTTGGATGGCAAAACCAATTCTCCAAAATACTACATCCATAGATCTAAGAATCATAACATTACTATGCATAACTTTTTGGATCCTTTTGAGAAGTTCCACAACCTCTGGATCTAAGAATCCAAAAGTATCAAACCCGAAATGTATAAATACATGTTGATTTTTGATGTAGACTTTCTAATACTTGGCCACTTTGGCTGCAACAGCTTACAGGACAACATGTCCCACAATAAAATCTCCATCTTTCAAGCCCATCAATGGGGAAACTCCTATTAGATCAACAGACACATATTTACCACTGGACTAGAAAAAAATCCAGTATATATATGTATTTATGGTTAGGCTGGGATACACTCGAGTCTATCCAGAGCAAACTACACTCAAGTACTTTTTCATGATGCAATGATTTTTAAAAAAATAGTATTGATATATAAACACCACTTGAGGGTTCTGTACACTAGAGTGTATTCTAGTCTGACTCTCTCTCTCTCAATATGTGTGTGTGTGTTTATATATATATATACATATATATACAAAATATATATATATACATGTATATATATATATACATATGTGTATATATATACATACATATGTATATATATGTGTATATATATACACACACACACACACACATATATATATATATACATATATATATACATACATGACATACACTCGATGAATGGTTAAGATTTTTTAAAAAATAGTATTGATATATAAACACCACTTGAGGATTATGTACACTAGAGTGTATTCTAGTCTGACTCTCTCTCCCTCTATATGTGTGTGTGTTTATATATATAAATATATATATATATATATACATATGTGTGTGTGTATATATATATATATATATATATATATCTGTGTGTGTGTGTGTATATATACATACATACATATGTATATATATACACATATGTGTATATATATATACATATATAAATATACACACATATGTATATATATATACATACATATATATACATATATATACATATATATACATATATATTTACATATATATATATACATATATATACATATATATACATATATATACATATATATTTACATATATGTATGTATATATAAATGTATGTGTATATATATACATATATATATATTTACATATAAGTATATATATGTATATATATGTATATATGTGTGTATATATATATATACATATATATATATACATACATATATAGGGCGTTTATTTATTGCCCGCATGGGTACTGTAGATATGCTACCGTCTCTTTGACACGATGCATTTTTTGTAAATAATGCAGAGCCCATTCTTGTGGGAAGGAGGCAAGAATCGGCCACAGACCCTCCTCACAACGGCGACGGCGGTCCAGTGGTGCTAACCGGCAGCAGCTTACACTGTTCTCCATCAGCGAGCGCACTGATTCTTGCTGCCTTGCACGTGTATGTCACACTGATTCGATAGAGCTTGTTCCTCCCTGGCTCTCCTTCGCCAGCGTCATCCATAGTGTCAGCTCGACAATATAGTTGGAGGAGAAGGTCAGCCGACGATCTCTTCCCTAGAAACCCTCATGCGTTCCTTGCTAGAGGAGGTAGTTGTGCCAAATCCAATCAAGGGAGCTATTGTGCCATGGATGATGGATGGACTACTGATCGTTGCTCAGAAATGGTCACCTGGAGCCCTTCTATCCCCCTTTATCTTTCTCTGTTGTCCCGATCTAGTTCACTCTTGAGAACCCTGGTTTTTCATGGACTTTGGATAGCCTTGCGAGAGTCACCAACACTCTAGGGAGACCCTTAGATTATGAGGATTCGACTCTGTCAATAGGATGTCTCGATCCAGAAAAAGTTTTGCTTTTCATCACATTAGGTAAATTTGTATACTTTTCGTCACTTCAATCAGTTCTACACGATATTTTCTTTTCATCACATTGTGTATTCATCTCTATCTTTTGTGTGGGAAACCCAATTTTTGTCTGGATTTTTGTTTTAAAGTAGTAACTATCATACATGCTTTTATGTTTCATGTAGTTACTTTTTTTTGATACGTGGTTACTCTTATGACTCACATAGTTACTCTTTTTTGTTTCAAGGTTACTTTTCTATCTGCAGAGTTACTCTCACACAGCTATCATGGATCCCAGTCTCGATATAGATGCTGCTAATGCCAGTGTCGACTGTGATAATGATAATCCTCATTCTTCTCCTTCTGTTGCTTCTTGCACTTTATCCCCAGTAGAAGTCCCTAGAACTGGTCTCCAGTTTGGAAGTTTAGATGAAGGTATCTCCTTCTATTCTAGTTATGCTGGCATGATTGGTTTTAATATCAGGAAAGACGACAACAAGTATGAATGAGGAACTAAGAATCTGGTTGCTAAAGATCTGGTTTGTGACAAGCAAGGTAAAATCAGTCATTCTAAGAGGTCTAGAGGGCTTTTGAGTCCCGTTTGTGATGAAGTGGGTAACTTTTAGGATAATCTGTCCAAGAAGTACATGCATTCTGTGAAGAAGTGTGGTTGTGGAACCATGATCTGGTTCACACTAGATAAGTCCTCATCCATGTGGGTTGTGACTGCCTTTGTTGAGGAACACAACCACGATCTTGTTGATGATGTTCATCTCCGTTACTTGAAGTGTAACTCATCTCTTGATGAAACTCAAAAAGAGATTCTTTCTTCCATGAGTCAAGCAAACATACATGTATCGAGACATATTGCATTGATAACATCCGAGTCTAGTGATTATGAAAATTTGACATTTACTAGTAGACAAGCTCATGGACACCTCAGTAGCAAGAGGAAAGAGTCAAGTAAATATGATGTTGACATGGTGTTGGATCATTTTTCTAGGTTAAAGGTTTTGGATTTGAAATTCTTTTATACTTACCAAAATGATCCTGATTGTTGCTTGGCACATTTGTTTTGGGTTGATCATGTCTCTGTCGAAGATTGCAGGTTGTTTGGCGACGTGATTGTGTTTGACACCACTTACCATATCAATAAGTATTCTATAGTTTTTGGAATGTTTGGTGGTGTGGATCACCATCGCAAGACAATGTTGTTTGCCTCATCTCTATTGGTGGATGAGAACTACTTTTTCTAGGTTTTCAAGCAGTACTTACTTTGTTTTGACAAAGAGCCAGTTTCCATCATAACCAATCAAGATCCTGCTATGAATGCTGCTATCATTACTATTTTTCCAAATTGCAAGCATCACTTCTGTAGCTGGCACATCCTACAGAAGCTTCCCTCTAAGGTTGGTGGTGTTCCTAACAAGGATCAGAACATAAGCTATCTGAATGATTGTGTGTGGAACGTGGATGATGTAGAAATTTATGAAGAGAGGTGGGATTCTGTAGTTTAAGAGAATGATCTATTTTCCATTAGTTGGCTTAGTGATTTGTATGCGATGTGTTTGGATTGGGTTCCATGTTATGTGCAATCTTCTTTCTTTGCTGGCATGAGGACAACTCAAAGAAGTGAGAGCTTGAATGCATTCATTATAAGCCATGTGAATAGTAGGAAGACTCTTTTTGAACTTGTATATTCCTTAGAGACTGCTTACTCTCATGTGCAGGAGATTGAAAATTTCAAAGATTTTGATGACGAGTACAGTAATCTTCCTTTGTCATCATTGTGGTCTCTAGAGGAGAAAATAGGAGGTATATACACCAAGTCCATCTTTAAGATCTTTCAGTCTGAGGTTCATCAAAGCATGGTGTACAATGTAAAGGAAAAATCAGAAGAAGGTGTCTTTGAGGTGTATCGTGTCGGTGGTATTGGATCTCCTCGTATCTTGAAGAAAGACTTATCTAGTGAGATGGTTTCGTGCAATTGCTTCATGTTAGAATTCAAAGGTATTTCGTGCAGGCACATTCTGTCTTATTTAAAGAGTCATGACTTTTTCACTCTTCCCGAGCCATACAACTAAAGAGGTGGACTAAAGGGTATAGTGAACACCCTTTGATTTTTGCCAAAGCATCAGTTTAGTATCCATCCACTGGGAGGACACTTCAGCTTGTTTCTTCCTGCAATTCAACATTCATCATAGCGTGTAGGAACAACGCTATAGATCTTTGCCATGAAAATCTATTAGCTTTGTGAAAGGAGCTCTTAGATTTGGATCTTGCTAATACTGGTGCTGGTGTAATCGCTTCTAATATAACTTCTTCTTCTGCTATTAAGGTCCATATCCCTAGTATTTGAAAAACTAAAGGGAGACCTAGATTGACTGATGTGAGGTTTAAAATTTGGAGTTGAAATTGCTCAGTCTAAAAGAGAGAGGCAGTGTAAGAATTGCTTAGAGTTTGGAGTCAATCATGATTGTAGAAACTTCCCTATGAAGAAGTAGTTCATTCTTCATAGATACTCTTT
Organism: Alisma plantago-aquatica; assembly: GCA_963693085.1. Lineage (NCBI taxonomy): Eukaryota > Viridiplantae > Streptophyta > Magnoliopsida > Alismatales > Alismataceae > Alisma > Alisma plantago-aquatica. Next base: position 1,393,744,914 of record OY856411.1, on the reverse strand, counting down.
CTGGACTTTGTGTTGTTGCTGTTTACTGCTCAATGATTATCTCTGGTGCTACTCATGTGTTCTGTTGATGTTGGACATGTATATTCATTATCTTATTTTACTACTGCTATTTCTGTTCTTCGAGCTGCTGGTGCTGCTAACCCTTCTTTTCTACTGCTGTTGTTGATTGGGAGCATCCTGGTGCTGCTAAGTGTGTTGTGCCTTTTTCTGATATCATGCGGTGGGAGCTTCTACTGCTACTGCTCTTGATGGATGGCTATTTTTTAGTGGAGTTGTAGTTGATTAGTGCGTGAGTGAGGCATATTCAAATCTGTAATGGGTTGTTCTTGTGTAGTATTTTGAAAGTGATTTGTAATCCTTCCTGTATTTGACTTGTGTTTGGAATCTATTTTTGTGTTACCGTGAGCTCCAACAGATGTATGTATATGTTACAAAGAATCTTTTCTAATCATATGTTACTCTTTGAAGAATATTTGTTTCTCTTTGTGTCCAATGGATACTCTTTCTTCTAAAATACTTACATTTTTGGATTAGAACAGTTACTTTCATGTTTGTACAATTACTTACAAAATGTCAGTTTGTTACTATGTGATTCACATAAACTAGTTTCATCTTTTTGACTTACCTTCCTCCACAAGAGTTACTTTACAAAGTATAACAATTACTTTTTGAATTCTAGAGTTATTTTTATGTTGTCATAATTACTCTTAGTGTTCTTACAGTTACTCTTAGTGTTCTTATAATTACTTTATGGATTACGAGTTCATCACTCTTCTTTGTCAGTGAGTTCTGATATAGTTACTTTTTTTTGGAATAGAACACTTGATTTGATGTTTGTATAGTTACTTACAAGATGTCCTTGTTACTCTATGTTCAACATACATTGTTTTTGTGATACGTGTTGTACCTTCCTCTTTTAGAGTTACTTTTACATAGTATAAGAGTTACTTTTTGAATCATAGGGTTACTTTTCTACTGTCACAGTTATTTTTAGTGTTTTTATAATTACTTTATGGGTTATGAGATCATCACTCTTACTCTTGCGTTAGTTTATTTTGACAAGCTAATTGAAAGTATATATCTTCATACAAAACCACAACATCTATTCATGCAAGTATACCATAGACAAAGCATAAAACGTTATCTATTAAACCCAAAAATACTCCTATTTATAATATGATTTAGAGTAAATGTATTTTCAGGCTTGCAGCACATAAGTAAATGTATCTCATAGCAGTTACATATCATAACTCCAGAACCAAATAGTTCAAATTTAACATTTCACTTAATAAATCAGTATTCAGCTCGAATTTAGCCATCTGTCGAGGCTTGAAACAACTTCTTCCTCCGTTCCTTTTTCTTCATGCACATCTACATCTGTTGCTTGTTTCTTCTCTCCTTCTTGCTTTTTCTGACCCTTATATGCTTCTTCCTTGTGTTGTTCAGCTTGACCTTCTTTGGTGTCATTACTTGCATTCTTTTCATCTCCTTGTATGGGCTGCAACTGCCCTCTTGTCATCATTCTTTGAAAAATGTCAGCCCTTATTGCTAGCATGTCTTTGTAAGTGAAGTCCATATGCTTTTCATTGACCAGGAAGTCAAGGTACTTCATCACGAAGACCCCACATTCAAGTGAGTCTTCTTCCTACTATAGGCACAATGGGTACTCCCATTCCCACTGTGACAATTGGCTTCCTTTCTCTCGTACCCCTTGAAGAATTCGTGCACATTACCCACATGTAGGAAAAAAACATAAGTTTTATTAATTATCAATAAACCAACATTATTTCTTTCAACCCATTATTAACATAGTTACTTTTTTCATTGCTTACCCATCTAATGAATTCTTTCTTTGACTTTCCATTCCCACTCATTGAGTTATATGATCTATGCACACCATCCCTGAAGCTTGCTTCATACAAGTGTCAGTGGTTGTCATTGTTTAGTATCGTGAACACAAAGTCCGTTGTATCCCACTCTTTCAAGGGAATGTTGAAGAGTGGAGAAATCATGTCAATCTGTTCTAGGGTGATGTTCTCAACTTCAAATGACAGCTTCTACTGCAAATATAGAATTTAAAAAATGCACATCTATAAGTTTCAGTTTGTGTATCTATTTTGTAATTTGATGTAATTTTGTATACCAAGTTTGCTTGTCTTACTAGAGCATAAGTGCTTAAGAAGTGCCACGACAAACCCTTCTTCCTCCTCTTGCTTGTGCTCACCTTGAGCATCTGAACAAAGCAGTCCAGAACCTAAAAAAAACCACAAGCTTTGTTCTTTAGCAATCCAAATTATTGTTTCAAACAGTTACACTACATTTACAGGTGATTGTATCATCTGATCTTTGTATAGGAGGGCAGCGAGGTCCTTCCCCGTGCACCAAGTATCATAGCTAAATCTCTACTCTCATTTTGACATGTCAATCATTTATAGATGTGATACATATCAGTTAGATATTGAATAACTAATGTTTATTTTGTACACTTGACAAAATAACCAATTCTTACATTTCTTTGATGTTGTCCATGAAGTGATGGACAATTTCCTTGGTTTCCTTTGATTTGAAATGTTCAAAACCTATGAAATTGGACAGCCTGTGTTGTCAACAACAAAGTGCAGTCCATGTTAGAATCCATCTTCATTCACATGTTACACAATGGTGATATGTCGCATAGTTACTCTATCAATCATATAATTACTTTTTATATTCCTATAGTTACTCTATTATTTCACATAGTTACTTTTTATGTTCACACAGATACTCAAGTACTGATATACTTAAAAGTAAATGCAACCTTACCTTTTCCTCCCTCCTTTTTTTATGTTCTTCTCTATGCTCCCTATTATATGCTCTCTCATCTTCTTTATCTTTGTCATCTTTTTTATGGGCTTGTCCTTCTTTCCTTCTTCTTCTTCGCTTGATTTCTTTGACTGTTCCTTTTTTTTCATGGCCTTTTTTTTCTACATCTTGTGTAGATTTTACTTGGGAATAACCATCAACAACTTTTTCTTTGTGCTTTTTCTTTGTAGCACCAGTTTGTTTATCAACAATCTCTTCTTCTGATCCTTTCTCTTCAACATACTTTCTCTTCAAGCTTAGCTTGCCTGGTTTTCTTAGTGTGTCTCCATTCTTGACACCTTCTTTCTCTTCTTCGTCCGCCATATCCATATCCTTCTTGCAAAGCACCACAGATCTATCTTTGAGTTCATCAACATTTATTGAGGCAAACCCCTCAGAAAATTGTTCAAACCCACTTACAGGTGACTGTGCTTTGTCACTTTCATCTTCCCCCTTCCTATTCTAAACTCTATTTTCCACCTCTAGTTCAGTTATTCTTTTTTCTAACCTCTTCTTCTCCTTCTGCAGGTCACTAAATGCTTCAACAATTATCTTTGTGTAGATTTCCTTCTACATCTTCAGCTCCTCCTCCAGTCAGTGGATTCTTCTCTCCAGGGTGGAGTTCTAAACAGTTACTCCTTTGTCGATGCTTGGCTTTGCTGGCACCTTATCTTCCGTTGGCTTACTTTTTGCCCTATTTTCTACTAGGTAATAGGGCAAGTCCTTTACTATTCTTGCAGCTCACCAATCATCTTGCTGATCTAGCTTTATCCCTTGACAAACCTGTCCAAATAAATCAAACAATGTGTTGCAATGCAAACATATAGGATTATGTTGTATATTATATTTGTAACAAAGAACAAATATTCTTACATCTTTAGGGTTCACAGTCCCTATATCCATCACTTTCTCGACAGGCGCAACCCACTTCTTTATCCTTGGCTTGGCGTCAGGGAAGGTTTGCTTTGCCATTTTTGTCATCTCATATGCCCAAACTTGCATGTAACAGAGAAAAATATAATGCATAAGTAACTACCCCTAGGCATCATTGTAACAATCTAGATGAAAATAAATTTGTTCACTTACGCATAGGAACATGATACACCTTGTTGTGTAGAGTGTGATTTTTCCTTTCTCCCCTCTCCTCCTCAACTGAACATTCTCCTTCAACATCTTCATAGTCTTGAAGATACTCCCATGAACCATCTTTGCCCAATTCAACTGCCCCATGGTAGTTACATCATCTAAGTAGTGCATTATGTAAATTGGGGTGCAATAGCTGGTATCTGGGAGTAGGAATGTTGCCAACAAGTGCAACATCCATGCACGACACATGTTTTGATAGTCAACGGGGTTGTCGGTCTTGGCATATTATTGCTAAAGATTTGCCAAGTTGTCCTTGTGCAGGACATCCTTCTCCTTTAACCTATTTGAGGTCTCACCTTCCTTGCCATGTCTACTTGTTGCCCTAGCAAATTCTTGCCATATTGAGCTCACTACGTGATAGTTTTTCATTGGTTTGATATTCATACCTTTGCTAGGGATACGTAGAATGACCCCCACATCCTCAACTATCATTCTTCGTTCCACCCCTTTGGCCAACAAGAATCTGTCATCTTCCACATATCTTTCTATTAAATCCTCCAAAAGTTCTATGTCTACCGTAAGATTTGGCATCTTGATCATGTTTGCAAAGGACATCAACCTCATCATTCTAATCTGATTCTTTGTAAACACCACGATGTTGTTGATGGTGTTGTATGTCTTTATGTATCATCTGTGGTATAGTCTTCTAATGCCAACTACAACATATCAAAATGTACTCTTAGGTTTTTTTTTTGCTTATTACTTTTTAGTCAATTCAGTTACTCTTATTTTTTCACAATTTACTATACATGGTAGGTTGATCACATTTTAAAGGTAACTGTTATTGTAACAACAACTTACTAAACTGTAAGTGTTATTAAGTGTCCTCTGAAAGTAACAACAAATTAACACATATATAAATTCATACAAGCTTACCTTCATCAGCCTTTCCTTTCCCCTTCTCTTTCCTCTTCCTTCTTTCCTCTTCTCCTTCCTCATCAATAGCCTTTTCTTTCTCCTTACTTGTGTCAGCCTTTCCTTTCCCCTTCTCTTTCCTCTTCCTTCTTTCCTCTTCTCCTTCCTCATTAGTAGCATTTTCTTTCTCCTTACTTGCGTCAGCCTTTCCTTTCCCCTTCTCTTTCCTCTTCCTTCTTTCCTCTTCTCCTTCCTCATCAGTAGCCTTTTCTTTCTCCTTGATTGCTTCAGCCTTTCCTTTCCCCTTCTCTTTCCTTTTACTTCTTTGCACTTCTCCTTCCTCCGCAGTAGCTTTTTCTTCCTCATTCCTTTGTGGATTTTCTTTTGTATTGTCATCAGACCCTTTCCTATCTTCTCCTGCATACAAACACAATTACTCAAAAATTGTACTCTTTAGTTGAACAAAATATACTTTCTAGTTTAACTGCTATATCTAGTGTACGAGATACTTTTTGATTTGAAATAGTTACTCCATCCTTACTACAATTACTCTAGACTATTATATAGTTACTCCAATGTTGTTGTAGTTACTCTAGGCATCATATATTTACTCTATTTGTTATAACAGTTGCTCTTTTATCATACATTATTACTTTTTAGTCGAAATCTTTTATTTATGTTTCGTTGTAATGTACATGCAAAAATAATTTACCTCGTCGTTCTTCATTCCCCGCTTCATCACGCAGAGGTTCTTCAGTCCTAGTACCTTCATTACCTCTATCACCAGCAGTAGTCTTCTTACTGTGATTTCCTTTCTTCACTGACAATGTTCTCGTCGAAGGAGTTGCAGCCCCTTCTTTCTTCCCTTTTGGAGTCCTCGGAGGAGTTGTAGCCCCTTCTTTCTCCCCTTCCGTAGCCGGTGCTTTTTCCGCTTCATCCAGTTGTTTTGCCATCGGCTCGTCAACTTCATAGTGCTTCAATACGGAGTCGTCTTCGTCTTCAGTTATGGTCTTAAGAGTCTTTCTCCATAGTGGCCCTATTGTGGTATTCTACAATGACTTCTTCGTCCTCACCATGTCTAAAGAGCGGAGCAGCTACAATGTAGAATTGAGAGGCAGCAAAAGAGAGGAGAACTGAGATGGAGAAGCGAAGCGGATGGAGACCGAAATTTCGCTGATGTCTGAGCAACTAGAGATGGTGCTTTCAGTGAAAAAAGAGTAACCACACAGAGCAGCGAGGGCTTGAACTATCGATTTGGGTTTTTTTTTCACTTCCTGTCTTTCCGCTCGTTTTCTCGCAAACTTCCGCTCATTTTTCAGTTTTGAATTAATTACCTATCTGCCACCACATCCACTGTTTGATACCAATATATGCCACTGCGTCTTTGTGACGGGTATCATCTATTTTGTTACCCGCACGGGAAAAAAAGATAATCCCATATATATATATATATATATACATACATACACATGTATGTATATATATATATACATACATAAACATATATATACATACATACATATATATATACATATGTATGTATATATATGTATATATATGTGTATGTATATATGTATATATGTATATATATATATACATATATACATACATATATATGTGTATATATATGTATATATATACATACATACATAGATACATACATACATACATAGATATATATACATACACATACATATACAACAAATCACGCGTGGCAGTCCTAGGTTTAGGGTTTGAGCTTTGGCGATCTGAAGCACAACCAGGACGTCCCCGTGGGTGAGGGAGGGGATCATCCCCTCCTTGGCCTTCCATGGAACCTCCACCGAAGAAGGCTTGGTCACAAGTACTTGGCGGTGCGAATTCTTACAAGAAGCATGATTATGCAGGCCCTGAGATCGTGGATGGGAAACAGTTCGTAACCATTGATGACGATACCTACATGAAGATGGAGAAGAACTGGGCGCACACCACGATGGTGTATGTGATGGGTAAACAACCTTACTACTACCATCTTTTGGCTTGGATCAAGAGGGTTTGGAAACCTAAAGGAGGTTTTGATCTCTACTCAAAACCAAACAAGTTTTTTCTGCTCAGATTCAATGATGAAGAAGATAAGCAAACGGCTATCAACATGGGGCCTAGATGGTTCGATAGACAACTTGTAGTCGTTAAGGACTTCAAGGTTGGTGATGATCTAAAGAAGGACCTATTCAGTTCTTTTCCTGTGTGGATCAACATGCCGAGCCTTGGTAGAAATTGGTCTGAGAAAGCAGTGGGTATTGTGGCCAGTGGGGTGGGTAAACTCCTGCGCATAGACCTTAGATCTCTCTCGCAAGAATCATTGGGGGAAGCTCGGGCACTTGTTGAGACTGAAGCAGATGAAGATCAACCTAAACAAATCTGGGTGAACATCCCGAATAGAGAAGCAATGCCAGTGGATATTAACTATGAACATGTTCCTGACAGATGCTGTGATTGCAAGAGTTTTGGCCATGGCGACAAAGACTGCCCAATGAAACCAAGAGTAGAGGAACCAGAAAAGGAGAGGCCCAAGACTCGTGAGTGGCAGGTAGTTGCTAATCGGAGAAACAGAAATAATAATACGGAGAAGGAGTCCCCAGCATCTGAGAGGGTGCCAGAAAAAGCAGCAGAAGAAATATCTGCAAAGGGAAAAGAACCTGAGAGGGTGTCGGAGAAAGCAGCAGAATAAGTACCTGCAAAGGGAAAAACCACTGACACATCTGTGAAAGGGGCCAGTGAGGCTAAGATTCCAGATGATAGTGAGGTGGAGATTGTGAATCCGGAGAAGGATGGTGGAATCCCAGATAAGGAGGTGCATATAAATACAAAAGGGAAATGTGATAACAATAGATCAAAAAACAAAGAAGCACAGGGTGCTGGCACTGGAGGTAACGAGTCACGCAAGACTCGATCTTCTGGTAAAGGTAATTAATGACCTTTTACATGGAAAATGTTCGTGGTTCAGGGAAACCACGAAAGAAGAAGAATGTAAGGGATGCTATCAGGAAAATAAAGGCATCGATGGCGATTCTGGTGGAGGTGAAAATCAAAAAAGCATATAAAGAATCCATGAGGAAGCTATTCCCCAATAGCTGGAAGTTTCACTCTAATCATCAGTATGATGATAATGGACGCATCTGTATTGGTTGGGATCCTAAATCTTGGGATCTCAATGTTGTTAATGAAGATGATCAACAAGTTACTGCTGAAGCTTGCAATAAATGGGGTCTTTGCATAGTCATTACTGCTGTCTATGCTAGGAATCTCATGCAACAAAGAACGGACCTTTGGACGAAACTGACAAATATATCTGCTCAGATTCAAAATCCGTGGCTTACTATTGGCAATTTTAATAACATTAGGAAAAGAGAAGAAAAGGCGGGAGGCAGAGAGGTGTTTCCTGAAGTTCTTAGTTTTTTTAACTCTATCATTGATAATGCAGGTCTTGTCGATCTTCCTACTGTTATCGGGGAGATCTTCACCTGGAGCAATAAATTGGCCAAATCCAAACGGATTTCATGCAAGCTTGATAGGGCATTGGTCAGTGAGGATTGGCTTGTTAAGTTCCCTAGAACTAAAGCTAAATTACTCACTTCCAAATTCTCAGATCATTCGGCTATTAATGTGAGCTTACGAAAGCTGTGTAGGAAAACCCATCCCTTCAAGTTTCTGAACTATTGGCAAGAGTGGCATTGTTTTGACACCCTTATCAAACAAGCTTGGAACACTAAGGTAATCGACAATCCTCTCTTTCGTTTTAACCAAAAACTCAAAAATCTGAAGAAGGAATTGAAACTATGGGCAAAGAAGCATGTTAATCTCACAAATCTTCTACAATAAGAACACAATGAAATGGATGATATTGCCCGTGCTCTCAGGAAAAATCCTCTAGATGAGCAACTAATTTAGGCTGAAAAATGTACTCAAGATCGCATTAATACCCTTGAAAAGCAGAGGAAAAGTATTACTGGCAGAGGAGCAGAATGGACTGGATTTCCAATGGTGATAGGAATACAAAACTATACCATTCGACAGTCAAAAGGAGGGATGGTTTAAACTCTATTTCTGAAATTTACAATAGTGATGGAGTATTCCTTAATGATGAAGAAGCTATTGCTACTGAAACAATAAAGTTATTTGATGAGCTCTATAACCAGAATCATTGTTCCAGTGATTTTGACAACACTGGTTGGGAGAGAACTGTCAATGATGAAGACAACGACATGTTGTCCAAAACTCCTGATATGACTGAAATTAAAAATGTTGTTTGGTCCATTGGTGCATCGAAGAGCCCAGGTCCAGATGGGTTTAACGGTTTCTTCTATCGTGAAAATTGGGATATTATCTGTACTGATCTTTGTGCAGCTGTCCAATGGTTCTTTAATGGTGGCAATATGGTTTGTCAAATCAACCATGTGTTCC